>BRYE01000016.1:26893512-26901012 GCA_030159115.1 Actinidia arguta var. hypoleuca | reverse complement strand
TTATTTATACAAAAAATAAATTTGATTGCATGTCGGTAGACATTTAACCGGCAAGAATATCATTCAAATAATAGCCCAAATATATCGTCAAAGAGCTTTAATTTTGAGCTCAATCAACCTCGATCGACAAAAAATTTTACGAGAATGATTTAATATTGAAGGACAGCAAAATCGATCAATCTCGTTCGATCTAAGACCCACCACCCCAGCCCGTCAAACTTTAATAAATTAGGAGAAGAAATAACTTTTCTCACACAAACACTTTCTTTTGTGAGAAATTTTTTTCGTCACCTTTTTTTTTCTCAATAATTTGGGAGATAAATCAAGTTTCGTCAAGCAAAATTAATAAATTGGGTGAACGAAACAAGTTTCCTCACGCAATCACTTTTCTTTTGTGATGATTTTTTTTGTCACCTATTGATTTTAGATAAATTAGGTGACAAAACATGTTTCTTCATGCAAAATGAATAGACTGGGTGACAAAATAACTTTACTCACGCAAACACTTTTCTTTTGTGATTTTTTTTTTCGTCACTTACTTATTTCAAATAATTTGAGTGACGAATCAAGTTTCGTCAAGTAAAATTAATAAATTGGATGACGAAACAAATTTTCTCACGTAATCACTTTCCTTTTATGATGAACTTTTTTCGTTACCTATTGATTTCAGATAAATTGGGCAACGAAACATGTTTCCTCGCGAAATATAAATATATTGGGTGATAAAACAACTTTCCTCACTCAAACACTTATATTTTGTAAGAAACTTTTTCGTCACCTATTCGTTTCAAATAAATTGAGTGACGAAATAAGTTTTCTCACCAAAAATTATTAAATTGAGCAACGAAGTAACTTTCCTCAAGCTAACATTCCTTTTGTGATGAGTATTTTTCGTCACCTATTAATTTCAGATAAATTAGGTGATGAAATAAGCTTATTCACGCAATCACTTTCCGTTTGTGAGGAAATTTTTTCGTCACCTATTTGTTTCAAGTTTTTAGCGCATCATAGTAAAATAAAGGGAACGTATTAGTGACGAAAATGAAATACGTCCTCATCAATTTTTTTTCTCCAATCTTTCAGTGACGAAATTTATGTTTTCCTCACTAATGGCAATATATGGTGACAAAAAAAATTTTGTCATCTTAAATATTTGTTCCCTCCTAATTGATGACGAATTATTTTTTTCTCACAAAATAGGCATATTCGGTGATGAATTTTACCTTCGTCATTGACATTTCGTCACTATTTCAAAATTTTCTTGTAGTATAGTAGTTAAAAAGCTATGCTTATTAGGTATGATACCTGGGTTCTAGGTTTATCGCTACAAAGTGCAATATCCTTTTTCCATGTCCCCTTCTAGCTTTCAGCGATTGAAAAAAAAAAAAAAAACGAACCTGAACTTTAAAAAAAAGAAAAAATTAAATGGAAAATCTGAAATGATATTATTGCCTACAAATTCATAACCTAATTTGTATTTTGAGAACATTAAATTGTATGTCTAAAATGAATATATTTGTCCCGTCAAAGTCATATCCAAATTAAAATATTAAAATTTACCTAATCAAAGTAAGCCTTATGTACAAAAGTTTTTTTAGTTTTGTTAATCGAGCAGAATTGTGTGGAGTATTCTGAGGAAGAAGTCTAGAAATTTTAGTCGTCTAGACTAAGTAAGAAGGTCGTTCACAACTATATAAATGGAACCTGGTTGTATGGTGTTTTAGGCTGACTAACTGGGCTGGAGCAACAGTGACGGCAACCTGTGGATGATGGCAAGAGCGACGATGGTACGGTGGTTATGGGTAGCCAAAATATAAGCTCGTAATTAGCTAACTGTAATCGTGAGTGCCGTATTTCTAGGATTTGCGTGGTTACTGTGAGCACAACCTATCAGACCTCTTCATATTTTTTATGCAATTCCCTCGGACATCCGATATTTAGTACGCAAGGGTTTTATGAACTGGACCATGACCAAGGTTCAGACGAAGATTTGGAGTACAATCCGTGCGACTCTAATTCCACACCAATTTCTTAGTCGTCGAAGGAGGATCCCGAATATAACTTGACGACGAACCGAGCAATGAGTCTTCTCGATGAAGTGTCAGATGACGACGAGGAGATCATAGATCATGAGCTGACCAGATTAAAGAACATCGAGGACATGGGTTTCTTGAGAATCTAGTGCAAACTTCAATACAGTGGTCACCTAGCATGCCCTGCACCACCAGTATTATCCATTGAATTCCACTTCCAATCTATCATCCTCCAAATTGAAATCGGGCCGCATAGTTACAGGGTTTAGTAATTAGTCACTCTTTAAATTATTAGTATGTATTTGGACTTTCATTGTGTTTTGCTTCACTATTCTGGAATTGTAAATTCTTTTTGCTTTTTAATTCTTGAGTACCTATATATTACAATGAATGTTACAAAAGGACATGAAATTTACTGATTTGACCAAGTGGAGTAGTTGTATCAGTTACGTTGTTAATTAGATAGTTGGTTTTGTTATTAGATAAGAAAGGCACGAGGAGAACAAGGTGTAGCCCAAGTGGTAAGGGTGACACCTTACCAAGATGCAAGTCTTGGGTTCGATTCTCACCAGACTCCGGGCATATGACATAGTCACTTCGGGCGGACGTCAGGTACACGAGCTCACACTCGGAGGTATCGCGTTCGATTCCTGGTAGCTGTGTCGCACATCCGCGTTTACATCCTGAGGTGTGAAGGTCTAGCTGCTCAGGTTACAGAGATTAGTCTAGGTGGGAGCAGCTATAAAAAAGAGGAGGCATGCATCTAAGTGGAAATTTTGTAATAAAAAAAATATTCTTGAATTAGTAATAATTCTGAGCAATTCTCTATTTTTTGGTTTCGGAGAATTGTCTTTTAGGTTATCTTCTTCCTCATATAGTTCGAGTGACCGAAAATACATGGTTTTTATATGGATTGTTGTATGTGTAGGCACATTGGATTCACTGACAAAACGTAAAGCTCCTGCTGCCGCTGCCTCACCGGAGAATTCAAGTATTTATTTGCAACATTCATTTGTTTTGAGTGGTTTGTGATTGTTAAAATAACCCAATACAGTGATCTATTTTTCCTTTTTTACTTGTTTTTGTTATGAAGTGGATTTTTAAAAGGGATTGGAATGTGAGTTTGCTGCTTGAGTTTGGGAAGTTTGGGGGTTCTTTTCGCTTTGGCAATATGGTATAATGTGTAGGAAGTTTCTCTGATCGGGTTTTCAATAAGAGGATGTTTACTTCTGAGCAAGTTGCTTGGCTTGCGTCCGATAACTTGGTCGATTTCCTTCAGACTCAACAGCGGGTTGAAGTACCTGAACCACATAGGCTATCTATTGCTCGGAAACCTCCTCCTCATGGCGGCTATAAGGTAAATTTAGAGAGTGCTATGTTTAAGAATTATAAGGCTGCAGATTTTGGGGTTAGTGAGAGTGTTTGTTGTAGCTTAGCTTATGTAAAAATTGATTATCCAAAAACAAAATTTGAAAACCATTGAAGTAGAGCTTTCTAAAAATCAGTTTTTTTCAACTTCTTAAAGTTGTTTTTGGCGCATAAACAAAAATTGAAAAAAAAGCTTATTTTTGGAAGCCTAGCTGCATAATTTTGAACCCCATTACAAATCAGCAAAAAAGAAACTGATCACAAACCTTGAAGCCTAAGGCAAACCATCCTCCCAACAACCATCTTACAACAATATCGTCCTTCGGATCACTTCCCAACCAACCCAAAAAAAAGCAAGAAAAAAGAAGAAATAATCAGAGACTAGCCATGGTTGGACAGAGTCATTCATAGAGGAAATAAAAGCAGCCCAAGAAGCTGTTATAGCGACAATCTCGGATCCGCTCTTCATATTATACCAGAATCACTTCCCCTCAGTTGACATCAAAATATACTGCTAATCCCATGGACTAAAAGCATGAAGGCCAATACTTTCGCATGAAACCCAATTACCGGATTCTCTTTAACCATCCTTGCAAGCTTTACTTTGTGCTTCAACACCTGCTTAACATCCTTGTAATTCGAGAGAACCCGTACCTCAAGATTGCGCTCATCAGTCATGTCCAAGATGTATAATAAATTTTACTATGCAAGAAATGTACAGAGCAATAATCTAATAAAAAGTTGTAAGAGATACTAAAACATGTTTTTACAAGCTACAAACGAGGAAGATTACAATATGAGGTTACACAAAAAGAAACAGAAGAAAGAATGCACCTAGAGATGTTTAAAAAAAAGAATCTTTTGTATGCCTTATAAAACTGATACATATAAGTGGGGAGGTGATGTGAGTAAGGCAGAAACCAAGAAAAAAGAAATCCCTGCTACTTCATCACAACCTCAAAGAAAAACAAACAACAATTGCGAAACTGGTGAATGGGACACCTTCTTTGTTTTTTACAAGTGTATGGTTGAAGCTGAACCTATGAACTTACGTATAATGAACCTGCATCAGATACACCAATGTTCAAAACCAGGTCTAATCACTAAGAAAAAATTGAAATCAGTATATATCAAAATAGAAGAACAAAAGCGTCTGAATACAGATATCGATAATGGAGAGCATAGTCTGCGCAATGAAGCAAAAAGTTAATTGTTTAAACATCCAAATTTTATGAAGCACATAACTTTTAACCTGTGTCAACATTGGTAAATTGAACATGAGGGGAATGTCCAGATTTTCAGCTCTAACGCGTGTACTCCACACTTACTATCATACTGTTCTTATATATTTAGGAACATGAATTACGGACTAAAATCAAGGCCCTGTTGCTTCCTATTTTCAGAAACAGTTTTGCAAAACATTTTTCAGACACACATTTTGAAAACGAAACCACCAACGGTTCCATATCGTATTTATTTTCGAGGGGAGATATTTTTCGAGAACCCGAAAAACATCCTTTTGGCGTTTTCTATATATTGATTGTTCTTAAGAAGGATTTTCGAAAACAAGTTTCAAAACATAGCAACCAGACACACGCACTAAATCTTTTAACCGCCCTTTTGTATCCTGTACTCGACAATTTGTTACCTCAACAAACAACCTGGGTCAAATAAGCGATATCAAAACTCCAAAAGGAATATCAATTCGAAATATTCGAACTGTGTTGGACACAGCTATAATATTTGTCCAACAATATCCTGTTAGCTTTGATGCCAACTGTTGCCAGAATGCCTGTTGCATTAATACCAAAAGATAATGAAATAATAAGCATTGGATTGTAAATTCCGCAGCCTAACATCTAAAATTAACTAGTTTCGTTAGGTATGGTGCATTTTGTATAGTGAATGGACAGTGCATACTCACGTATGGTGGAACCCATATTTTTTGTGGGCTCCACCACAAGTGAGTAAGTACTGTCAATGCACAACACAAAATGCACTATCTCCAGCTTTTTTGAAAATTAACTGCTAGCCTGCTACCACATACTGATGGATCAAAAACACCTCTGTAGAGTACAACAAACATGTTGCTATGTCTAAGAATAAATATGTGGCTGTCTAGATCCCACATTTGGTGAGGAAAAAAGAAATAAAAATTAAAAAATTAGCCAATCGGGACCGTTGAATTATCTAACTTTTTCATTTCTATTTTCTTTTCCCACACCAAATCCTTGATCCAAACGTAGCTTGTAAGCTCGTACTCTACCAAAGAACAAGCCACAACTTGACAAAGCCATACGACTGAATATGTTTTCCAAGGATACAGATTCCAAAACATTATATTTATCAAAGGAGGCTCGTTAAACAGGTAAAATTAAGAACGTGCAAAAACAAGATGCCGTATCATTCAAAGAAGACACATTATTCAAGTTTCCTTCAAGTATGGCTTGCATTCACCGAGGAATGTTGCACTAAAGCTCCAAAAATGACAGAGGATTCAATACGAACAAATTGATATTGCATTACATAGGATGAATACAGCATTCTTACTTACAAGGTATGTGGGTTTGCAGATGAGGAGCAATGCATCTGTAACAGTGAATGTGGTTCCTGTTTCTTCATAATGCACCATTCTTACTTACTCATGCATGCTCAAGGACATGATACAGTTTCGAAACCTATCGTTGAAGCAACGGTTCCAGTCGGAAAGAGGCAACATCGCTCCGCCACTGTTTAGCTTCATATATCTCGTTCCACCCTGTACTGCCTCATTGATATTGAACCCTAACCCTTTAATCATAGTACCCAGTCAAACATATTTCCAATCAAATGCTAAAGAAAAAAAGAAAGAAATAAACAAGGAACGGAAAATGCAGCAACGTGGAGCAATACCTTCAAGTGCACTATCATTGGAGCAATGGTTCTTTGTCATAACCACAATATTCATAGGAGAAGCTCCGGAAAGTTCAAACTTTTCAATTGCGACCTCCAAACATTCTTGCCACACCGGAAGCCCTAGCTTGAATTCCATAATCGACCATTCATAGAGCATGGTAACCCGTAAAAGGTTTATCTGGGATCTTATGTTTGCAGCCTGCTTCGCCGCTTCTTCTGCAGATATATCTTTATAGAACCCATCTAAACCCATCTTTTGCATAAGAATTTTATCTTTATGAGGTTTGGATAGTTCCGTCACAAGCTGCTCTTTTGCTTCCTCCCACATCTGCATTCCCCTCTCCAAATTGTCCTCGGCGTTGTTATAAAGCTGAAGAACCTCAGCCGATAGACAAGTTTCGAGATCGACATTGGTGCCTACTGCATAATACCAAAAGATTTTCGCCTGCTCGAACTGCTGTTGCCCTAAGGATATGAATCCAAAGAGTCAAACCTAACTTGTATTGTCACTTTCCCATCAAATTATACACATAAGGAATCAAAGAAAATTTGCATCCCAAACCCTAGCTATTTTACAGAACAACCCATCAATAACCCAATAATTAATTACACATAACCTCCATTCTGATGCAAATTACAATGCAAAGAGCTCACAAATCCGTAGTTTGACATAAAAATCAAATGGGTTCTCTTCAATACAAAAAACATGCATTCAGTACACCAGCAATCTAAAAAAAACATCCAATTGAAAGAGCAATCTCACTTCAGATATCAAAGACCATAGGATTAAGGACCATTATTTTGCCGAAAATTAGATTTAGTCACAAAATTCGGATTGAATTACTAAACAAACATCCAATTGTCCTGTGAATATGCAAAAACTGTAAGGACACGCTCTCAATCTCACATGAACGTCAGTGGTAGTTTGGTCACAACTAAGAGATTTGCATTTTAATATTGCAGACTCGCAGGCTTAAATCCGTTGCTAGCAATTTTTAGGTTCAGTCTATACTCGATTTTAATCGAGCCTATGATGCAGACGAAAAGTCACTAGAGACAGAACACATCTATCTTAAGAATGTAAAACCTAAAATTTACTAGGGTTCTTTAATCCACAAGAAATAAAGAGAAAATTCTGAAAAAATTTATTAATCAAAACTGAATTGCCTTTTAGGCTACAAGACGTTTAAATAATAACCTAGAA
>BRYE01000016.1:26841012-26843512 GCA_030159115.1 Actinidia arguta var. hypoleuca | reverse complement strand
TTGAATTTAGTTTCTTCGACTTTGATTTGGTGAAATCTTTAATTTACCTATTTGGTTCAGTTTTCAAAATCACATTTGAAAACTAGTTTCAATAAATTTATTTGGTTGATGGTTTTCAAAACTTAATTTTAGAATTTTTTCAAAAATGAATGCATTTTTAATAAAATATTAAAAGATGCTTTCAAATCTTCAAAAATCATGTTACTTAGTGGTAGCCTCAACTGCACGAGAATTCAAATCGGAAAAGAACTTGTATTTGATAGAGATCAGATTGGACAATTTTCGACCTTGGCCTACAGATATAATCACGTAGAAGAAACCACAACAAACTTGAGATTTCCGTCTATCTTAGCCATCTGTGTTGGGCATGAACTTGACTTGGAAGAAGTGAGATATATATTTGTGATCTAATATTATATTTTGTTGGACTTTTTCAGTAGATTTTTCCTTGAAATATATTTGTGATCTAATATTATATTTTGTGATCTAATACATGATTGGTACATATTTGTCTTAAATTGTAATTGAACTATCTATTTCTAAAATTATATTTGCCATTAATTTTTCAAGCATATACGATCCAATCGTATCCTTGTCGATTTATGATGTTTTGTATGAATTCTCTTCTAAGCAAGATGAACGATTCAGATCATAGTAATAATTCAAAAATAGGCCCATAGGCCATTGCCCATAATGGAATAACAATATCGATGTGTCCAACTTGAAAGTAAACTTTTTATTAT
Organism: Actinidia arguta var. hypoleuca; assembly: GCA_030159115.1. Classification (NCBI taxonomy): domain Eukaryota; kingdom Viridiplantae; phylum Streptophyta; class Magnoliopsida; order Ericales; family Actinidiaceae; genus Actinidia; species Actinidia arguta. Next base: position 26,842,769 of record BRYE01000016.1, on the reverse strand, counting down.
TTGATAATAAAATAAATCAATTTACTTTAGAAATGGAAAACAAGTTTGGTGATTTCATTAGCAACGTTAAATGAATTATTATCTCTAAAACTCAAGTTATTAGGAATTGCCCAAGTATCGCATGAGACTTAATAATGAATTGGTATCAATTCTTGAATAATATACTTGACACAACTAATTTTTTTTGTAACTAGCCAAAATAATTTATACTTATCTACAATAATTTGTAGCTAACACCATACAAAAAAAATCACACAATTACGTAACTAGCCGTAATAATTCATAATCAGTCACAATTATTCGTATCTAACATCACATACTCTCGTAACTTGCCACAATGATTCTTAACAAATACCACGTACTTTCATAATTTACCACATTAATTTGTTACTAACACCACATTTTTATAACTAACAACAACAATTTTTAACTTTTATCATAAAAATGTATAACTTATATATATATATATATATGAAAATTAACAAGTATCTACCATAAATGTCATCCTTGCTAGTGGTCCAACATTTAGAATTTTTTGTACAATTGACAACTTAGGGGGCATAAATGATAGCATACATCTTGCACGGTCACTGGGTCTCCTCGTAAATGTCACGGCACTTGTTTGTACAGTTCATCAAGCAAGACAAAAATCCCTGAAGCCTGCCTCCATCGGTACTGAGACACCCCTTTCCCGTCTTTGTAGTACTCTTAAGGAACTCGTCCTTGCTCAAACTCTCATCATGATTCGTGTCAAACACGTAAAATATCATATCGACCACATTATCCGTGAGAGATATACCGCAAAGCTTGTGACAAAGAATATTGTTTTCACCGTTAAATCAAAATTTTGTATTTTTTTTCATTCCTTTTGGTGAAAGAAATTTTAAAATTTAGAATCAAGTCTGAAAGAAATTAAATTCTACTAGAGAAAAAAGTTTAGATTATTCTCATAATGAACTTATTTTCCAAATTAGATCAACATTTTAGTTTTAGATTTCTCTCATCAAGACAAACAAAAAAAAAGTGTAAAATTTTAATTTAAAAGATGAAAAAATTCATAAAAGACAAAAAGTTCTCAAAAAACAAAACAACTAAATTAGTGATATTGTAGCTAGTTCATATTAGGCCTTCAACTGAGTGTAATGTGAGACACTTAATATGAATGTGGTGTATAGTATGCATTTTTGGATAATCTTTCCAGATATATAGTATTATTGAAAATTATTTCTATAGCTTAAGTCCGAAGACACCAATTATATACAAACCTTTACTCACATAATTTTATTGAATATAAGAATATTGGATAAATTAAACCTAATAAAGACCAAAAAAAAGAGTAATTTGAGAAAAGGCAGTGTGAAAATCATTGGCAACAAAGGATTTTTTTGAAGAGAAAGAAAAGCACATAAATGAATTTCATGGGTGAATTTGTCTACCAAACGTAACATGAGGTATCAGATTGCCAATTTTAAAGATATTTATGACGAATTAATGAGTCCAACCATGTATAAAGAAGACCTTGACCCATCTTTTTTCATTTTTTAATGAGATAACAAATGAAGACTTTGACTTTGGCATGGGAAAAAATAAGTGGCCATAATCAGCCTTTTGCCATGACATTTACGAGACCTAGACCTAATGATAGTGGAAGATGTGAACTATCATTTATGACTCCAAGACAATAGAATTTGATATTTTGAAGAAAATAATTATGAATAGTTACGAGAGTGTGTGGTGTTAGTTATGAATTGTTGTGA
>BRYE01000016.1:26821012-26823512 GCA_030159115.1 Actinidia arguta var. hypoleuca | reverse complement strand
GGCATTCGTGCCTCCAGGTCACGAGGACTAACCAAAAACAAGGAGATTCTGGTTATTATGGACTTCTAGTCGCATGTAGGACTTCTCGGGTTAATAAATCTTCGCTAGTATAAGAACACATCATTGACTCCTTGTAAAAGTTGAATACGTGCAGAACTTTTGGGCAACAAATCTGTGGATGTCACAACACAACAATTTTGTAGAAGATGCCATATTATTTCACCTACAGTGCTCTCCTTATGGTTTATACTAAGCTCCTGAGAAGAATGGAAAGAAACACCAGACGCTGTCATGACAGAAGCCGACACATTGACACAATAACTTCAAAAAACGATCCTAGGACACAAGGAAAAAATGCGACAATAACTAAATCTATATTTTGTCATATAGATATGAATTAGTAACATTTTTATTAATTTTATACACTTCAACTTTCACTTGGATTTCACTTTTGTCCTTCACGTTTCAATTTGATCATATTTAACCCTAAACTTCGTAGACAATTGCAATGTGGACCCTCTTCCGTCTACATCCATTAGAATTTGTGGATCGAAATAGTCATGTACCAATCCCGTGACCTATACAAAGGGTAAAAATATTTTTGTAGACATTTCTTTGTGGACAAAATTTTTTTTTTTTCGTTTTTAGTGATTTTTTATCCAAATTATAAAAAAAATTATATTTTCTAACTCTCGTAAAGAGAAACTGAAAAATTATAAGATTTTGATTAAAAGGTAAAAAAGTATACTAATTTGAAAACTTCAATGTAGTCATCATGTCCATGACACATAGCTATTTTCATTCACAAATTCTAACGGATTTGGAGGGAGGGAGGGGGTTCACATTGCAACAGATTCTAAAATTCAAGGTTTAATATGTTCAAATTAAAATATAAAAAAAATAGAATACTATTAAAAGTTAGAAGGTGTACAATGAAAATTACCCTATACAATATAAATATTTATATAATACGAATCCTGAATTTAAGACACCTGAATCTTTATATGAACTATGTATGTATGCATGCATGTATACCTTTCATAGGTAAGTTCAGGGATTCAACTTTTAGTCTCTTTATTAGGTGTGACCTAAGTCAAGGGGGTATCCCTATGGGACCAAAAGCATCTATATTTTTGATATAGTAAAATAAGAAATTAAACATATTCTATGTCTTATATATTGAAAAAAGTTTGAACAAAATGTCATAAATGTATTTTTGAAAACGTTTGTTCTTAGATTAAAAATAAATTAAAAAACTTGGCTTGAAGTACATAAAGCAGGGATTAATAGGTACAAGTTAATTATTACACTACCATATCATTTTTTATGAACTCGCAATGGGTTTAATTTGTGTCGAGCAATGGAGCCGTGTTCTCCAAGTGTACAAAGCACCCTGCTGCAATGGACATGGAATGACATCTTAGAAGCATTTGTGTTGGATTGGTTGCCCACCCACGTCTCCATAGTCATTTTTAGCAGGTGAAAAGATAGGTGCACACCTCTTGGACGCACTCCTCTCACAAGAAGGTGGAAGGGGGTGAGTTCGAGAGTATGTCCGACAGGTATGCAAGTAGCACTGCTGTTTTAGCATCTCTCACTGTGTAGCTTTCAAATGTTTTTATTGTCTAAATAGATGTTTTCTTTTGTTCATACTGATAAATTGGCGTTTTCTTACTCACATATTTGTAATTGTCTAATATAGCTTGCTACAGTTCTTGAATACAAGTATCAAGACGTGACTGACTAAGGGGGTTTCTTCATTTGTTCATTTATAGGTTACCCACAAAGTGATCAATGCCAGCGATTGAGGACAGGACGTGGAGTGGAAGAGATTTCCTCTAGTAATAAAGCAAGATTGTTTCTCGTCAGAGATTGCTCCGGGGTTTGCATCTTTTGCAGGAAGTTGCCTTTCTGTGATCTGACCGATCTAATCCTGCTGCGTATTACACATTTAGTAACATTTAACAATAAGCCTCTGAATCAGATACTTCTGCTATTTTTCTAATTGCTTGTTGCTCTACATAAAATGTTTCTGCTTTGGGGACAACTGTTGCCAGTTAAGTGTCTGTATTGAGAATCCCAAGTTAATTATCTTTACTTTTGATCTTACCCAGCTATTTCAGATTCTTCAAACATATAACTCACAAATGACCTTCAAACCTTTCATATTTGGAAAGTGACCCTTGAAGCAGGAATGGATCCAGCAAGGGCAAAGGCAACTGCCACTCTAAAATTTTTAAAACACCCAGCTTTATTGTAGTATTAGCTATCGATATTTCAAATTATATAGGTTTGTTACTCTAATATTGAAATTAATATTGTATTTTTTGCACAAGTTATAAATTATGTGTTATGTATATACATTTAGCATTTTGAAAGTAAAAATCTTGCCTCCAAAAAAAAAAATCAAATAAACTCCCGCAAACTTACCTAGAAAGAGAAACCATACGGTCCTCGAATTTGGATTACGAAATGTTCTTCGAATTTAAAAATGGATAAT
>BRYE01000016.1:26796012-26803512 GCA_030159115.1 Actinidia arguta var. hypoleuca | reverse complement strand
CAAGACTAGATAAAACTATATAAGGGCAAGAACTATCCCAAGTTCTGCCACTGACTCCAAACGCCTCCAACAAAAGACCACCACGTCTAGGATTGCAACCACAGTGAACCAGACAGCTATCTACACCTCCTTACCTGCCAAAAAGGTCTGTGTGGGTGTGAGCTAATAATCAACATGCTCACAACAGATAATCATACTCATAAAGAATACTAGTAATAAACATCCACCATAATATTCAGAAATAGTGATCAACAATGCAATGATGCATCACCCACATGTGCGCGCAAGTTTAGATAACGTTGGCCCAATATATCGATGGCTCGTTATCAAGGAATGCCCACCGTGGCACCCTTAGGCTAGTCCACCGTGACTAAGCCTTAGTTAACCCACCGTGGTTAACTTTCACCAGTGCAATGCAAACACACAAGATAAATGTTATGCATTGCCACATCACCTCATATATATACACCTCATGAATATAATCACCAACATCAATCATATAAGGAACTAACAGATCGATATGAATAAGATCATCATATATTTTAATCCCACCTGTCACTGCATACACACCACAGTCAAATCACATCTGAGGTTGCCTTGACAGCCCTTCCCCTTCCTTAGCACCTGTCAGTCAAAATATATCAGTACACAAGTACAATGTATGAATCAATGACAATAAAATTCAACATATGCAGTGTCTACACACACTAGAATTTTTCCCTTAACAACCCAACACCATAACTCCTCTCAAATTCCTCACACGAAGCCTCAATGTGATGCATTAAATTTATATAATTCAAGCCTATAAATTTTTAATTCACTCCGATAGATGTTCATTAAATGTTAGTATATGCACTCAATTAAAATTTATAGGCGATCAGAAAAGGTTTCACCGTTGATTATCATCAAACACGCTTAAACTCTCTACCGTTCACCACTTTATGTACCACGTTATTATAACTTTAGAATTAGTATAATCTGACCCTATAATTGGATTCAGAACACTGAAAAACCTAGGAAACGACTATTTACTCGGTCAAAAACTCATCCGATTGACTAATTTTCAACTAGGGAACACGGAAACATTATAGGCGCGACTACACTGGATAATTTCCAGTCCTGGGCAGCCATTAAAGCTAATAGAAGCTGTGCCTGTTTCTGTTATTCTATCTCCTTTCTCACATCTCATAATAAAGTCCCCCAAACTATGCATATATATACATAGACATGCATAGTCACTAAATTTCAATTCATATAGAACAAATTTCTAATAAATTACAATAAAGAACAATAAATTAAAAGGAAAGAGTATGATTTACCTAAAATTGATTTTGTTTCTCCTCTCTTTCTCTCCCTCTCTCTCAGTTCTCCTCTCTCTTTCTTTCTCTCTCCCTCTCTCAATTCTCTTCCTTCTCTTCTCTCTGTTCTCTGTTCTTTTTTTTTTCTTCTTCTACTCAGTTAACAGATACATACACACGTACATAGAAGGAGAAAAGAGAGAGGCGACGGGTGTCTGCTGACACACCCAATTTTTTTTGGTCATAATTACACTTTTTTCCTTAACTTTTATATCATCTTTAATTTTATCTCACAAGTTTTGAATCTTTCAATTAACCTCCAAACTAGTTTAACTATTTATGTTTCCACCCATAACTTTAATTAATAACATTTATATCCCCCACACACTCCCACGCATATGACGCATATAATTTACTTCATTAAACCATACTAATTAGCGTAATCACCTTATTTATATGCATGAAATAAAATTAATTATGAAATTAAAGATTTAGGGTCTTACATTATTGCCTACAAATTCATAACCTAATTTGTATTTTGAGAACATTAAATTGTAAGTCTAAAATGAATATATTTGTCCCGTCAAAGTCATATCCAAATTAAAATATTAAAATTTACCTAATCGAAGTAAGCCTTATGTACAAAAGTTTTTTTAGTTTTGTTAATCGAGCAGAATTGTGTGGAGTATTCTGAGGAAGAAGTCTAGAAATTTTAGTCGCCTAGACTAAGTAAGAAGGTAGTTCACAACTATATAAATGGAACCTGGTTGTATGGTGTTTTAGGCTGACTAACTGGGCTGGAGCAACAGTGACGGCAACCTGTGGATGATGGCAAGAGCGACGATGGTACGGTGGTTATGGGTAGCCAAAATATAAGCTAGTAGTTAGCTAACTGTAATCGTGAGTGCCGTATTCTAGGATTTGCGTGGTTACTGTGAGCACAACCTATCGGAACTCTTCATATTTTTTATGCAATTCCCTTGGACATCCGATACTTAGTACGCAAGGGTTTTATGAACTGGACCATGACCAAGGTTCAGACGAAGATTCAGAGTACAATCCGAGCGACTCTAATTCCACACCAATTTCTTAGTCGTCGAAGGAGGATCCCAAATATCACTTGACAACGAACTGAGCAACGAGTCTTCTCCATGAAGTGTCAGATGACGACGAGGAGATCATAGATCATGAGCTGACCAGATTAAAGAACATCGAGGACATGGGTTTCTTGAGAATCTAGTGCAAACTTCAATACAGTGGTCACCTAGCATGCCCTGCACCACCAGTATTATCCATTGAATTCCACTTCCAATCTATCATCCTCCAAATTGAAATCGGGCCGCATAGTTACAGGGTTTAGTAATTAGTCACTCTTTAAATTATTAGTATGTATTTGGACTTTCATTGTGTTTTGCTTCACTATTCTGGAATTGTAAATTCTTTTTGCTTTTTAATTCTTGAGTACCTATATATTACAATGAATGTTACAAAAGGACATGAAATTTACTGATTTGACCAAGTGGAGTAGTTGTATCAGTTACGTTGTTAATTAGATAGTTGGTTTTGTTATTAGATAAGAAAGGCACGAGGAGAACAAGGTGTAGCCCAAGTGGTAAGGGTGACATCTTACCAAGATGCAAGTCTTGGGTTCGATTCTCACCAGACCCCGGGCATATGACATAGTCACTTCGGGCGGACGTCAGGTACACGAGCTCACACTCGGAGGTATCGCGTTCGATTCCTGGTAGCTGTGTCGCACATCCGCGTTTACATCCTGAGGTGTGAAGGTCTAGCTGCTCAGGTTACAGAGATTAGTTTAGGTGGGAGCATCTATAAAAAAGAGGAGGCATGCATCTAAGTGGAAATTTTGTAATAAAAAAAATATTCTTGAATTAGTAATAATTCTGAGCAATTCTCTATTTTTTGGTTTCGGAGAATTGTCTTTTAGGTTATCTTCTTCCTCATATAGTTCGAGTGACCGAAAATACATGGTTTTTATATGGATTGTTGTATGTGTAGGCACATTGGATTCACTGACAAAACGTAAAGCTCCTGCTGCCGCTGCCACACCGGAGAATTCAAGTATTTATTTGCAACATTCATTTGTTTTGAGTGGTTTGTGATTGTTAAAATAACCCAATACAGTGATCTATTTTTCCTTTTTTACTTGTTTTTGTTATGAAGTGGGTTTTTAAAAGGGATTGGAATGTGAGTTTGCTGCTTGAGTTTGGGAAGTTTGGGGGTTCTTTTCGCTTTGGCAATATGGTATAATGTGTAGGAAGTTTCTCTGATCGGGTTTTCAATAAGAGGATGTTTACTTCTGAGCAAGTTGCTTGGCTTGCGTCCGATAACTTGGTCGATTTCCTTCAGACTCAACAGCGGGTTGAAGTACCTGAACCACATAGGCTATCTATTGCTCGGAAACCTCCTCCTCATGGCGGCTATAAGGTAAATTTAGAGAGTGCTATGTTTAAGAATTATAAGGCTGCAGATTTTGGGGTTAGTGAGAGTGTTTGTTGTAGCTTAGCTTATGTAAAAATTGATTATCCAAAAACAAAATTTGAAAACCATTGAAGTAGAGCTTTCTAAAAATCAGTTTTTTTCAACTTCTTAAAGTTGTTTTTGGCGCATAAACAAAAATTGAAAAAAAAGCTTATTTTTGGAAGCCTAGCTGCATAATTTTGAACCCCATTACAAATCAGCAAAAAAGAAACTGATCACAAACCTTGAAGCCTAAGGCAAACCATCCTCCCAACAACCATCTTACAACAATATCGTCCTTCGGATCACTTCCCAACCAACCCAAAAAAAAGCAAGAAAAAAGAAGAAATAATCAGAGACTAGCCATGGTTGGACAGAGTCATTCATAGAGGAAATAAAAGCAGCCCAAGAAGCTGTTATAGCGACAATCTCGGATCCGCTCTTCATATTATACCAGAATCACTTCCCCTCAGTTGACATCAAAATATACTGCTAATCCCATGGACTAAAAGCATGAAGGCCAATACTTTCGCATGAAACCCAATTACCGGATTCTCTTTAACCATCCTTGCAAGCTTTACTTTGTGCTTCAACACCTGCTTAACATCCTTGTAATTCGAGAGAACCCGTACCTCAAGATTGCGCTCATCAGTCATGTCCAAGATGTATAATAAATTTTACTATGCAAGAAATGTACAGAGCAATAATCTAATAAAAAGTTGTAAGAGATACTAAAACATGTTTTTACAAGCTACAAACGAGGAAGATTACAATATGAGGTTACACAAAAAGAAACAGAAGAAAGAATGCACCTAGAGATGTTTAAAAAAAAGAATCTTTTGTATGCCTTATAAAACTGATACATATAAGTGGGGAGGTGATGTGAGTAAGGCAGAAACCAAGAAAAAAGAAATCCCTGCTACTTCATCACAACCTCAAAGAAAAACAAACAACAATTGCGAAACTGGTGAATGGGACACCTTCTTTGTTTTTTACAAGTGTATGGTTGAAGCTGAACCTATGAACTTACGTATAATGAACCTGCATCAGATACACCAATGTTCAAAACCAGGTCTAATCACTAAGAAAAAATTGAAATCAGTATATATCAAAATAGAAGAACAAAAGCGTCTGAATACAGATATCGATAATGGAGAGCATAGTCTGCGCAATGAAGCAAAAAGTTAATTGTTTAAACATCCAAATTTTATGAAGCACATAACTTTTAACCTGTGTCAACATTGGTAAATTGAACATGAGGGGAATGTCCAGATTTTCAGCTCTAACGAGTGTACTCCACACTTACTATCATACTGTTCTTATATATTTAGGAACATGAATTACGGACTAAAATCAAGGCCCTGTTGCTTCCTATTTTCAGAAACAGTTTTGCAAAACATTTTTCAGACACACATTTTGAAAACGAAACCACCAACGGTTCCATATCGTATTTATTTTCGAGGGGAGATATTTTTCGAGAACCCGAAAAACATCCTTTTGGCGTTTTCTATATATTGATTGTTCTTAAGAAGGATTTTCGAAAACAAGTTTCAAAACATAGCAACCAGACACACGCACTAAATCTTTTAACCGCCCTTTTGTATCCTGTACTCGACAATTTGTTACCTCAACAAACAACCTGGGTCAAATAAGCGATATCAAAACTCCAAAAGGAATATCAATTTGAAATATTCGAACTGTGTTGGACACAGCTATAATATTTGTCCAACAATATCCTGTTAGCTTTGATGCCAACTGTTGCAAGAATGCCTGTTGCATTAATACCAAAAGATAATGAAATAATAAGCATTGGATTGTAAATTCCGCAGCCTAACATCTAAAATTAACTAGTTTCGTTAGGTATGGTGCATTTTGTATAGTGAATGGACAGTGCATACTCACGTATGGTGAAACCCATATTTTTTGTGGGCTCCACCACAAGTGAGTAAGTACTGTCAATGCACAACACAAAATGCACTATCTCCAGCTTTTTTGAAAATTAACTGCTAGCCTGCTACCACATACTGATGGATCAAAAACACCTCTGTAGAGTACAACAAACATGTTGCTATGTCTAAGAATAAATATGTGGCTGTCTAGATCCCACATTTGGTGAGGAAAAAAGAAATAAAAATGAAAAAATTAGCCAATCGGGACCGTTGAATTATCTAACTTTTTCATTTCTATTTTCTTTTCCCACACCAAATCCTTGATCCAAACGTAGCTTGTAAGCTCGTACTCTACCAAAGAACAAGCCACAACTTGACAAAGCCATACGACTGAATATGTTTTCCAAGGATACAGATTCCAAAACATTATATTTATCAAAGGAGGCTCGTTAAACAGGTAAAATTAAGAACGTGCAAAAACAAGATGCCGTATCATTCAAAGAAGACACATTATTCAAGTTTCCTTCAAGTATGGCTTGCATTCACCGAGGAATGTTGCACTAAAGCTCCAAAAATGACAGAGGATTCAATACGAACAAATTGATATTGCATTACATAGGATGAATACAGCATTCTTACTTACAAGGTATGTGGGTTTGCAGATGAGGAGCAATGCATCTGTAACAGTGAATGTGGTTCCTGTTTCTTCATAATGCACCATTCTTACTTACTCATGCATGCTCAAGGACATGATACAGTTTCGAAACCTATCGTTGAAGCAACGGTTCCAGTCGGAAAGAGGCAACATCGCTCCTCCACTGTTTAGCTTCATATATCTCGTTCCACCCTGTACTGCCTCATTGATATTGAACCCTAACCCTTTAATCATAGTACCCAGTCAAACATATTTCCAATCAAATGCTAAAGAAAAAAAGAAAGAAATAAACAAGGAACGGAAAATGCAGCAACGTGGAGCAATACCTTCAAGTGCACTATCATTGGAGCAATGGTTCTTTGTCATAACCACAATATTCATAGGAGAAGCTCCGGAAAGTTCAAACTTTTCAATTGCGACCTCCAAACATTCTTGCCACACCGGAAGCCCTAGCTTGAATTCCATAATCGACCATTCATAGAGCATGGTAACCCGTAAAAGGTTTATCTGGGATCTTATGTTTGCAGCCTGCTTCGCCGCTTCTTCTGCAGATATATCTTTATAGAACCCATCTAAACCCATCTTTTGCATAAGAATTTTATCTTTATGAGGTTTGGATAGTTCCGTCACAAGCTGCTCTTTTGCTTCCTCCCACATCTGCATTCCCCTCTCCAAATTGTCCTCGGCGTTGTTATAAAGCTGAAGAACCTCAGCCGATAGACAAGTTTCGAGATCGACATTGGTGCCTACTGCATAATACCAAAAGATTTTCGCCTGCTCGAACTGCTGTTGCCCTAAGGATATGAATCCAAAGAGTCAAACCTAACTTGTATTGTCACTTTCCCATCAAATTATACACATAAGGAATCAAAGAAAATTTGCATCCCAAACCCTAGCTATTTTACAGAACAACCCATCAATAACCCAATAATTAATTACACATAACCTCCATTCTGATGCAAATTACAATGCAAAGAGCTCACAAATCCGTAGTTTGACATAAAAATCAAATGGGTTCTCTTCAATACAAAAAACATGCATTCAGTACACCAGCAATCTAAAAAAAACATCCAATTGAAAGAGCAATCTCACTTCAGATATCAAAGACCATAGGATTAAGGACCATTATTTTGCCGAAAATTAGATTCAGTCACAAAATTCGGATTGAATTCCTAAA
>BRYE01000016.1:26773512-26776012 GCA_030159115.1 Actinidia arguta var. hypoleuca | reverse complement strand
TCGGGGTTAAATATGTTCAAAGTAAATATAAAGGACGAGTGAAATATGGGTGATAGTTAAAGGACATAAAATAAAAATTACTCTATCTTTAAATTCAAGAACTAAAAGAAATATAAAGTTTTGATCATTGAAGAATATTTTAAATATTAAAATTCAAAATCCAAAATAACTGAACACCGATAATTTTGCTAATGGTGTTATTTCATTTATCATGCAGGAAAGAGTGGTGTGGTAGATTTGGCATGATCAAAGTTATATAGTATAATGAGGATAGAGAGAGAGATTTGGGAACCCACTATGGGAAAAATATAGTAAAATTTAAATTTAAGCCCAATTTGGGGTATTGATTTTTACTTTCTTGGTTTTTGATTTTTTTTTTATGTTAGTGAATATTTTTCATCATTTGATCAAAATTTAATACTTTTTTTGGTTTCTCTTATCTTGAGGAGTTCGAAAATGTATCTAATTTGAAAATGTAAAAACCATTTTTTTTTAAGATAAAAATATTTTTTTCGGTCTTTGGTGAACTTTTTCTAAATGAGATAAATTTTTTTACTTCTCTTATTAAGAGAAACTGAAAAATTATAAAATTTTAAATAAATGGTAAAAAAAATTAATTAAAGATAAAAAAACTTGAAAACAAAAAAAAGTAAAAAAAACAACTGTCCAAACTGGACATAAAACAAAATGAACAATTTTAGTTTCCATTAATAAGGCTGGAGGCTAGTTAGATTTGATAGGTAGACCTAACTTTTTGTATTAAGGCTCAGTTTGGACTATTTTTTAAAATAATTTTTAGTTGTGATCCAAGAAAGAGATTTTTACGTTTTTTTCTCTAAATTTTTATTATTGCTCTTAGACAGACATAGGGTTTCGTTTGATGTTACTTTCTAAAAAATAAGGACTTTTCAAAAATAAACTTCCTGAAAGAAGTCATTTTAAAATAAAATTGTGTTTGGAGATTGCAAAGTTAAAATTGCACCCGGCACATTTTTATTAGTTGGCTAGCTTCCTTATGGTTTTCCACAAAGAAGTTCATTCCAATTTAAGGGAAAAAAATGTTAGGCAGAGTGGTTTAAGTATAAGTTTTGCATCATCTTTTTGAACAACTATCACGTCAAAACCTAAAATATGAAGAAATAATTCTCTTGTCAAACAAATCAAGAGAAGATATTCAATGGTAATGGAGACAGTTTGGGCAAAGTTGGTCAACCATGTGGATTTTATAGATAACCAGAGGCAAAACCGATCAAAAATAGGCGTGGATCAGATCCAATCCGAATAAATTCGAATTCATTAATAAAAATTCGATCCAAAAATCTATATAATCTGAATCTTGACAATACATATTTATCGGATTTGAATTCAGCTATCCGAATTCGATCCACTTATGAACCCGATCCGAGAAACATTTGTAATTGTTTCTTCCATTTTAAAAATTTTATACTTTTTATTAGGTCATTTTTTTATCCGTTTGAGTCGAATTAGGATTCGGATTTCGATTAGAGCAAGCGGATTTATGATTTTCAAATCTGGATCTAATTCGGATGTTTGTTTTGCAATTGGATCGGATTCGAATTTTGACTGATCTGATCCATTGAAAGGCCTGTTTCAAATTCACCATGTCTAGAGATCAACTTTTCCATTGATGGTGGGCCGGTGACTATCAGTATGTCCTCTTACATTGATCCAATGATCTCCGATGGTCTTTGTGAGGTGATAAATCTAACTAGGTTAGGACTTATGCGCTACCTCGCCGCTTTCCTCCTCCTCCTTGGTTTCCTGCATATCACAACAAGCATTATTAAGACTTTTCGACCGAGGGTTGGCTTGAACACCCTCATGTGTGAGAGTAAGAGTACGAAAGAGAAGAGAGAACAAGGGAGCTAGAGAAGTAGGGTTTGTGATTGCATACCAGAGGACCTTTGAGTCATTCTATTTATAGGCTAGCTCATTGAGTCCTAATCGAACTCGACTTCTTCACTCCATATTCACGTCTACCAGCATGATCTCCACGTTCTTCTGTATCACACCTAGGATGTAGATCTTATCTAGTTGGAGAGGATTCCTTGTGGAATTTGCCTCTTTTCCCTTTGAATTCCAAGATGATCGCCCCTTAACTTCGCCTTCCTGGGACCCTGCATACGAACATCCTTCTTGAGCCTAACTCTCCTGGCCCAATCCTCATGGACTGAGCCTATTCATCCCAATAACAAGTTTATATTAAGTGAGTACGGCCCAATAGGGCCTCTTGATTCAATCAGTAAGACCCAAACTCATTTTGGCCTCTTATAGTCGTCCATTCAATGCCTTTATCATTTGAGAGATCTACCTCCACAACCATGGATAGGGAAAACAAAAACTAACCAAAAATAGAGAATTATAACCAGATCAATTTTTAATACTCCGATCCTTAATTACTTTTTACCTTATTGTAATAATAAAAAATATGTAAATGAACCAATAGAATTTTAGTAATTTATTGATATTTTTACAATAG
>BRYE01000016.1:26746012-26751012 GCA_030159115.1 Actinidia arguta var. hypoleuca | reverse complement strand
TTGCCGTTTGTTTTGGGCATGACCTTGACTTGGAGGAAGTGGGGTATATACTGTGAGGATTATTAACTATGACCCTATCGTGTTTATGATCTAATATTATATTTTGTTGGATTCTTTGAATATATTTTTCGTTAAAACATAATAATTTGATTGAGTATAGATATCTACATGATTGATACATATTTGTCTTAAATTATAATCAGACCGTCTATTTATGTTTTGTATGAATTATCTTCTTGATAAGATGAACGGTCTAGATTATATTGATAATCCAAAGTTTGGCCCGTGGTGGCCGTTGGAGCACGTGTTATGCCTATAATGGCATACCAATATAACTGTGTCCAACTTAGAAGCAAACTTTTTATTATTTGATAAGAAAATAAATTAATTTACCTTAGAAATGGAAAACAAGCATGGTGATTTCAATAGTGACGTTAAATGAATCATTATCTCAAAAACTCAAATTAGTAGGAAATTGTCAAGTATCTAACAAGTGAAAAGGCACAAGACTATAATAATTAGTTCGTATTAGTTCTTGTTTATTTTATCTATCTATGTATCTATTTATTGTTAAGTAGATTAGCATTTCGACGAGACTTGACCCGTGTTTGGTTATTGCTTTTAAAATTATAATTTTGTAATATATTTTTTGGAAACTAATTTACAATACTACGATACTCATCCTTTTTAAATCATATTAATTTTTTTTAGAAGAAATGGTTTTTGAGAAATGAAAACATCTTTTTAGTATTTTCTTAAAACTGGTTTCTATTTACTTCATATCAAAATTCCAATGCGTATTTCATTAATTACTATAAAAATAAAAATAAAAAAACAGACACCAATAGTGGATATAAGTTTAACCTGTTTTTATTTTTATTTTATTTATGAGACAACATGGGTGACCTTGACTTTGCATCCGTCAAAAAAAAAGTGGCCAAAAAATCAGCCTTACGAGGAGACCTAGTGATAGTGCTAGATGTGTACTATCATTTTTGACCTCAAGTTGTCAATTATACATAAATTTCTAAATGTTGGACCAATAAGTTAGGAAGACTTATAATTTTCCATAATGACAAGGAACCAGGATATGACACTTAGAGAACGTTATAGCATACACTAGTCAATTTATATATATATATATATATATATATATATATATATATATATATATATATATATATATATATATATATATACACAAGTAATATAATTTTATAATAAAAGTTCCTAATTATTGTGACTAGTTTTAATTTTATTTATGAGACAACAAGTGTGACCTTGATTTTGCATTGGGCAAAAAATCATCCTTGTGCCGTGACATTTATGAGGAGACCTAGTGATAGTGCTAGATGTGTACTATCATTTTTGGCCCCAAGTTGTCAATTATACATAAATTTCTAAATATTGGACCACTAAGTTAGGATGACTAATAATTTTCTATAATGACAAGGAACCAGGATATGACAATTGGAGAAAGTTACACTATACACTAGTCAATTTGTATATACAAGTAATAGAATTTTATAATAAAAGTTATCAATTATTGTGACTAGTTTTGAATTACTGTAGCTAGTTATGAAAATGTAGTATTAGTAACGAAATAATGTGGTAAGTTATGAAAAAGTGTGGTGTTAGTTACCAATTATTGTGGCTTATTATGAGATATAAATTTAACCTTGGCCTATAGATATAATCACGTAAAGAAAACGCCACAACAAATTTGAGATTACCTCTGTCTTGCCGTTTGTTTTGGGCATGACCTTGACTTGGAGGAAGTGGGGTACATACTGTGAGGGCTATTAACTATGACCCTATCATGTTTATGATCTAATATTATATTTTGTTGGATTCTTTGAATATATTTTTCGTTAAAACATTAATAATTTGATCGAGTATAGATATCTACATGATTGATACATATTTGTCTTAAATTATAATCAGACCATCTATTTATGTTTTGTATGAATTATCTTCTTAATAAGATGAACGGTCTAGATTATATTGATAACCCAAAGTTTGGCCCGAGGTGGCCGTTGGAGCACGTGTTGTGCCTATAATGGCATACCAATATAAATATGTCCAACTTAGAAGCAAACTTTTTATTATTTGATAAGAAAATAAATTAATTTACCTTAGAAATGGAAAACAAGCATGGTGATTTCAATAGTGACGTTAAATGAATCATTATCTCAAAAACCCAAATTATTAAGAAATTGTCAAGTATCTAACAAGTAACAAGTGAAAAGGCACAGGACTATAATAATTAGTTCGTATTAGTTCTTGTATATTTTATCTATCTATGTATCTATTTATTGCTAAATAGATTAGCATTTGGAGGAGACTTGACCCGTGTTTGATTATTGCTTTTAAAATTATAATTTTGTAATATATTTTTTGGAAACTAATTTACAATACTACGATGCTTATCCTTTTGAAATCATATTAATTTTTTAGAAGAAATAGTTTTTGAGAAATGAAAACATCTTTTTAGTATTTTCTTAAAATTGGTTTCTATTTGCTTCATATCAAAATTCCATCGCGTATTTCATTAATTACTATAAAAAAAAACAAAAAAAAACAGACACCAATAGTGGATATAAGTTTAACCTATTCTTTTGTAATTTTATTTATGAGACAACAAGGGTGACCTTGACTTTGCATCGGGCAAATAATAAGTGGCCAAAAAATCGGCCTTGTACCGTGACTTTTACGAGGAGACCTAGTGATAGTGCTAGATTATGTATTCGGGTTTAGAGGTAACCTGCACATACCCGAATCATACCCAAACGAGTATTCTACTCCTCTCCTAGCCCATACCTACATCCAATGGGTAAAAAATTAGATAATTTTTATTTTTATTTTATTTATGAGACAACCAGGATGACCTTGACTTTGCATCCAGCAAAAAATAAGTGACAAAAAAATCAGCCTTGTACCGTGACATTTACGAGGAGACCCAGTGATAGTGCGAGATGTGTACTATCATTCTTGACCCCAAGTTGTCAATGATACATAAATTTCTAAATGTTGGACCACTAAGTTAGGATGACTTATAATTTTCCATAATGACAAGGAACCAGGATATAACACTTAGAGAACGTTATAGCATACACTAGTCAATTTATATATATATATATATATATATATATATATATATATATATATATATATATATATATTATATGTACAAGTAATATAATTTTATAATAAAAGTTCCCAATTATTGTGACTAGTTTTAATTTTATTTATGAGACAACAAGTGTGACCTTAATTTTGCATCGGGCAAAAAATAAGTGGCCAAAAAATCATCCTTGTGCCGTGACATTTACGAAGAGACCTAGTGATAGTGCTAGATGTGTACTATCATTTTTGGCCTCAAGTTGTCAATTATACATAAATTTCTAAATGTTGGACCACTAAGTTAGGATGACTAATAATTTTCCATAATGACAAGAAACCAGGATATGACAATTGGAGAAAGTAACACTATACACTAGTCGATTTGTATATACAAGTAATATAATTTTATAATAAAAATTACCAATTATTGTGACTAGTTTTGAATATTTGTAGCTAGTTTCGAAAATATAGTATTAATAACGAAATAATGTGGTAAGTTACGAAAAAGCATGGTGTTAGTTACTAATTATTGTGGCTTTTATGAGATTGTGCGGTGTTAAATACGAATTATTGTGACTGATTACGAATTGTTGTGGCTAGTTATGCAAGTATGTGGTGTTAGTTACGAATTATTATAATTAATTACGAAAATGTGTGGTGTTCATTATGAATTATTGCGGATACTTATAAATTGTTGCTGCTAGTTATAAAAGTTAGTGTAGTGTTTGGCTAGTGCCGAAAGCATATGGTGTTTATTACGAAATGTTATGACTAGTTATCATAAAAATGCATAACATGCATGTATAGTATATACAAATTTATCAGTCCGAATTGGATTGGTCCTCTGCAAAATAGGAATAGGACCGATAGTAGCGGATATCAAATTGGTCACTGGAATTTAACCATCGGACTTTGCGGAATGAACGGTCTGATTCTAATTCGATTCCAGTTCTAATCCGTTAAAACAAAATTTGAACATTCAATCCAACTGTCAAAACCAATGTTCAATAACCAAAAAATTAAATATATTACACACGTACTATCCAAATTTCAAAATAACATGACGTACTAATATGATGTACCATCCAAGTAAACATAACCACCATACAAATATTAGTCGGTGGACTAAAGTTGGAAGGCTAGGATTACAACTTAAGCAGGTATATATATATATATATATATATATATATATATATATTTAATACAAATCACAAATACGTTTGAATTTTAAATCTATCTCTCGATATCTTCGTTTGAAATTCATTTGAGTTAATCTAACGGCTAAAACTTCACTTGAAATTATTTTTTCCCTTCCAAAAATATCACTTCCTTCTTCTCTAAAAGTGTGGGACCCATATAAGTTATTATCCAATAGACAAATTTTTTTAAAAATAGGCATATATTTTACCTGTTAGATCATTTTTTTAATAAAACCCCAACAAAAAATTAAAATAAACTTTTTTTTCTTTCATTTTTTTGTATTTAATAATTTTTTTATTATTTGATCATACTTTTATATTATATTAATCTTTTTATTATAAGAGTCTAAAAATATAAAAAAAATATTTAATATAGAGATAATTTTTTTTTATTTTTAGTAAACTTTCTCTTAAATTAGGTAAATTTTTGATATTTTTAGACTCTTTTTATCAAGAGAAATCGAAAAAATATAAAATATTGATTAATTGGTGAACAAAAAATCACTAAAAATAATAAAAGATAAAAGATAAATCAGATAAAAAAATTACCCTAATAAAAAGGGGATTTATTTTCATACGTTCATTTTCTTTAATTGTATTTTTTTATATTTATTAAAATTAATTTATTCAATGATTGTACTAAAAATTATTATAATAAGGACAAAAAAATCTATAATA
>BRYE01000016.1:26718512-26721012 GCA_030159115.1 Actinidia arguta var. hypoleuca | reverse complement strand
CAATAAGGCACGCCTTATAGCTCTCAACGGTACCATCCGGAAAGTACTTCACCGTAAACACCCAAGGACAACCAACGAGGGACTTTCCCGACGAAAGAGAAACCAACTCCCATGTACCATTCTCATGCAAGGCCATCATCTCATCAACCATAACTTACTTCTAGCAAGGAACAAACAGTACTTCCGACACAGACTTAGGGATAGAGGCACAATGACAGATGTGGTAAACGCATGCAATGAAGGAGACAAATGATCACATAGAACAAACTGAACAATAGGATGTGAGGTATATGACCGCTAACCCTTACGAAGTGTAATTGGGAGGTCATCAGGATTTACCGGGGCAAACGAAGTAGAAGAAATAAGTTGGGCAGGGGAGTCACCAGGAGGAGTAGAAGACGGTGGAACAAGTAATTGAGCAACATGCGTTTTCTTCCAATGAGCATAAACCTAGAATGGCTTCATCAAGGGACTAGACACTGATGGAACACATGCATGAATATAGTGACTAGGGTCCGGAGGGGATGAGGGAGAAGGAAAGTATGGCAAGATCTCATTAAAGGTAACATCAGCACAGACAAAATGATGACGAAGAGAGGGGGAGTAACATTTGTACACTTTCTAAGTCCTCAAGAACCCAAGGAAAACACACTTAATCGCCCGTGGATCAGTTTGTCACTGCCAGGATCTAAGGCATGGACATAACAAGTACAACTAAAAACTCTAGGAGGTAAACTGTAGAGAGGGCGATCAGGGAACAAGACCCGATGAGGTACTCGACCACCAAGAACAGTGGAAAGCATGCAGTTCACAATGTACCAGGCAATGAGAACCGCATCACTCCAATAGGACTTAGGAACATGCATATAAAATATATAGCACAGGTGACCTCCAATAAGCGACGCATCTTATGCTCGGCAACCCCATTTTGCTAAGGAGTGCGGGCACAAAAAGACTAATGAATAATGCCATGATCATCAAAAAAAGAAAGATAAACTAAAATGAAAATATTCATGTACATTATCAGACCGAAATAAACAAATAGAAATATTAAATTGGGTCTTTATTTCATGATAAAATGATTTAAAAATAGAGTACAACTCAGACCAATCATTCATGAGTTAAAAATAAGTGACCCGATTATAATCATCGACAAAAATAAGAAAATAATAAAAATCTAAAAGGGAAGAAACCCAAATGGGTCCCCAAATATCATGGGGAAGGAAAGACACACAATGGTGTTTACTAAACTCACAGACTTCACACGGCAAGGACTGAATGGATTGACACATTGAAACCATCTTCTTCAAATTCTAAAGGGATGGATGACTAAGCTGACAATGGAGCTGGTGGGGGTCAATGGATGATCGGAGAGCCACCGAGGTAGGAATGTTCGCATCAAAGTAATACAAGCAACTACGCTCAAACCCGCCACCAATCTTCTCCCCACTGTGGAGATCCTGAGACACACCATAAGTAGGAAAAAAAGTGACTGAATAGTTTAACGACTGGGTAAGTTTACTGATAGATAAAAGATTAAAAAAAAATTTAGGAACATGTAAAACAGACGATAGGAGAAAAAAGACAACTAACGGTACCAGAACCAGTAACATGAGAAAATCCATCCGCAAGGGTAACACGAGATGGACGACCAATGGGAGATATATCTGATAGGACAGAAGAAGTGTAAGTCATGTTAGCAGAGGCACCGGAATCATTGACCCAAGAACTGTGGCAAGCAATACACGTGGTGGAAGCACTAGTCTACATTAGAGTAGCAGTGGCCGAAAAAGACAGAGCAGGCAACAGGAGTTGACACTCATCCGCAAAGATAGTCACAATATCAGCCTCGGGAACAACAGTAGCTTGATGGGCAGGAGAACGGCCATGGAGATCCCAACAACGGTCAACAATATGATTGTACTGTTTTGCAATAAGTGCAAAACTGAGGACCATGGCCGCTACCACGGCCATCTCCCCTTGAATCAAGGCCTCCATGACCAAAACCATGACTGTCATGAGGATAATAACTGCCAAGACGATTAGGCCGACCGCGACCAAAACCAGGGGGACAATAAGGCGTAAAGGGGCGAGATGTCCCAATAGAAGCAGCTAAAGCAGACCGATCGGTAGGAGAGGGAGTAGCAGATGGTAAAGTAGCCTAACGGAGACGACTCAAAACCTCACTAAGGGAGGGGAGATCCGTAGCTCCAAGAATTTGAGACTGGGCACCATCAAAGGAGGACGAAAGACCAGAAAGAAAATGAGCCACCCACATGGACTCTCGTTGTTGCTCCATGATAGCAATATCAAAGAAAATATGATCACTCAGTCTGATCTCCTCACAAATAGCCCGAAATCACTCATAATAATCCTCAAGCGACATGTCACCGAGAGTAAGAAAGAAAAAGGTCTGATGAGGATCGTAAGTGCGCCGCATATTACCAAAGCCAGAAAACATCTCTTTAGCCTGATCCCACACCTATTTGATCCAAGTCTA
>BRYE01000016.1:26666012-26678512 GCA_030159115.1 Actinidia arguta var. hypoleuca | reverse complement strand
CACTCGAATTATTGAAGCACTAAGGCCAAGATAAAATCATGAAACTTCAACAATCGACCTCATACAAGCAATATATGGATTGGGAAGGCAGTTGTTGTAGTTCCAAACCCAGCTGGTAAAAGGCCAAGTGAGTTGATTGGAATGCTAGATCCCAAAACTCAACCAATAGAATTTCAACATCCCAAAACTCAACCAAATCCCAAAATTCAGGCCTTAGCCATTATATTTTGCGGTGTTGGAAGTTATTTTTTAATTTATTATTTAAATTAATTGTTATCGTTATTGTGTTTGAATTTTTTTTCTGATTTTTTAAAGATAACCCAACTCATTTTTTCAAACGTCATCATCTTCGTCGTTGTCGTTGTCGTCATCGTCATTACTGCTATCTTTGTCTTCTTGCTCCTCTTGCTGTTCTTTTCCTTCGTGTTCTTGTTGCTGTGGGCTATTTGGTTCCATTCGAGTACTGTAATTAATTGCTTTCATTAGTGTCTAAGGATATGGAATTGTTACCGCCACCGTTAGCAACACCATGCCGCCGCCACCGCATTTAACGTTGTGCTATTGCTTAGCAATGCTCTACTTAGTTTGGGGAGACGTGGCGTGAACATCAGAGAGTGGGTATGAAGTATGAACAACAGAGATCTGAGAGACTGAGAGAAGCATTGCGTGAAACAAGAAGATGTGGCGTGAGCTAGTGAGAGAGTAGGTGAAAGTAATATTTTTTTGGGGGAAAAATATTATATATAATTTATATATATATATATATATATATATATATATATATATATATATATGCTCATTATATCGGTTCCGGTTCGGTTCTAACCACGGTTTGAAAATAAAAACCAGTAACCGAACCAAAATTATCGGTTTTTAATTTTTAAAAACCAGAACCTAACCATTAAACTATAGAACCAATCTAAAAGGCACGGTTCGGTTCGGTCTATTTCACCGATTTTCGAATTTTTTTTTACACCCCTAACAATTTCAATAAATTTCAAGGTTGTCACTCAATCCAAATCCGAGGAAAATGAAAAAAAATAATTAAAAAAAAGACAACTAAAAAAAAAAAAGCATTTTCCACAAGCTGCATGTTCACACATCTAAATTTAGAAAATAAATAACAGGCAGCTAGAAAAGGGCATTTAGATTTTGTAATTATTACTCAAAAAATTGGGAACATAAGGTCTAGGAAAACAACAATTAGAAAGCACTCTAATAGTATTTAGCAACAATGATTATTAATATAAAGTGCATTTTCACACAAAATGCACAAGGAAAACATCAAATCTTAATGACAACGGTTGTTCGTTATAGTTGAACTTATCTTAAAATTTAATTATTCAAAATTAGAAATTGTAAAATATCAAAATATAACTTCTCAAGTTCTATCGTTTTTTCAATTTGTTTAAGTTGTTTTTAGCCTGTTAATAAAAATCATAAGTTGTGACAAACACTATGTTACAGTTTCCAATGCAGAAAAAAAGCAGAAGTTACAACTTTATCAAACACACAATGATTATTTTATAAGTACGAAAAGATTTATTAAAACATTCATTATTTTCATGTTTTGAAAATAATTTTTGAGATTTTGAAGATATCCTTTTATATGTCCTAAAAAATATAAATTTTCTGAATATTACCATGCAAAATTAATTATGAAAGCTGAACCAAACATAGGGATACTTTACTCTCAATTCCATTTCTTTTCCTGGGTTCCAAACATAGCCTAAAGCCACGTTTGGAATAAGTTTTTTGCCGTCCAGTTGAGTTATTTTATAAGTATTATTTAGTGTGTTTGAAGTAGGTTTATCAAAAAAAAAAATCAATTAGTTCTTTTAGGTACCCCAAACAATAAATTTGATTTTTTTAATTACTTTACCTAAAAAAATTAAAATTAAAAAAAAATATTTTTTTCAGCATTTTGACACAAAAAGTCAAAAGGAAAACAAAATCATTATTGTGGATCCATTTCTAATAATTAATAAAACTAAAATTTTCACGTGATATAGTTTGTACCAAACCTTTGATGCTACGTACGAAAAGTAATGAGATATATGATCCTTTGATCGGGCTGGTGTGGGGCATCTAGGGCTCTCCATCGGCCCGGCTCGATCCGGCTCAAATCCGAATAGTAAAAGTTCGAGCTCGGTTTAGTTCGAAGTCTACGAATCTTTGATTTTGATCGAGTCGGGTTGGACCTAGAGAGGAATTTTGAAGCCCAAGCCCGATCCTTGCGGGCTTCGAGCTTTTTTAGGCTTTAGACTTTTTTGGACTTTTTCGGGCTTCGAACTTTGGGCTTTTTCGGATTTTTATGGATTTTTTCGGTCTTTTTATGAATTTTTCGGGCTTTTCAATTTTTTGGACTTTTTAAAAAAAATTCGGATTTTTTCGGACTTTGGCCTCACTTTAATTTTTTTTAAAGTTTATATATATATAGTTTAAAATTTATATTTAAAACATACATGATACATTAATACATCATACATATATAATTTAAAGTGGACCAAGTGTGAGAAATTTAAAAAATTATTTTATTAATGAAATTTTTATAACTTGAATTCAAAATGGGATATTTTGTGTAATTTTTAAAGTTCAAACGGTAATAAAACGGTCACTTTTTTTTATAAAAAAAACGGCTATATTTTTTTGAATTTCGGGCTTTTTCGGGCTGAGTTTTTGAGTTTTTTTCTTTTTGGACCGGGCTTTCGGGCTTTTTTTGGGTCGAATTTTGAGGGCTTTTTTTGGGTCGGATTTTGAGGGCTTTTTCGGGCCGAACTTCGGGTCTCGACCTCTAAGTCCAGGCCTAGCTCGTTAGACTCCGAGCCGGATCAGGTCTGAGTTTTTTTCGAGCCTGAACCGGGCTTCGAACTCCAGACGAATTTCGGACGGACTTCGGGCCTCGGGCCTTTTGGAGAGCCCTAGGCATAGCCTAACCACACAGTCCACATATAAAAAACTTGCGAAACTACACTTTACACCCTTATATTTTTATCAAAATCTTACTTTGAGCTTTAAACTTTCAAACGTGACAGTCTAACACTTCAGATTAATTGTCAACATGGCCATTTTGTCCATCTTATATTTGATTAAATGACAGGAAGAGGCCACATAGCTCTCTTAGGCCTAGTTTGGTCTAGTTCTTTTTTTTTAGATTTTAATTTTTTTTTGTCTTTGATAATTTTTTTAAATAATTTTATCAAAAAAGTTATACTTTTCCTGTTTCTCTTGATGTTAATGTAAAAATATAAAATTTTATTCAATTTTCCAAAAGAAAATCCACTAAAAACAAAAAAAATGCTAATTTGTCGAATCAATATATTTTTGTCTTTAGTGAACTTTTTCTTAAATTAGAATTTTTCTTCTTTTTTTTTTACATTTTTAGACTTTCCTTGTCAAGAAAAACTGAAAATGTATAAATTTTGATAAAAGAGTAAAAAATGTTCACTAAAAATAAAAAAATTCGAAAGCAAAATTAGCTAAAAAATCTCAAGAAAACTAGGCCAAATTGGGTCTTAATTGAATGAAATATGAACTGTCAAAGTAGCATTGATACTAGACTTAAATATAACGAGTTGACTAAGACAGTTTAAAGTTAAGAATGCAAAGTAGAATTTAAGGAAAAGTACATAGGTGCATAGTGTAATTTACCCTAAAAACTTGGATTAGAACAAATCAATATAAAATTGTTGTTTAATGAAATCATCTGACAATTATTGTTGTTTTAGGACATGAAAGGTGGACCCCAAGAGAGGAAAGACGCAAGGCTTTGAGAAAAGGATGTTGTATTAAGACACTGCCAAACCAAGACCACAAAGCAGAAGAAGTTAGGTCATCATAATCTCTCTTGAATAGCACCCATCATAATCTCTCTGGAATTGCTCTCGATAAATTAGGTCATTATAGAGAGAGTTGTGATGCATTGATTGTAGGGATGGCAGAAGATATTTGATCTGGCAGGTACCTGATATATCCGAAGCCCAAAAGGGCAGGGTTTTTTACCCGGTGGATAGGGTATGGGTTTTAAAAATCACTACTTGATTAAAAGTGGGTAAGGTATAGGTTTTACAAAAAAATCCGCCCATAAAAACTCAAATTGACTAGCAATTTTATTACTTTACAATAAAACCTCTTATAATTATCTAATTACACTTGGGCCTTATTATATATATGCCCTTGGGGTTTGGCATTGAACAAATTTGTGGTCATATGCGCGGCTCTCAGTCTTTCCCTTACACGATCTCTCTCTCTTTCACAATCTCTTTCTCCGATGCCTATCTCTCTTTGACACCTCTCTCTGTTTCTCCGACAAGAGCTATAGGTCCCAACGAAGCTCTCTCTCTCTCTCTCTCTCTCTCTCTCTCTCTTTGATGTCTCTCTTTGATGCTTGCTCTCTCTCACCCTGGCAATCCCTCTTCGACGTCTCTTTCCGTCTCTCTGTATCAAAATCTCAGACCTACCAATGGAAAATCTGCGGAGCTCAACGGGTAATCCAAAAATTGACACGGGGTGGGTACGGGTATCATGTTGTGCAGATTTCGGGTGTGGGGGTTGTACAACCCGCCCCTCCTTGTCTCATTGCCATCCCTAGTTGATTATTATTTTCCTTCATGTATTTTTTTTTTCAAATTGCTCAAGTCTAGTTAATGGACTGGACCGGTCCAATCCAACCATTTTGAGTTTAGTTTGATGATCAAAATCATTCATATTGTAAACTATGTTGTTAATGTCAGCACTATAAAAAATCACATTAATCGGATACAGTTCAATATATGTTCGATACTATTTAATAACTTAATAAATGGGTGCGACACATAAGTTATACCTACTTATTTTGATATAAATTCATACTAATCGACTGTTGACTTAATGCCTTGATTTTGATGATAACAAAATATTATATTTGAAACTTAATGAGCCTACTTAGTGTGCAAATTAATAAGAACTAGTATTTAGACTTAAAGCTACACTTAAAGTCTAATTCAAGTCTATTCTGCGACAAAACAAATGCATAATAAGTCAATACTCGAGAAATGTGTCAAATGATGATTTATACTTGAAGAGATTGAAGGTGCTCAAATTGAAGAAACCACTAAGCTTATGAACCTCTTAGAGTACTCAAGGAACAATTTTCAAGTCATCATACTTGAATTAAAGATTGATATTCAATTCATATAAAGTTTACTTCAAGGATATCTGAAGATCATATGTCTATGATCTCATCATAGCTGAGGCATATAAACCTAAGAATGAAACAGAAGATCCCTTAAAGTCCTTAAATTGATTGATGCTCAAATGGCCAAGGAAAATAAGGAAGTATGTTCTGGGCAAGAGGTGCCGACACACGAAGATAGTGTCCAAAGAACTGATTCTGGACTTGAAAGTGTCGACTCATGATTTTAAGGAGTCGACACATGTAGACAGTTGACACATAGAATTGAAGTGTCGATACATGACATTGAAATATCGACACAGAGACAGAGATCAAACTTTTAAAAATTAATGATCAGGAGTCGACACATGATACTGAGGTGTTGAGACATGTGAACAGATGACAAAGTTTGGTAAATTGACATCAAGAGTCGAAACATGAAATTGAAGTATTGACACATGGAGACAATGTATAAGAACTGAAGAATGAAGGCTTGAAGTGTCGACACATAAAATCCAGAAACCTTAGACATCACACAAGGTGTCAACACATGAGTTAATGTGTCAACACATAACGGCTATTTTTTTTGAAAGCAGAGCTGTCTAAACTCGCATTTAATGAGGTCCAACTACCACCAACGGTCAAATTTACCTAAGCCATTATATATAGGCCTCCAAATACATTTATGGGTAAAAAGACATATGCTTATACATTGATTGATCATTAAAGAATAAAAATTCTGTCATTCCTTTTGTCTTCAAGAGTTGAGTCATTCCACTCACATTTACTCTTATTAGAGAGTTTGTTATCCACTTGTATAATCTTCATACACTTGTATTTGAGAGTTTAAGTGTTCTCTTGGATAAGCAAAATATTTGTAAGTTGAAGTGGGTCTTGGACAAAATCACTTGGAGAACTTAAAAGAAATTTTTGTGTAAAAGTGAGTTGAGCACTTGGTAAATCAGCCACTGCTTTGTAATTGCTGATTGCATAGTGAAAGAAGACTTCAAGGAGGTCTTGGGGAAGACGTAAACCATACGTTCTGTTGAATCTCGATAAATCTTAGTGTACTTTCTTGTACTCTTGCTTTTATTTTATATTTGTCTATATTGTATAGCATATATCTTGATTTTACTATTTGATTGATTAGTTCATGTTTTAATTAATCATAATTATGGTTAATTTTGAAAAGACTAATTCACCCCCCTCTTGGATTGTCTTTTGGGTTAACATCGACTAGTGCATTATATCTGAATAACGTAATTTTTTACAACGATAAACTTCTTGATAAACTCTACAATTTGATGGGTTTTATTATAAAAATGAGCTCAAAACAAAATCTAATATAACTAAACTGAACCTATCCAATCCAATTATGGACGAGAGAACACCCAAAAAAGTATTAGGACCACTAACCATACACAAAATATAGAAATATCATAATTTGTTCTTATCACCAATAATATTTTTGCCAACAAGGCATCAAGTGGGCATACTTATATCCCACTGGATCCCAAAAATTGTATTAAATTGCAACAATAGGGTAACTATCCCACCACATGTAATATTTTGTATATTTCAAAGCTCATGTTTATCACATAAATACATTGTAGTTACTTTCTTGCCCAACTTGGCTTGGTTAATTATATGTCATGATGGTTGCTAAATAACAAAATCAACTTACTTTTAGGAAACCTCAAAATTTGTTTGGAACAAGTTCTAGAATTTAATTATAAGAAGAAGAAGCACTTTAAAGGTCAATTTGGGCTATTTTTTGTGAGAATTTTTAATTGCTTTAATTTTGAGTTTTTCGTCTTTAATAAAAAAATTTAATCTAATTTTTTTTATTGATTTTTTTATAAATTTGAACAAAAATTTTATATTTTTAAATTTCTCTCATAAGGAGGAACTGCAAAAATATAAAATCTTAATTAAATAGTAAAATAATTTACTAAAATTAAAAAACTTAAAAATTAAAATAATTAAAAAAATTCATAAAAAACTAACCCAAACAACGCTTTTGGTCTTTACTACCCTTTTTTTTTTTTTTTTTATATCACTATCTTTTTATCCATTTGGTGGTACAAGAAATTAAGCTTCTGCTCTTTTTCTTGAAGATCTTGTAATGATTCTTTCTCGTCCTTAAAACTTTTGCGAAACTACCAAGCTTCCGAACCTGCAAGCCCAATTGCAATTATATGACGACAATTTCACGAAGCTACGGTTAGATATATATCTTTGGACGTATTTTACATCCTGAATTTTTAAAGGAAAATAAAAGAAATTAGTTTGATGAGAATAGTTCATTTTTTGTGAAGCTCACCGATAAAAATATTCATAAGAAAAATCTAATTTGATCGACCATCAAGCGCTACATGTTTAGATCACATTTGCCTTACAGTATAGTATCAAAATGAGACTTTTCATTTATCTTTTAAAGAGAATCATGTTTTGATCATGTGACTATTAATGTTGAATCAACTTAATTTTTGTCATGAATAATATACTCAACGAGATTTATAGAATGAACGGTATCATTTGACCCACAACGAACTCAATATTCCAAGAGTAACACCATTCTCACACATATCCCAAATCCGAATGAGGAAGGATTAACATTGAATCATGAGTTAAAACTGCCTTCGAATTAATCCCATAATCTGTTTGGTGAGCATGAGTTAAGGAGGGATTAGAAGTGGGACCACCCACAACAATTGTGACTAGAAATGTCTTTTGACTAGAAAATCCATAACGTGGAACTAAATATAAAAGTTTGATATAAAGTTGAATGGTGGTGATACACTAACTACACTCCCTAAAACACTAAAACACCAAATAAATAATGAGTCGAACTATTTCAAAATAGTCCAATTCTATATCTTTTAATGCTACATCAAATATGCTTTTAGTTTTTAGGATAAATTTCACTAACCTCCTCTTATGTTTCTTACGCCACATCCCCTTAGTTTTAAAAACAACACTGACCTCTTTTACTTTTAAAATTAATGTTAAATTTTTTTCTTTCCAGAATCTCATTTTTGTACAAAAATGATAAACTTTTTCTTTGATCTAGGGTTTTCAATTTATTTTTTTTCAATACACCAATTAAGATAAATAAACATTCTTTCTCTCTTTTTGAAAAAAATAATTGATAAATACTAAATAGTTTATTTTCTAAGTATGTTCAGATTAAGGATACTTAAAAAGTAAAATATTTAGATTAGTTTTTTTTAAACAAAATATTGATAACAAAGTTTTATTTTGTAATTACATTTTTCATTAGGAGTACTTAAAAAATAAATTATTTAAATTATTTATTTTAAAAAAATATTTGTTGATAAAGAATAAAAAATAAATAGTTTACAAAAAAATAGTATTTTGAGAATAAAAGAGAACATTAATTTATCTTAATATTTGTATTGAATTTTTTTTTAAATTCACAAATTAAATGGCAAGTTTGTTATTTTTGTATAAAAATAAACTCTAGAGGACAATTTTGATATTAATTTCAAAAGTAAGTAATATTAATGTTATATTTGAAACTACAAGAAAGATGATTATATTTACCAGAAACCTTATGGGGGTTTAGTAAAATTCACCCTAATTTTTATCATCAAACAAGCACAACATTAGATTGTACCATTGTTAAAGCTTGATGTAAAAATTTAACAAACTTTAATTTATATTTGAGATTGGTTTGTTTATTACTAGAATTAATTTCAAACGAACTTTAATCGAGTCGAATTCAAGTCACTTAAATTTTTTTTTAGACATTATAAGTTTATTAAACAGAGTAATAGATTATTAATCAAATATGATTTGAAATCTTAACAAACTTAAAAAAATATATTTGAGTTTGATTAATTTATTTATGTAATAAACCAAACTCAAATAATTTTTTAACAAATCGAACACAAACGAAACTCGAGCTGCTTGATTTGTTTATCAGTGCGCTAGACGTATTCTTACTTAGGCAAGACCTAGTCCATCGTTCCAACGATCATTGCTTTATTATGATAATATAATCATGTTATAAGAACCTCCAACTACCCCAAGAAAAAAAAACATATTTTTCTATATATAATAGAAGTTTTGGTTACTTATCCAATTCATCGTATTAATTTCATGGGTTAATTTGACTGATTACTCCTGAGATTTTTTACAATATAGCTACCTCTCCTATATTATTTGAAATTACACTAACCTTTCTTACTTACGAAATTAAGTATTGTCTAGATTCCCTATCTCAGGGTCAGGCGCTGATGAGCACATTGAACTATCCATGTGGCTGAGAGCCCTCACAGCCCAGGCACAACGACGCAGGAGCTATTTACTTTTTAAGTATTCCTAATCAAAATGTAATCAAAAATAAAATTTTGCTATCAATAAAAAAAATTATTTTAAAATTAATCTAAATATTTTACATTTTAAGTGCTCCTAATATAAACATATTTAAAAAATAAATTTTGTAATCATTTTTTTTTAAAAAAAAAAGAGGATGCTTGTTTATTTTAATTAGTGTATTGAAAAAATAAATTTGAAAGTCCTAAACATAAGGACAATCTAATTATTTTTACACAAAATTAGCTCCAGGTGAAATCTTGACAATAGTTTTAAAAATAAGAAAGATCAGTACAATTTAAAAACTATAAAAATATAACTGTATTTGTTGTGGAAGAAATCTAGGGGCGAGCAACCAACAATCAGAATTGTTCGTGACCTTGTCACTTAACTTCGACATGATCTGGATGATCTGCGCAAGCGAACAAACGTTATCAACTGAGGTGAAGCCGCTCAAAACCCCTCCGACGTAGAAATCAGACCAAGGCGAATATAAGTTAGGCAAAGCAAAACACCAGAGCTATCAAAGTGAGTATGCAAGGGTTTAATCATGTACCTTTCAATGATGGAGGGGAGCGGCCTTTTTATAGTTGGAGAATGGAGAGACGTGCGAGCGAGATCCTCGGATAGATAAGTATGGAAGGAGATCCTGTGAATATTGAAGATAAAATAGGGGGATGCCATTTGAAGAACAAACCGCAACTATAGGGGACGTGGTGGAGAAGGAGTCTTATAGAGGTGGAGTTCTCGGGCAGGTGAAGTGATCAACCTCGCCCATTGGCGAGGTGGAGTAAAATGGCAATCTCATAAAGATTGGCGGCATGAACATTGGTGGAGGTGATACGATCCTTATGGTAAATGGCGACCAAACAAATATTGGTGATGTGGTCCTTTCAGGTGATGTGTCCATCTCAGATCGTCGGTAGGTGTGGATTTTCCCCCATATCAATAGCTCCCTACTTGAGATGCCGATGTGAGACACTTAGGATCTTCGAGTAGCAAATCAAGTAGATCGGTTTTGATGATGTAGGCATGTAATGATGGCATGTCTCCTTGGGAGAACACGTGGATGAGCCCATTAATGGCAAAACAACCTTTTGGCGGGAACGACTATTTTGACCTCAGTATTTGAAAAGTCGCGTAATCCTGGCCGTCGTAGTAAATTGATCAAATCCATTGGCTCTTCTTATAAATAAGGGTCCCCCCGATACATTTGCACTCTTCTTGCTTTTGCTGTCGAACTTCTGCTCTTGCTCCGATGTTCATCTCGTGCTTGGCCCCTCGCCCTTAGCTCAGTAAGTACCAACAACTCACTTTGTTTTCTACTTTTATTTATGTAGTAAAGCCGTTGTAGGAGACTTAGATAATTCGCTGCCTTCTTGGATATCGGACCACTTAGGCAAGAAATCATACATGGTAGACAAAGTTACCCAGCTTCCTTCCTCCCCAAGGGAGGATCCCCCTAGTCCCAAGGGTAGTCCCTTGGTTGCACCCCTCCTCCGGTTGAGAGGGAGACTAACATTTCTCTTGAGGGGGTTGGTCTTGATCTTCCCTGGCTACTTCACGAACTCTTCGCTCTTGATATCCATAGTACCTAGGCTATATGAGTATTGAGAAAAGGCAATACTAGGTCGGGTCGACGAGGTGGCGTGCAAGGACGTCTGTCGCTAGTCCTCATATTAATGTCTCGATCCAACCTCCTACCTTTCACCTCATCTTTGTAGTCAGTTTGCTTGGAGTCAGGCTCCCTTCTCTTATGATCATCTCTTCCTCGCCTTTTGCGCTTGGTCTCGGCCAATTCTTCTACAGCGATATATTTGTCGGCTTTGCTCTGGAGTGCCGATTGGATCTCTAGAATGTTCTTGGAGAGGGAATCAAACAGCGGTCCCGACAAAGTCCCTCCATCATAGCCATAATCACCACCTTGTCACTGGTATCCTCCACTTCCAGAACGGCCTGGTTGAAATGCTTGACGTAGTTCTTCAAGCTCTTCCCATCTTCTGGTGTATTGTGAAGAAGTGGGAGGCATTCTTCTACTTGACCCTCTAGCTCATGAAATTGGCAACAAAGAGCCTGCTCAGGTCGCCAAACGAGTCAGTGGTTCGAGGAGACAGTTTTCTTAATCACAACCTTGTTGGTCCCTTCAAGGTAGTAGAAAAAGCCCTGCACATCACCTCGTCTGAATATCTCTAGAGTGACATCAAATTCTTATATGAATCCAGGTGGTCTATAGGATCTATTTTCCCTTTATAAACTCTGAGCTGGGATGGCAACTTGAATTTGGAAGAGACTTTGACCCTTATCACTCTATTTGTGAATGGAGGCTCAGTTTGCTTGATCAAAGCATCTACGATGACTAGCGCGTTTGCGCCGGTGTTGATGGCATCAATTCGAGTGTCCAGGTCTTTGATCTTCTGGGTAGTGGATTTATCTCGGCGCCTGGTCATCTTGGCGAGGTGACCTTCCTCTTCTTTCGATCTCCTCACCCTCTGTATCGTGAGTCCGGCTAGATGATCGAGACTTCGATAAGGTAGGGCATCTCTCTCGCCTGGAGCATAAGCTCAGTGATCAACGTCACCAATTTCTGGAAAACATGCCCTACCTGTGCTTGGGCAACTCTAAGATTCTTGGTCGCCTGATCGACGAGAACGCGAGATCGATCAACCTCTTATGAAATAAGAACTACGGGAGGTGGCGGATTATTCGTGGAGATGTGCTGTATTAGGCAGGCATTATTCTCGTTTATAATCCTGATCTGTCCAGTGATACTATGCATCTCACGGTGGAGGCCCTCAAGGTCTAGAGGTTGGCTGGTGTTCGCCATATGATGCGCTCTATTATCTAAAGGACTACTGGCACTTGGTTGAGGTAATAAATGGCTGCACAAGTGCATAGAAAGTTAAAAATTGTTGTTTCCACAAACGGTGTCAAATAGTTGTGGAAGAAATCTGGGGGCGAGTAACTAATTGTCAGAATTGCTCGTGACCTTGGCAATGATCTAGACGAC
>BRYE01000016.1:26636012-26638512 GCA_030159115.1 Actinidia arguta var. hypoleuca | reverse complement strand
CTCCATAAAATCCACATAAAAGATGCATTTTCAATTGATGATATTATAGGCAATTCTATTACTCTTGCAAGTGGATGAGAGTGGTTTCTGTATTTGGACAAGGCTTGTTTGTGGTGCAAAAAATGCAATGCATTTTTTGTTTTTGTTTTAGTCTATTTTAACAATCCAAATTGTTTATATAGTAAACTTTATCGACAACTTTAATACTGTAAAAAATTATGTTGATTATATATAGATCAATAGTCAATCAATATTAATTTATATTAAGATATATGAGTATAATACTGTGTGTCACATTCATTTATCTATAATACAAATCACAACTACGTTTGAATTCTAAATCTATCTCTCGCTATCTACGGTTGAAATTCATTTGAGTTAATCTAACGCCTGAAATTTCACCTGAAATTATTTTTTCCCGCCCAAAACTATCACTTCTTTCTTTTTAAAAGGTGTGAAACCCAAATATATTTTTATTCAATAGATAATTTCTTTTAAAAAAATGGGCATATATTTTACCCAATAGATCATTGTTTTAGTGGGACCCACAATAAAAAAAATTTAAAAAACATATTTTTTTTCTCTTCTCTTATTTTTTTTGTATTTAATATTTTTTTTTTTATTTGATCAAAATTTTATATTATTTTAGTTATTTTGACGATAAGAGCCTAAAACTATAGCCTAAAACTATAAAAATTTATTTGATTTACAAATATTAATAGTTTTTTTTTATTTTAGTGAACTTTTTGTTAAATTATATAATTTTTTATATTTATACACTCTTTTCATTAAGAGAAATAGAAAAATATAAAATATTAATTAATCAGTAAAAAAAATTATTAAAAATAATAAAAGGTAAAAAATAAAACAGATAAAAAAATTACCTTAAATAGAAAATAAAGTTATTTTCATATGTCTATTTTTTTAGTTATATTTTAATATTTATTAAAATTAATTTATCTAATGGTTGTAATAAAAATATTTAAGTAAAAATAAATATTTAAATAAATTTATCATAATAACGACAAAAAAATATATAATATAAGATATAAATATTTTAAAATATTCTAAATTAATTATCTATAATATAAAATATAACTCATTTTGAATATCAAAACTATCTCTCACTATATATGATTGAAATTCATTTGAGTTAATCCAACGACTGAGATATGACATGAGATTATTTTTTCTCCAAATAATATCCTTCTTTTCAAATATATGAGGCTATATAAGTTTTTTTAATTCAACGCTTAAGATGTATTTTTTTTTCGTAGTGCCCGTGGGCACCAGGCAATTAGTAGTTAAGCTATAAAATAGTATTTAACAGCTATTGAACTGTGCCCGATCAACGTGATTTTTTATACTAACACTAATATTTATGACGAAATCTACAATAAGCGTGGTTTGAATTATTAAAATGGGCTCAAAACGTTTAGATTGCAGAAAAGTTAGGTCTTCTATCTTTATGCTACTCACTAGATCCTCTATCTTTTTGCTTTCTCTTTATCAAATTCTTGATCCAAACACAACCTTAACATCAAAGATATTCTTACCAATTGATGTGTACAAGATTGGTTTGAAGTTTGTGTTGGAATAATTGGTGATACACCAACTTTGAGCCAAATTTAATGTAGGACCCACATGTCCTTTTTAGTGGGTCCAAGTTGATTTGTATTCTCCTCCATGAGGAGATGAAGAACAAATATTTATTTGCTCAAATCCATGGAGATTTGAATAAGATAATGGCTTCCAAAGTAGGTACCATAAGTATGGATAATGGGTGAAACTAAAGGTTAGAAACTAAAGGTTAGTCCCACATTGATTTTTTATGAGAAAAGTGATGGGAATATAAAGTCTAAGTTTGGCTAAGGGTTCAGGACCCAAGGGCACCCCACTTTTGTGGAAGGGGAAGGCCCTAGGTAACCCATGGTTTGACCCATTACCCCACACGCGCATTTCTGTATTGAATTTCAGTGATAAAATTCTACAGAATTAAAGTAATTTCTTATATAGAAAATATTACTAATCATGCCATATTAATTGTTATCAGAAACAATGTTGGTTTCTAAATGGAATCAGAAACACTGTAGATTTCTGAACGGAATTAAATGTCATAATTCTGAGTAGAATTAGACAGAAATTCCTTGTTGATATTTATCATTCATATTTCATTCATATTGTAAATGGAGAGAGTAAAATCTAAAGTTTAAATCCGCTGGACATTGAATATTGTAGTGCTACTTATTCAGTGCCGTGATCATTTTATCTTGGAGATAGACGCCCGTTATACCCATGAGTACCGGTGTGGGAGGACGAATCTGTCTTAAGGAAAGAGTGTCAAACACTCGACTTGATCAACCATTTTCATTATATTTTTGCATGTTATTGCATAATATAATTGATAAAATTATTTTCATATAATATTGAATTTATGAATTATTTATTTCACATTATTTATTAATTTCTTTTAAAGCATGTTTCAATGATATACATAAGA
>BRYE01000016.1:26628512-26631012 GCA_030159115.1 Actinidia arguta var. hypoleuca | reverse complement strand
TGGTTTCTAAATGGAATCAGAAACACTGTAGATTTCTGAACGGAATTAAATGTCATAATTCTGAGTAGAATTAGACAGAAATTCCTTGTTGATATTTATCATTCATATTGCATTCATATTGTAAATGGAGAGAGTAAAATCTAAAGTTTAAATCCGCTGGACATTGAATATTGTAGTGCTACTTATTCAGTGCCGTGATCATTTTATCTTGGAGATAGACGCCCGTTATACCCATGAGCACCGGTGTGGGAGGACGAATCTGTCTTAAGAAAAGAGTGTCAAACACTCGACTTGATCAACCATTTTCATTATATTTTTGCATGTTATTGCATAATATAATTGATAAAATTATTTTCATATAATATTGAATTTATGAATTATTTATTTCACATTATTTATTAATTTCTTTTAAAGCATATTTCAATGATATACAGAAGATTTTACCCAACAATTTGAATCACCAAATAAACTCCAATCAATTATTAGAATTATTATTTTGAGATTTAATAAGCTTCATATCCGCCATTGTGGCTTGAAAGGATTATATCGAATTTCATATTCTCATAGTTGATTCAATTGTCAAGAATTTAATTGATGCAAAAAAATTATTTATAAAAAAAGTAAAGTAAAGTAAAGTAAAGTACATGAAAATAAAATTTAATTTCTCATATATGTTCATTTAAGAAGATAATTTTGTAGTAAAATTAAAATATGGTAATGGAATTGAAAATAAAAATAATTAACATAAGATTCTTGCTCAACCTTTTGTTTTTTGTAAGATAAATTTTGAGAAAAAAACTAATCTTTCTATAAAAACTAAGGATAAAAATCCCGCAAACTTTATGTTAACTGAACATTTAGGTTGTATTTGAATAAAGGATTTAGTGAGAAAAAATAAAATAAAAATAGAAAAGTTAGATAATCCAACCGTTCGAGACCATTAGATCACCTACCTTTTCTATTTTCATATTCTTTTTCCTAACCAAATTCTTGATCCAAGCACATCCTTAAAGAATACAAAAAAC
This sequence comes from Actinidia arguta var. hypoleuca, assembly GCA_030159115.1. NCBI lineage: Eukaryota > Viridiplantae > Streptophyta > Magnoliopsida > Ericales > Actinidiaceae > Actinidia > Actinidia arguta. Next base: position 26,629,987 of record BRYE01000016.1, on the reverse strand, counting down.
TAAGGTTTTCCTTTATTTTCCTGACAACTGAAATGGTGCCCTAAAAAAAGTGCAAGCGCACGCGCACACACACATATATAAGCAAAATGAATCATCTATTAGGCTATGTTTAGATCTCAAATTTGATGAGAAAAAATAAAATAGAAATTAAAAAGTTAGATGGTCCAATCGTTATGGATCATTGGATCATTTATTAACCTATTCATTAATTTTTATTTTTTTTTTCTTATCAAATTCGAAATTCAAACACAACCTAGATCAATTTTTTATAGGTAAAACCAAACTATATATTTAGTATTGGGTGCCAGTCACATGCTGACATAGTTTTCACTAACATGGGAACATCCCCATGCGCCCCTCCATTTGCATTTCAAGTTGAAGACTCACTATCAATCTTGGTCATGCGACCGATCTTGATAATTGATTGTACCAGCTGAATTGTATGGGCACATGGATCCAATGTTTCCATCTTTCATTCTTTCTTTTCTTGTTTGTTTTTTTGACAAACTTTAGTGTATAGTTGGGCAGTTGTGGGACAAATGGAGTCCATCTTACTAATACGAACTATTTATTTTTTATCTGTTGAGAATGTCATTTATTCAAAAATTAAATTAATCAAAGATTGGCAGTTACATTACCGAACAATGCTTGTTTGGATAACAAATTGTTATTCTCGTTGTTCAAAGAACAATACAGAATTTAAAAATCAATAATAATATTTTTATTAAATTGAATAAACTAGATTACAATTACAAAATTAAAAAGAAATACGAAACCATAAAATTAGACGAAAAGAATTTGCAAACCGAGCTGAGTCTCGTATTTCACACGATCTCCTTAAGGCTGATTCGTCCCTCACCGGTGCGTTGAGTTAGTGAATGTCGCCTCCCAGGATAAAACAGCAAGCTCCGGATAGTGTTAGCACTGCACTAACCGGCCCGTCGAACTCACAGTGTTTTTGATTTCTCTCTATTGAGAAGAAAAAAAAGTTAAAAAGAAAAGTTCTCTCAGAGTAGTGTGTGCTCTCAGATCTTATTTCTAGTTGTGTGTTTGAAACAAAGGAGAGAATGACTTTATGTAGGAGTGGGGAGCCTCATCATTCATTATAGGAGATTGATGATCATAATTTTGTATTAATGACTGTCATTATTCTTTGTAATTGCAGCCATTAACCCTTTGTAACCACAACCACTTTAATAGACAATATCTTTCAAATTCAAAAATTCAAAATTTTTCCAACACAAATATGATTTTGAAACAAACCGTTTATATCTATGTGGCAAATGCGTGCTAATAATATTGCTTCTTAATTTAATTTGTTTGAATGAATGATCTTATTGGTGAGTTTTACAAGATAAATGATTTGCACCATTAAGGTAGGCTCAAGTTGGGCCACAATGGGCTAACTTTATTGTAAAGCATAATTTAGTCTTAGTTTGATTTTTTTTCCTCTTGTGCGGACGAAAGTGTCTAAT
>BRYE01000016.1:26598512-26603512 GCA_030159115.1 Actinidia arguta var. hypoleuca | reverse complement strand
AAAAAAAAAATTCGGTCAAAACGACGTCGTTTTTAGCTCCAAGAACTCAAAATGACGTCGTTTTGGCTCTCTGCAACCCTGCAGGGAGCCAACTCCCTGCAGTGACCCCTGATCCATACTAAAACCCTCCTCATCTGTGGGCGGATTGGTTCAATGGATTTGGGTCAATCAATGTGGGTTCCACTCCTGACCCAATGGTACAATCAAAACTGTTCATTTTTCCAGGCTAGTTAAATAGTTAATCCATATACAAAAATCATATTGATTGAATATCAATCTAACATATGATCAAATACATTTTTCTTACAATGTATTACAAAAATCATTACTTGCCATTCATCTTTTTCAAGAAAAATGTGACCCAATCATATTGTTACACATGATATATCGATGATTCAATGTAACGATCAATCTAACTCCTTTTTTTAATATATATTAATAATCTCTACAAAACAACGGTTCGATCACATTATTGGTCCCAAATGAGCCCCACGTGAAGGCTCTCAATTCACTCACGTAATATGTTATCTGTTAGGGAGTGGAGACCCTACCATAGTAATCTGTTAGAAGACTTATTCTTTATTGCCTCAACACGTTTGACTGTTGCTAAATCAACATTTAACTGGCTAAATGCTCGAGAAGTACTAAAATGCATTGTTACATGCTTTTTTAGGGAAAATAAAAAATAATAATAAACAGTACAAAAATATTATAATAACCAAATTTGAGTATTTCTTATAAAAATTATATGATGTGACACCTAAAACATCCTGTTTGCGTGTGCCCTATGAGGCCGTGCACGTAAGACACCACATCAAATGATAATCAATCGTGAGACATAAACATGATCGTCATAGATATATTTGTCAAAGGAGCTCGCTTAAGAGGTTGCGTGTGCAGTTTGCGTTGGTGGGCGTATCATGGGTTCTACTTTGATAATTCAAGTTGTTAATCTCATAGGGTTCATAGTACAAATCATTCATACGAAAAAAATAGGTCGAGTAGATATCGGTAGTGATCTCATGATCAACTCAAATTTGTCTTATGGTGACAATCCGTTTTTTCAACATAAACATGTTTTGATCGTGCAAAAACTATAGATATATAATAATTTTGAAACTTTTGTGCAGTGACAAGCTACTCCATGCGCCCTAAAAAATAAACATCTTGAATCATAAAGACATCTGTAGAAGATCCACTAAAGCGGTCTACACGGTGCAATCCAAATTTTGGATATAGAAAATTAATCTGAATCCATTGTAAAAAATTAAAAAAAAAGTGGAAAAAGAATGATATATAAACAAACAAGTTAATATAGAATTTTTACACAAATTGATGTGGTTGAATCTAACCCCTTTATTACAAGTAAAATTCCTCTAAAGATTGCATTTATTTTCCAAAATGGCAATATGGTGCCACTCCATCATTCTCGTGGAGTGTTTTGTATATATTTTTGGAAAGAATAACATTTTCCATAAAAAAAAATGCCACATGTAGGTGGCCAATTTTTGAGGTTCTTGATGGCAACTTTTGTTGGGCTAGAATAATCCAAAAAACGAAGATATTGATAACCTAACAAAATCCCTATGCCTCACTGTCCTCAGAGGAACAATAATGTCCATAAATGCTGATGTTGGGGCAGTTGTTCCATACCCCAGCAACTTCACACTCTTTTCATTGTTTTCAACATCTTGGTTGTGACTTGGAAACAATAACGAGTGCCAGTCAAGGCACTGTTTAGAGGAAGAAAAAAAAGAGATCGGATGGATCAAAATCAAAGTGTTCAGCCAGTGCACCAGATAGGTTTTAAAAAAAAAAAGTTTAAGGCCGAAAGCTATCTTTTTTGGTGCAGAATAGTATTCGTTGATCTTTTTAAACCCAGTGATCGTATTCCAACCAATATCATTCATGTGGGAGATTGTTGAAAAAATCAGTTTTGAAACATAAATTTCTTCTGACTTTGAATTGAAAAAGATGATGATTTGATTTATCATTTTTTATGAAACGAAGTAAAAATATTTTCTCCTCTGCGAGAGCTTTACAATGATATAAAGAATATTCAAAACCTATAAGGGATGAATGAGATATTGTCAATTAAAATGAGGTTAATAGTTGTAGTTACAAGAGAATAATGACTGCGATTGCACAACCATTATCACCACATTCTAATCATCAATTCCCTACAATGAATGACAAAACTCTCACTTCTATATAAGGTAATTCTCTTATTTGTTTCAAACACACAATAAGAAACACAGAGAGCACACACTACTCTGAGATAACTTTCCTTTCAGCTTTCAATTTTTTCCAAAGAAAAACTATAAACACTGTGAGTTCGACGGGCCGATTTGTGCGATGCTAAAACTATCCCGAGCTTGCTGTTTTATCCCAGGAGGCTATGTCTACTGATTTAACGCACTCGTAAATGACGAAACAGCCCTAAAGAGATAGTGTGAAACATGAGATTCAACTCGGTTTGTAAATTTTGTTCATTGTATTTATCAAGTTTTACAATTATGTTCTTATTCACTTTACCGATTAGTGCGGTATTAAAGCTATCCGGAGCTTGCTGTTTTTTTCCGAAAGGCTACGTCTATTGACTCAACGCACTGATGAGGAACGAATCAGCCTTATTAATAGTGTGAAATACGAGACTCAGCTCGGTTTGCAAATTTTGTTCATTGTATTTATCAAGTTTTACAATTCTATTCTTATTCACTTTACCGATTAGTGCAGTGCTAAAGCTGTCCGGAGCTTACTGTTTTATCCCGAAAGACGACGTCTACTGACTTAACGCACTGGTAAGGAACGAATCAGCCTTAAAAGATCGTGTAAAAACGATAATAAGCTCGGTTTGCAAATTTTGTTCATTGCATTTATCAAGTTTTACAATTTTGTTCTTATTCAGTTCCTTAAAAAAATTATGTATTTTCAAATTCTATATTGTTCTTTGAATAACAAGATTCAACAATCTTAAGGACATAATTGATTTTTAGATCTATTGAAACAGATTACAAAGCCGATTTTTAGAATTGGTTGTTATTTGAGTTTTTTTATTTCAGAAAATAATTTCTGAAACAGGAGCAGTAACTGTTTTTTTTTAACCAAGAGAGAGAGAGACCTGTGAAGCCGTTCGAAGCTAAGTTTAAGATTTGCAGTTCTAGGAAGGGAACAAATAATGAAGCATTCAACTCATTCAACTAGGCGCGTCCTGTTGCATAGCTGAGCGAAAGTCGGATCACTTGATTAGTGGTTTCGTCACATTTCAGATTCCTCCACCTTCAACAATCACTCTCTTAAATGACCGAAACTGTTTCTGAAAAATAGCTCTCGACAGTTAAGCTGTTTCGAAAACAGACACGTTGAGGCTCCAGCAGCTACCGTCAATCGCTGCGTAGGTGTCTGTTTTCGATGTCCTTCCTCTTTTCTCAAACACTCAACCCACACCAATTTTCCTAAAAATTTCCAACCGCAATGTGTATTGAAATTTTGCTCCAACCAAAAACAGAGGCACAGACATGACAAGCACTGCTTAATATGTAGTGATGAACGTATGTATCGTTGTGCGTATGTCTTTATCACACAAATATTTAATGTGTGAATTCCTCCTCAAGTTGACTAATGAATTAAGAAAATCTAATATCACCAATTGAAAAATGATGAAAAGTCAGTTTGAAGATTTAGGAAACCTGAAACTATGCCTTGTCTCAGCCTGAAATTAACAGGTACAACTAGGCTTATTACCGCAGTAAAATACGTAAAAGAATTAGATCATCCAATAAATTACTTCTAAATTCGGGCAAATCGAACCAAGACGTATGCCACCTAAATGCACTTGAATTCAATACTAGAATACCAATATTTGAACATGAAAGCAAGATTTGCTTACGGCAAATCAATGAGGTAGACTAAAAAATCTGCGCTCAGTCAAATATTGGAATGAAGGATCATGTGAATTACCAGATGGCTTAGCCGCCAACAAATTAAACTCGGAATACCTCTTCCCCCGTCGGGCCGTCACCTTCTGCATCTTGAAATACATATCTAGCCAAGTTTCCAAAAACTTCCAACAGCAATGTGTATTGAAATTTTGTTCCAATCAAAAACAGCACTAAGGATTATGTAAATTATCTGATATTAACAAAGGCACAGACATGACAAGCACTGCGTAGACCAATCCAGGACTTGCCACTTCCCACTCAAATTTGCACACAAATTGTAAATTAAACTTTAGATTTTGTATGTGCGCTAGAGCATTAAGCATGTACGTACATCATACATGTATTACAAACAATACATGATATAGTAAAAGCAGAGGTACGTAGGGCAGAGTGCATACCCGAAGCCCACTAAATTTCTCTAAAAGTTCATTTATATCTTTTAAGTTTGAGGATTTTTTGTTAGTTTTTCCTTTGAGAATTTTGTTCTCTTGCTACGTTTAAATCAACAGAAACAGTGGAATCTACATGATTTGAAAATTTTGAGCAATTTGTCTGATCACTGGAACTCTGAGGTGGGGTTGTTATGATGTTTGAAGATGAGAAGTTTTTTTTTTTTTTTTTTAAGTTTTTCTCAACTTAGGAGACCACTAATACAAGATTCACACGGATCAACGGATTGTTCTAGACATCAAGTTTTGACACAATTTAGACACTCTATTTTAGCCCTTGAATCAAAAGCTGAGATTACAATAATCTCTCTCCTCCCTCCATCTTCACATACGCCTGTTGGGTGTCCCTCCTTATTGTATTTTTTTATGGGACCTAATTTTATTTTCTGGTTTTGGTTTAGTATGTTTGGTGTAAGTCTCTACACTCCTTGTTTTGGGAGCTCACATGTTCTACACGTGAGTTTTTTTAACTTGGGATTGGTGAGTAGCTTCTCTTGGAAGCCAAGGGGGTTAAGAGAAAAATTATCCAAGCTCTGTCCAGTTCATCTTCAAAAAAAAACGTGGGCTGATTGTCTAGGGCTGATTGTCCGTTCCTTTGGAGCTGATTTCG
>BRYE01000016.1:26586012-26591012 GCA_030159115.1 Actinidia arguta var. hypoleuca | reverse complement strand
ACGAGAAAGCGTAACCGTCCTAACGACACATGCCCTAAACGAGAGTGCCAAATCCCAAAAGTTGGTGAGGAAGAATGTGTAGAAGTGGTGGCAGTAGTAGAGATAGGGAGGTGTAGATGCACGAGTTGAAACAGTCCACCATGTCTACGGCCTATCCCAAGAGTCTGACCTGTCTGCGGATCCTGCACAACACAACCATTAGAAGAGAAAAGAACAGTAAGACCCAGATCACATAGCTGACCAATAGAAATAAGATTTAGAGCAAGTTTACGGACATAGTAAGTATGGGGAAGGGACAGAGCAGAGGTAGAGACATGTCCAACATGATCAACAGGCATAGAAGAACCATTAGCAGTATAGACAACAAGTAATAAAGACTCAGATGATTTAAAGGAGAAGGTAGATAAATCAGAGGTCATATGATTACTACAACCAGAGTCAAAGTACCATGAGGATATACCTGAAGAGCCAGACAGGGCAGAAGAAGGATTATCAGAAGCTGACAGAATTTGCTGAACTAGAGCAGGAAGATTACTGATATCGATCAGGGTAGGAGAGGCAGAAGCAGTAGAGGAAACCCCAGCAGTAGCAGTAGTGGACAGAGGGCGAGTATCTCGGCGGGTATAAATCCTGGGACAGTCAGATAGATAATGTCCAGGGCCTTGCTGGTGACAATGCTTGCAAACCCGAACAGGACAGGTAAGCAAGCGATGATCAGTAGCATGACAAAAGGTGCACTCATTATGTCGAGAGACTGAACCAGAGGACTGAGCACCATAGGTAAAAGAAACCCGAGATCCAGAAGTCTCAGAGCAATTCATAATGTCCAAAACGTAGAGAAAATAGCAGCTACAGCAGTAACAAAGCAGAAATAGCAAAAATAGAGTGCAAAAATAGAATCAAAAGGCCCAAATTACTCAGGAAGATGAACCTGTAAGCCAGAAGATGAAGGGTTGCAAACTTATGGGACCAAATTAAAGAAATTAGAGACTTCAGGGGTCAAATTGTAGAAATCAGAAACTTCAGGGGCTGATACTGTAATTTACTCGGAAACAGATGACGTCACTAGGGCTGACGTCGCAGGTGATGCAGGGATGATGTCATAGGGCCAAATTGTAGAAATCAGAACCTTCAGGGGCCAAATCGAAGAAATCAGAGACTTCAGGGGCCAAATTGTAGAAATCAAAAACTTCAGGGGCTGATACTGTAATTTACCCAGAAACAGATGACGTCACTAGGGCTGACGTTGCAGGTGATGCAGGGATGATGTCACAGGGCCAAATTGTAGAAATCAGAACCTTCAGGGGCCAAATCGAAGAAATCAGAATCTTCAGGGGCCAAATCGAAGAAATCAGAGACTTCAGGGGCCAAATTGTAGAAATCAGAAACTTCAGGGGCTGATACTATAATTTACCCGGAAACAGATGACGTCACTAGGGCTGACATCGCAGGTGACGCAGGGATGACGTCACAGAATGCGGTGGCTGACGTAACAGATAGGGCTGACGCCAGTGATGATGTCACTAGGGCTGACGTCACAGACGGTCAGGGCTGACGTCACTAGGGCTGACGTCGTAGTCAAGGCGCGTGCAGTGGACGCGCCGAGAGTAGATCTGACGCGCAGTGGCGCGTGGTAGCGCGTGAGAATGACGTCACGTTGAGAGGCGCGTGTGTGGGCGTGGTGGACTGGCTGAGAGTGGATCGAATGCGCCGTCTTCAGGGCGCGCGTGGGAGCGCGTGCGATGGTTGTTGACGGTTGTCTTGGCTGGGATGAGTTCAGAATTCGACGAGGAACACAATGGTGTGTTCAGATTTTAGATCTAGGTAGATTTTTTCGTGGACAGAAATAGAGCAGAACGAAAATCAGGTCGAAAATCATGGTTCTGAGAGGAAGAAAAATAGAGACAGATAATCAGAGACTAGAAAATCAGATAGAGAGAACCATGGCTTTGATACCATGTTAGAATAGTGATGATATGTATATAGATATATATACTACATACATACAAGTAGAGAGCAAGAGAGCAAGAGAGAAGATGTATATTGAAGAAGATTTGAGAAAGAGGGTGAGAAAGAGATTAGTATTATGAACATTAGAGAAAAGAGAGAGGGAGATACAAAGGAAGAGAGGGCCATATAAATAGGCAAATAGTAAAGGGTAAAAAGACTAATATACCCATAGGATATATACATTAACACCCACCATCTAAGCAGCTTTCTGCAAAAACCTGCCACCCAAACTTGCACTGCCCACCACTCAATTTCGTACATTATGTTTATCCACTTGGGCTCAATTCGGGTATTGATTTTTTTAGTTTATTGGTTTTCAATTTTTTTTTATCTTTAGTGAGTATTTTTTTTTTATCTGATCAAAATTTTATATTTTTTAGATTTTTCTTAACGAGAGTAGTCTAAAAATATAAAAAAAATTCATCTGATTTGAATTTTTTTTACAAATGGGATAAAAATAATTTTTTTAGTCTTTAGTGATTTTTTTTCTTCAAATTAGATAATTTTTTTTTATATTTTTAGAATCTTCTCGCCGAGAAGCCGAGAAAAACTAGAAAAATATAAAATTTTGATCAAACAGCGAAAAAAGTTCATTAAAAACAAAACAAAAAACTCAAAAATTAATAAATCAAAATAATCAAAAGAAACCAATACCCCAAATTAGGCTTTTAAAATATCGGTTAAAATAAATAAAAAAACACCTATATTAATCCCATGGGTAAATTGCATATTCCTTCCCTGAGGTTTCAATCATATACAGTCTCCCTTCGATATTTTACAAATTATAGATTCCTCCACATTAGTTAACAGAGGGTAACTGAATAAGAAAATGACTAATGTGCCCTCCCCTTATAAAGTAGTCCAACCAATTAAACCACCTCTCTCGCTCTCCCTCCAATGACCCTCCACCAATGTTAGAAGAATCCATGGGCCTAACTCAACCCTGAAAATCGGCTTGCAAGGTGAGGGTTGTCCAAGGGCTTATAAGGAGGTACAAACCTTTGTATCCAGGCGATGTGGGACTTCACTCACACCCATCCTCACGCGAAGCGTGGAGATGTGAGGTAAGAGCGTGAGTTGAGTGGTCCAAGAGGTGTAGGATTTCACTCATGGAGAGAACATGAGCTGAGCGGTCCAAGAGGAGAAGGCCTTTCGGAACCTAGCTCTCATACCATATTAGAAGAACCCATGGGCCTAACTCAACCTTGAAAATCGGCTTGCAAGGTGAGGGTTGTCCAATGGCTTATAAAGAGGTACAGATCTTCGTATCCAAACGATGTGGGACTTAACTCACACCCACCCTATGTGATTGTGGCCTACGGTGGTTGGGTGACGGTGATGGCGATGGCTATGGTCCGATGGTAGATTGATTGTGGTCGCGGTGAAGCAGCCGCTGGAAGACTGAGATCGTGGTGTGGGGGTTGGGCGGCACCACTTTGTGATGGGAGAGAGAGAGATGGGGAATGGGGGAACTAGAAGTCTAGACCACGTGTTCTTCAATTTTTTTGGATGAATTTACAACTTTGTGGATAATTGCACTTTGTGGACAATAGTACTGTTGGAATTAAAATATTCGTTTCCTAATTCAATTAGGAAATTGTCCATAATAAATTTGGAAATGTTCCATATTTTTATTCTCTTTGATATCTTTCTTTCTTTATATTTTCTTAATTAGATTTAGGTTGTATTATATATTGATGTATTGTTGATTAATAAAATTTAAGCTTTTCCATTTTACTCTTTGGTATCAGAGACTTTAAGCTTCTCTTGCACGGCTGCAGCCCCTCCCTGCGCAGTCTCCCTGTCTTCTCTTGCGCAGCTGCAGCCTCTTCCTGCGCATCCCAGTCCTTGCCTGTGCAGACCAGTCCCAGCTGCAACCCCTTCCTTTGCAGTCTCCTTGCGCAACCCAGTTCCTGCTATGCTCTGCAGTCTTCCTGCCAGCCCAATTCCTGCCTCCACAGCCCAGTTCCTGCTACACACATCCCCGTCCTGTGCAACCTCTCTGCGCCCTCTGCCTGCAGACCAGTCCTGTCTGCAGCCCCCCATCTGTGCCCCCTACGCAACCTCCCTGCGCAGCAGCACATCCAACCCATCCTCCGCAGTCAGTCTGTCCTTGCGCTATCCAGCGCCGTCCAGGTCGCACAGTCCAGAAGCTGCAGTCCATCCCAATGTTGTCCCTCGCAGTCCAGCCAACTGCAGTCCCGTGCAGCTGCCGTCAAGCGCAGTCCTGCGCAGTGCAGCCTTCGGCTTAGTCTAGTGCCTTGCGCAGCCACACATCTCTACGCTGTCCAACGCAGTCTCTGTAGTCCTTCCTGCGTAGCTCAAAAAAAAAAGGATTATATTTTTTTTCTTATGATTGTTTCTAGGTTTTTCTTTGATGACTGACCCAACCAAGGAAGTTGCTTCAGTTGGTCTAATTCCTGTTGCTGGAGTTTTATTTCTATTTCTCTTTCTCATTTTCAACTAGCTCAACGTGTCACGAGAGTGTTGTTGAATGGAAAGATTGGTCTCGCTCTTTTTAGCTCTACCTAGGTGCAAAGCATAAGACCCACTGGATTCTTGGGAGAGAATCAAAGCCGACTGAATCCGATCCAAAGTTTGGTGAGTGGGTTGCGGATAACTGAATCATTTTGGGTTGAATGTTTAACTCGATGGAGGATTGAGTATACCATATTTTTATGTATCATTATACCGTCCATGGTTTGTGGACTGATTTGAACCAAATGTATGCTCATGCTCGCAATGAGTCCCGGATCTTTAAGCACTACCGAGATATCTCTCATGCCTCTCAACCTACTTTGGGACTCTCTGTTGCAAATTATTTTGGATATCTCCAAACTAGATGGGAGGAATTGGCCCAGTACAAGCCCCTTAGTGATTTTCCCAGTGATAGGGCTATTGAGTCCAAACGCCTTGATCGTCGATATACATACAAGTTTTTGATGGGTTTAAAACCCGAGTTTGAGGCTCTTCGAACTCAGATTTTAAAC
>BRYE01000016.1:26581012-26583512 GCA_030159115.1 Actinidia arguta var. hypoleuca | reverse complement strand
TACTATTTTTACTACCGGTAGTAATTTATGTAGTTTTGTCTCTAGGACTGTCTACCAGTAATGCGCAAACCACTATCGGTAATGACCTGCTTACATAGTTTTTATAAGAGGTTTTAAAAATAAACACTTTGAGTTTATATTAATGGTTATGAATATTTTTTATGACAATTACATTCTAATATTTTCAATAATGATTATTATTAACTGTTTTTAATACTTGCATTGTATGTTGTTTACATTAAAACTTTTAGCAAATATAACATGGATTTATGTTGGAACATGAAATTTGGATATGATTTTAGGAATGACACGCTAGGAGATACCGAAATTAGATGATTTAGATTAAGCCCGAGGTGAAAGACCAAGATAACAACAGCACGGGAGAGACTGTTGACTCTTTGGTTAGTGACCAAGAATGCGGCCGAATATTGGGTTTGTCAAACCTTCGGTGAAAGTTTGAGAAGTAGGCCGGATATTGGGTCTGTCAAACCTTTAGTGAAAATCTAAGAAATAGGCCGGAATGAGGGAATGTCAAAGCCTTTGATGAAAACCCGAGAAGTTAGCTGAATGTGTCTTACATGTTTAGTGTATAACGAGACCGATTGGGTATTAGCCTAGGTGTGTCATTCAAAAGAATTGGGTTATTGCTTTTTGTGAAAAATCAAAAAAATTGTGAAATCATTAATTTAAAAAATCATGAAATAAATGTTTTTGAGAAAAGCCAAAATATGTGAAAACTAACTGATTTGTGAAATCATGATTGAAAATCAAAAATATATTTTGATATGAATGAAAGTATACTTTATTGCATCATGTTTTATTATATAGTTATTTACCATGATTTTGCCTTGAAACATCAAGTCCATTGTTAAATCTTTTCAAGGTAACTCACATTTACTATAACATGAATTTCAGGTACCGAGGGTTATCCTGAGTCTTGAGTCGTGTGGATGTCGTATTTTATTTTATTTTGAGAGATGTATAGACATGTATTTTTTTGAAGAATCGTAATATTCTTTTGACCCAATGTGGGCATTGTCCATGGATTATTATTCATATTTTGAATTTGATAGCTCATGGAGAGCCTGAGCCCACGAGAGAGATTTGTACGTACTCTAATGTAATGATAGTACATTGTCATATTATTTAGTTGACTTTTCCACAATTAAGTTGTATATCCACGTGGCCAAATCTTGTGATATTTGGGGCATGATAACATGATATCAGAGCTCTAGGTTCGAATACCTATGAGCCGTGGGGTGGTTAGGCCATATTTATTTTAGAGTCTAAGTATTAAGAAGTAACACGAGGGTGTTACATAAGTATTGAGGAGTAATGTGAGTGTACTACCCATGTAATGGAAATAACATGTAGCATATGTGTTCATATATGTATTGTAAGGCCATGTAGTTTTATATGTTTTTGATATAAGTATTATAGAGTAATGCCTTGGCTTAGTCATAAATAAATATGATTATCTTATTATTTTCTTGTGGTATTGTGTAGAACATGCCACTGTGTCAAGCGAGAGGTTGCACAAGGTAACTTACGGGAGCTCATGGGGCTCGTGTAGCACGTGAGACTCGTGGAAACCATGAGGAGGGGAATGGCAAAAATCACCAAGAGTCAGTGATGGGAGGAGGAGCCAATGCTCCAAGAGGAAAAGTTGGAGGCGTTGGGGGTGCTCCACCTAAGGCGATTGGTAGCGCAGAATTTATGCAAGAGGTGTTCATCGCCATTGAGCAAGTGGTGAGTAACATGGTGCAGATGATGCAAGTGCTAGTTATAGCGGTAGACTTTAGGGCTACTACGACCATGAAGGCTTTTCTATAGCTTCGCCCGCCTACGTTTAAGGGTGAATCAGATCCGTTGGTTGTGGAGGATTGGCTTGAGCAAGTCACAAGGGCATTAGATATGATCTTGGTGATGGAGGAAGAGTTGAGGGTTTTATTCGCATCGTATCAACTGCAAGGGGACGCATTCCAATGGTGGAAGACCGTGGAGGGAAGCTTAACGAATAGGTGAGAGCCATTTAAGAAAGCTTTTCTTGATTAGTATTTTACTGACATGCGAAGGAGCCACTAAGGATGGAGTTTATCAACCTAGTGCAAGGAAGTATGACTGTGACTCAGTATGAGGCCAAGTTCATTAGTCTGTCGAGGCTTGTAAAGGCATTTGTATCGAAGGAGGAGGAGAAGGCAAAATAGTTTATACGGGAGCTTAGGCCTTCCATAAGGAATAAGATTGCGGGAAGTTTGATCAAGGTGTACTTGACTATAGTTGGTTCAACAAAATCCATAATGGGAACTTTGAATGAGACTTGAAAGATTACAAATCCAAAATCTCAGCGTGAGGGCACTAGTACACAATCGGAGGGGCATTTTCCAAAGAAGCCGAAGAATTCTATGGCATAGCAGCAGAATCCTGCTAGGTCTTCACTTGTCACTTCAGTGGTATCATTTAACCAGACATCTCGGGGAGGGCCGACTTGTTTTGGTTG
>BRYE01000016.1:26568512-26578512 GCA_030159115.1 Actinidia arguta var. hypoleuca | reverse complement strand
TGTTTACATTGTCTGTGGAGTCATCTATCATCAGTCGGGTAATTAAGGCACAACAATAGGATGTGAAGCAAGGACAATTTGCTATCGTATTGCTAGAGGTGTAGGACCGACATATTGGATTTTACATTCAGACCAAAGTTTGAGGTATAAGTCTAGATTATTCATGCCATTGTCTAGTAGGGACATTGTTCTTCATGAATTTCATCATTTGCGACTTGTAGTTCATCCTGGAGGGATGAGGATGTATCATGATTTGTGTCTCTAGTTTTGGTGGAGATGAATGAAGAAAGACGTTGCCTTGTTCGTTTGGAGGTGTTTGACTTATCAACAAGTGAAAGTTGAACACCAAAAACCAGCAGGTCTGCTACAACCATTACCAGTTGTGGAGTGAAAATGAGAGCATATCATGATGGACTTTGTAAGAGGTTTGCCTAGGTCGTTGAGAGGACACGACACTGTTTGGGTTGTCGTTGATCGTTTGATGAAATCTGTGCACTTTCTTCCTATTCATCTATCAAACTCAGCATAGGATCTTGGTGTTATTCATGTTCGTGAAATCATTTGATTTTATGGGGTTCTGGTATCTATCATTTCTGATAGAGATATGCATTTTACATCGCTCTTTTGAAAGGGGATGCAATCTGCTCTTGGTTCGAATTTGAGACTTAGCACGACATTTCATCCTCAGACTAACGGGTAGTCTGAGCGTACCATTCAAATTCTGGAGGACATGATTTGTGCATGCATGCTTGATTTCATAAGATCATAGGAGGATCACCTACAGTTTTTAGAGTTCGCGTATAACAATAGTTATCAAGCGAGCATTGCAATGGCACCTTTTGAGGCGTTGTATGGCAGACCTTGTGGGTCACCCATTTGTTGGACCAGCGTTGGGGAGGCAACACTTGCCAAGTTAGATTGGGTTCGTGATACGACTGAGAAGGTAGTTATGATTAGGAAGCATTTACTCACGGCACAAAGTCGACAAAAGAATTATGCCGACCTGAGAAAGCGTAACTTGGAGTTTGCTGTTGGGAACCACTTGTTCTTGAAGATTTCACCAAAGAGGGAGTTAATGTGTTTTGGGCATAACAAAAAACTATCACCAAGGTTCATTGTACGGTTTGAGATTCTTGATTGTGTTGGGGTCATGGCATATTGTCTTGCTTTGCCACCGAGGTTGGCCAATGTACACAATGTATTCATACTTATGAGGAGTGACCGATTCGTGTATTGGACACATGGGATCAAGTTCTTAGAGGAAAGACTATTCCATTGATGAAAGTTCAATGGCATCATCATGGCAGAAAGGAAGCTACGTGGGAGCGCGAGTTCGAGATTCGTACGAAGTGTCCAGACCTGTTTAGCTCATCTGGTACGTTTATCTAATTTCGTTGACAAAATTTCTTTAAGTGGTGGAGATTGTAACGTTTCAAAAATATTTTTTTTAATTATGATGCATATATGGCGTCACAATACCATGTATATATATATATATATATATATATATATATATATATATATTGTAATAAGTTTTAATATAAATTGGACTCATTTAAATTTAATTGGGCCATATGTAGAGTATATTGGGCATGATTAGTTTGAGTAATGGTGTGGAGCCAAACAAGGCCTTAGGGCAAAGAGGACATTTATATGTATATCTCTCTCTCATTTATTGTCTCAACACATTTCTTCTTTTCTTCTTCTCTCCCTCTCTCTCTCTCTCTCTCTAGGGTTTGATCTTCAAGCTTAGATTTGAGTATGCTAAGGTGAGGTTTCGATTTGAGCCGAGAAGGTTGGAGATTGGAGCAAGTTGGAGAACTAGGGTTTATCTCACCCTTTTTTATCCTTTTGGAGCTTGCATTGCTTGAATTTGAGATAAATGGGGTTTTCCTTGTTGGGTTTTAGTTTTGGGATTGTTGTTTCTGACTTATATTTAGCCTATTGAGGTTTTATTTTGGATGTTGAATCTTAAATTGAAAGTTTGATTTAAAGGAAAAGTTTAGAGTAGAGTTCGTAGATCTGGAAATTGTCTGTGGTCTTCGATGTCTATCGATAGTCATATTCTTTCTACCGGTAGTTCTCTTTATTTTCTATAGCTGGCTCGAGGGCCCGACTTACTGGTAGTAATATTTTCACTACCGGTAGTGATTTTTGATATTTCGTCTCTGGATGGTTGTCTATCGGTAGTACTTGTTTTCACTACCGATAGTTATTAATTGGATCTTTGTCGCTGGCTTGTTGTCTACTGGTAGTATTCTTTTTCACTACCGATAGTGATTTATTATATTTAGCCACTTGATGGATGTCTACCAGTAGTACTTTCTTCCACTACCGATAGTGAATAATAGTAGTTTGCCTCTGGATGGTATTCTATCGGTAATACTATTTTCATTATCGGTAGTCATTTATGTAGTTTTATCTTTGGGATACTATCTACCAGTAGTGCCCAGACCACTATCGGTAGTGACCTGCTTACACAGTTTTTATAAGAGGTTTTAAAAACAAACACTTTGGATTTATATTAATGGTTATGAATATTTTTTATGACAATTGTATTCTATTATTTTCAATAATGATTATTATTGACGATTTTTAATACTTGCATAGTATGTTATTTACATTAAAGTTTTTAACAAATGTAACATGGATTTAGAAACGTGGAATTTAGAAATAATTTTGGGAATGACACACTAGGAGATATCGAAATTACATGTTTTAGATTAAATCCAATGTGAAAGACCTAGATAGCAACCGCGCATGAGGGAATGTCGATCCTTCGGTTAGTGACCAGAATGCAGCCGAATATTGGGTCTGTCAAACCTTCGGTGAAAGTTCAAGAAGTAGGCCGAAATGAGAGAATGTCAAAGCCTTCGATGAAAGCCCCAGAAGTTGGCCTGATATGTCTTACATGCTTATTGCATAACGAGAGCCATTGAGTATTAGCCTAGGTATGTCATTCAAATGAATTGGGTTATTGTTTTTTGTGAAAAGTCGAAAAATTTGTGAAATTATTGATTTGAAAAATCATGAAATAAATGCTTTTGAGAAAAGCTGGAATATATAGAAACTAAATGATTTGTGAAATCATGTATTGAAAATCAAAAGTATATTTTGATATGAATGAGAGCATATTTTATTGCATCATATTTTTATTGTATAGTTATGTATCATAATTTTGACTTGAGACATCAAGTCCATTGTTAAATTTTTTCAAAGTAACTCACCTTTACTATAACATGAATTTTAGGTACCGATGGTTATCCTGAGTCTTGAGACATGTGGATGCCGTATTTTGTTTTATTTTGAGAGACGTATAGACATGTATTTTTTTGAAGAATCATAATATTCTTTTTTTTCGGTTTGGGCATTGTCCATGGATTATTATTCATATTTTGTATTTGATAGCTCATGGAGAGTCTGGTCCCACGGAAGGGATTTGTTCATACTCTAATGTAATGACAATACATTGTCATATTATTTAGTCGACTTTTCTGCAATTGAGTTGTATGTCTACGTGGCCAAATCTGGTGATATTTAGGGCGTGACATTATTAATCACACTACTAATTGGGAATTACATGGCAAGGCACCGCTCTATATCCTTCAGCCTACTAGTAACTTATTCCTTATCCTCACTCGTGTCTTTGGACGTACATGCTTTGTTCAAGTTAGGAGCCCCCTTACCAAACTTGATGATAAGGCTGTTCGTTGTGTCTTTTTCGGATATTTCTCAATGTCCAAAGGGTATCGGTGTTATGATCCTGTCACTGGTCATATGTATCATTCGTTGGATGTCACTGTCTTGAAAACTGTTCCATTCTTTCAGGTTCTCTGTCTTCTCTGGGCATCGTTTCAGAGCTGATTGTGGAGGAGGATTTTGCACCCCTTTCGCCTGCTTCCTATACTTGAGTCTCCTCCATCATTACCCAGTGGTTCACATGCTTCAGCTCTCCTGCTAACATCTTCTTTGGATTCATGTATCTCTTCCCCTTTAGTTTCTGATATTCCTCTTCCCCGTTATCCCACACGTGTTCGTCGTCCTCTCTCATTTTCTTCTTTCAAACAGTACTAATTACCCTATTGCGCAGTATTTGTCTTACCAAGGTCTTCCAAACTCCTATCAGTCTTTTTTTTAGGTGGACTCGGTCTCAATTCCTCGCTTTATCCATGAAGATCTTCAGAATCCTCTGTGGGTATCTGTAATGAAGGTCGAAATGGATGTTCTTCAACATAATTGGACTTGGGATCTTGTTCCTTTGTTAAAAGAGGAGCGAACTGTTGGTTATAAATGGGTGTTCAGTGTGAAGTATTTGGCGGATGGTTCGGTGGATAGATATAAAGCTCACCTTGTTGCTAAAGTCTTTACTCAGATCGTAGGCAAAGACTTTGGTGCCACATTTGCCACGGTTACCAAATTAAACACCATTTGTCTTTTGATTTCTCTTGCTGCGTCTTATTCGTGATCTCTTCACCAATTAGATGTCAAAAATATCTTCCTTAATGATGACCTTTCCGAGACTATATATATGGATCTACCTCTAGGTTTTCAGGTTCAGGGGGAGTATTCGGGGAACGTTTATAGCCTTCGAAAATCTATCTATAGCCTCAACCAGTCTCATCGGGCTTAGTTTCACCGCTTCAGTGAGGTAGTCTTGTCTATGAGATTTGTTCAGCGCCACTCATATCATTCCTACTTTATTCGTTGCCAGTCTCAGGGTCGATGCGTCATTATTTCAGTTTATGTGGATGATATCATCATCATGGGAGATGATACGTCTGGGATTGTTGAGGTAAAACATGGACTTAGGAGGTCATTCTACATTAAGGATTTGGGACCTCTACGTTATTTTCTGGGTCTTGAGGTTGCTCGGTCTTTCCAATGTATCTCTCTCTCTCAAATGAAGTATTCTCTTGATCTTCTTCAAGATACATGCATGCTTGGGTGTAGACCTGCATCTACGCCTATGGTTCCAAATCTAAAGATATTAGCTGAGTCAAGGGAACTATTACCAGATCCATCTATCTATCAGTCACTTGTGGGTCAACTTATCTATTTGATGAATACAAGGCCGGATTTCACATTTGCTATTAGTGTTGTGAGTCAGTTTATGCAATCACCACGTACCTCTCATCTAGATGCTGTGTATCACATTATCTGGTACCTTAAGTCATGTTTTGGTCTTGGGTTGTTTTATAAATCTGGAATCCAGTCAGGCCTCTCATTTCTTTACACATGTTGATTATGTGGGTTCTAAGATTGATAGACACTCTACTTATGGCTTCTGTACTTTTTATGGTAGTCATTTCATATCCTGAAAAAGTAAGAAGCAAGCTGTTGTTTCTAGGTTTTTTGTCGAAGCTGAGTACGTGAGTTTCTTTGGCTTCAATCTCTTCTGACTGAGTTGGGTTTTTTTAGTGACGAACTCATCCTCCTTGTTCGGTGATAATAATTCTGCTATCATGTTATTCTCTGATTCTGTACTTCATAAGAGAATGAAGCACATTGAAATGGATATTCACTTCATTCGGAAAAAAGTTCATTCTGGGGCTATTACTCCCGTTTTTGTCCCATATTCTGCTCAGATCGTTGATATGTTCACTAAGTTCATTGGACCCTCATTGCTAAAGTCATCTATTGTCAAGTTGGGGCTCGTCGATATTTTCGCCACAGCTTGAAGGAGAGTGTTGGAATTAGAAGATTCGTTTCCTAATTCAATTAGGAAACTGTTCATAATAGATTAGGAAATGATCCATATTTTTTTATTCTCTTTGATATCTTTCTTTCTTTATATTTTCTTAATTAGATTTAGGTTGTATTATATATAGGTGTATTGTTTATTAATAAAATTTAAGTTTTTCCATATTACTTTTAGTTCAAATTACATAATAAATGATAATTGCTACTTATTCTCATAATAAAAAGGATAAGATGGGCATTTGGGAAATTAAACAACTCAAATCACCAAACTCTGTTAGTCAATCTAACAGTTGACTAGTGGAGGGGGTTAATTGTTATGCGAATATAAATCTTAGGGAGCAGGATGTAATTTTTAGATGTCAGGAATTTAGTTATATTTATTAAAAATCTCAAGGGAGATATTTGTACTTACCCTAATCCCACTTAAACAAGTAGTGGTATTTAAAAAGTGAACGTGGTACCTCCTTTTCCACCGTCTTAGAGCATCTCCAACCCAAAATTCTTCAAGAAACTCTATTTGGCTCAAAATATGATTTTTTATTTAAAAAATAAATTTAAAGGTTTTTACTATTTATATTATCTCCACCCAAATCTCTATTTTTATCTTTATTTTTCAAACACTCGTCCATTTCTTTTCAAAACTCACTTTTTCTTCTAAATTTAAAATTTATAACCAATCAGTACATACTCCAGCTTTTCTTTCAATTAATTTTCACTCAAAATTTTAAAATAATACTTTTAAAAAAATTATCAAATATATTTAACATTGGTCTCATTTTAAAAAATATTGTTGAGATCATTTAAAAAATACTAATTTTATTGAAATAGAATATATATTAAAAGTTATATGTATTTTATCAAAATATAATAAAAAGTACAAAGATTATAAATGGTATAAAGGTTTAGATGTTATCAAAGTTGAAAAGGTAAAAAAGAAAATAAAGACCGGTCTCCAATATTTGGAGAGGCCTCCAAATTTTGAGAGATCACCATTTTGAAGGAGAGCTGCTTCCCCTCTTGCTTGGATCAAAAATTTTGTGAGTGAAATGAAAATAGAAAAGATAGATAATTCAATAGTCCTGGATGATTGGTTAGTCTAAATTTTTTATTTTTTATTTTCTTTTCTCATCAAATTTGGGATCCAAGCATAGCCTAAAAAGTGAAACATTACAAAAGGATTTTAGTGATAATTTTTATCTCGAAGAAATCTAGTTTGGTGTAGATTTTTATATTTATTTGATTTTTGAATTTTTTGGCTTTTAATAAACTTTATTTTTACCTTCGAATCAATATTTTTTTTATTTTTTATGTTCTTCTTCTTTTTTTTTTTTAGATAACTCGATATCCTTAAAAAATGACTTACTAATCTGAATAAATCAATCACAACATCTACTAACATGGGGTCCAATTAAAACCAGAATAGAGCCTCATATGGATTGATCCGAAGAGTTATTGGCAAAACAATTTGAATCTGCGACCTTAGAGGGTAAGCCCTTAGTTTTGGCCAAGCTCACACTCGATCAATTCCTTGGGGTTCTTTTCTTGTTCAATCACGAGAGGAATGTGAGAATTTTATAATATTGCTCAAATTAATTTTAAAAAAGGCCCATTAAAATATTTTGTTTGTTAATTTTTTTTTTCAAATTAGGTAATTTTTTATTTTTTATTTTTAGACATATGCTGTCAAGAGGAACTAAAAAAAAATTAAAAATTTGATCAAAACGTTAAAAAAAGTTCACTAAAAGCTTAAAAACTAAATCATCTTAATTTTTTTTTTTTTTTAAAAAAAAACTTGGCTAAACCCAAGTAAAAATGAAAGAAAAATAAAAATAAAAAAAACACAAAACTAAAAAAAAAATAGAGATAGGGGGAGGGGGAGGGGGAATATGGTAATTATCCAGGGGGACAATTTGTGTCAGGAAGGGGGTTTGTCAGGGGGAAAAGCAATTTTCTTTTGAAGGCTTCAAATGGAGTTGGATTAGAGTCATTTGACGTCCAAAATAAAGATTTTGAGATGAGTTTAAATTGCTCTCAACTGCTTTTGCCTGAACTTGCCACCCAACCCTGCACCGCCCGCCCACTCGAACCTTCCCAAGCTCCCAACCTTAGGACCCACCAACCCCCCTCTCTCTCTCTCTCTCATTGGAATCTGGTCCCTTTCCCAAGCCATTGTTTGAAAATTCTGGGTGAACAAATATGTTCCTTCGTTAAGGTTTAGTTTACAGTTGTGTATCACTGTACTTTGTTTTTGATATTTATAGGATGGTTATATTTGGCCTCAAACTCACATTAACTATAGGAAATATTTTTAGCCTTTCATATGGATGGGAGATAGAACTTCCACTTTGGTTTTTAATTCCATTTGATTTTAAGTACATTATTAAATGATTTATGATATTTATTTAGAAAATTATATTATATATAAATCCAAATAATTGTTTAGGATATATCCCCATATCCATACGCAATTATGGAAAGATCACAATATTCTAAAATTTAAGTTTAGAAATATATGAAACTTAGACATGCATTTGTACTCGATACTCTTACCCAAGTTAATGTTACACTGCAAAAGTCATGGACTTTTTTATTCAAGTTTGGCAAAATTTAATGCTTAGAACACATTTGGACGCGATACTCATGTCTGAGGACATGTAACACTGCAAAAGTCGTCACCTATGCATGGTGGGTCACCCTGCATGTTGGTGTTGTGCCCCAAATCGATAACACATCATTCAAACACACACACAGAAACACAAACACACAAAATGATTTACGAGGTTCGACAACTTGTCTACGTCCACAGGTGGTGCAGCAAATTCACCAAATAGAGAAAGATTTACAGATTACATATATCTCACTCTCTCATCGGTGGTTCGATGGTGGCAGAGCCACCATCTCCTCCCTCTCTCTCTGCCTCACACTATATTTTTTCACACCAAAATACATAACTATAAGATCTGTATATATAGGCTAGGAGTTTAAATCTAAAATCTAACTAGGAGTTTGAGTCCAAATTCAACAAGGATTTTGAATCCAAATCTAACTAGGAGTTTGAATTCAAATCCAATTAGAAGTTTGAAGCCAATTCCAACAATCTCCACATTGGCAAAAAACTTTTCCGAATAGAGTAACACTACTACCAATGCACTTTTTGGTGCTAGTTATTGGTCAAGTTCGCCAAATCTAACAATTTTTACCTTGGTAAAAACATCTCCCAAATAGAGTAAAATTGCTACTAATGCACCTTTAGATGCCAAATTTTGGTCAAATTTAAGCAGTAGAAACTTGATCTAGCGTCACGATCTTCTAGACACTTGTGTAGTTCCACATTGCCGAGATCTTCTGACTTCAATAAATCACAAATGTTCGAGACATATCGAATCAAAATCAAGTGAACCAAACAAATCGAGATAAACAAATAATGAATCACAAATGTTCGAGACATATCGAACCAAAATCAAGTGATCCAAACAAAAATGAGATAAACCAATAATGAATCTTCTCACAGATGTTGGTGCCAGATATGATATCCATATTCTGAACGCTTTCTCACTCATGAGATCAAAAGCCTTCTCTACAAATGCTATAGCCAGATCAAAGATCCCTATTCCGAGAGCCTTCCCATAAATAAATGTAACTAGATAATGAGATCCCTATTCTGATACACTTTTCATACATGAGATCAGTACTCATAAAGTCTTCTCACAAATGTAGATAATCAGATAATGAGATCCTTATTCTGAGAGGATTATCAAACATGAGATCCCTACTAAAAAAGGCTTCTCACATAGGGCGGATGTCTTCTACAATCTTCACCCCTTTTGTGAAACCAATTGTTGTGCCCCAAATCGATACACATCATTTACGCACACGCACAGAAATAGACACACACACATACATAAAGATTTATGAGGTTTGACAACTTGCTTACGTCCTCGGGTAGTGTAGCAGATTCACTAAATAAATAAAGATTTACAAATTACATATATCTCACTTTCTCACAGGTGGTTTGGTGGTGGCAGAATCACCACCTCCCTCCCTCTCTCTCTGGCTCATACTACATTTTTTCACACCTAAATCCACAGTCATAAAAGTTATATATAAAGGTTAGGAGTTTGAATTCAAATCCAACTAAGAGTTTGAATTCAAATTCAACAGGGATTTTAAATTCAAATCCAACTAGAAGTTTGAAGCTAATTCCAACAATCTCCAACTTAGCGAAAAACTTCTTAGAATATAGTAACATTACTACCGATGCACCTTTCGCCAAATCTAACAATTGGTTGCAGAGCGTGAT
>BRYE01000016.1:26553512-26558512 GCA_030159115.1 Actinidia arguta var. hypoleuca | reverse complement strand
CACAAAAAAGAACATTAATGTGTTGAATATATATAGCCTTGGAGGTTGGCCACGGCTAAGAGCACTAAGGTTATCCACAGCGGTCACGAGATCCAAGGCCATTTCTTAATAGATGACCTTATTTTTATTCAATTTTTACTTTGGATTATATATTTTAATTTTTAATTTTATTATTATCTATGTAAAAACCAATCAGCACTTAATAAATTTTTTAATCTAATTGGGCCTTCTTTTTCAAAACGATGTACAAATTTTATTGGGCCTTAACTGTAGTCAATTGCTACTTCTACATTTTTATTTTGTTTTTCAAGCATTGTGATATCGTTTGGTATAACTTTTGTATTCTGCTTATCGATCAAAAACTACTTAACAAGATAGAAAAGCAGAAATATAAGAAGTTACTATTTGATACCTTTTAATTTCTAATTTAAATAACCAGCTTTTTAAGTATAAGCTCCATTCCAACTAACAGAACAAATTGTAATGCTTAAAAATTTAGGGCTTTATAAAAATTTAGAGTTTTGGAAGTTTTTCCAAGTCTTGATTTTAGAATTCTATAAGTATTTGGCACAGTTGAACTTTATTAAAATTTGATTATTTGAAAGAAAAGTTAAAAAAGTTTTAAAATAGAACTTCTAAAAATTAGTTTGTTTTAGCTTTTGTAAGTTATTTTTGGTCCATAAATATAAGTATAAGTTGCCAACTTTTAAAACAAAAAATAAAAATTGTTACTTATAAATTCTGTCAAATATGCATTATATATATTTGTGTTACTTTTAAGTATTTTTTTGAGATTTTCCACTTTTGCAATTTATCATTGTTTTTTTTTCTTTTTTTTTGCCACAACGATAGTGTTAGTTAGTTAATAAATTAAATTAATATAACATGTCAACGTTGCTCCATCAACTTGAATTTGAGATCTCCTCATGATTTCTGGAGCTAAAGCCCGGATCAATTCGCCGTCTTTAAAGAAATCAAAAAAAATTAAAAAGAATTTACTAAATTTTTTTAAGTAAAAAGAAACAAAAACTGGTTGATCCCACGAACTACGAAGGAATCAGCTGATGTACCATGCAATCTCGTACACAGATGCCACCATGTCCCGGTGGAGAAACGGGTCTTACCTTCTCCATCACAAATGGAACTACAGTGACAGCCTTCCACCACCAACCCTGTTATCTGTTGTGTTATCAAAATTGAGTTGAAAAGACTAATATGCTCTCAATACTTGTTTATATCACTAACCAATATGTCTGTCCGTCCTCCTCCCGGTAGGGGTATGATGGTATTTCTTGGTGGCAATGTGGCTTACCCGAAATGGATCACATGGTACAGTTAAGATCATTGCTGGCAGCTTGTGAGGTTCTCCACGTGGTACCTTTTCCTTCACCAACTAAAGTACCCCGAAAAATGCTATACAAAGTAGTACAATTTACAAATACTTTTACTCTACTTGTGTGGAATTTCCTAAAAAATTACAAATACTTTTACCCTCCTTGTGTGGAGTAACCATTTAATAAGAGAAAAGAAAATAGATATAAAAATGTTAGAGAATTCAATAGTTTAGGACAGTTATTTTTTTTAAAATTTTTTTGCTCACTAAATTCTTAATCTAAACACAGCGTAAAGTTTTCAAAACTTGATATCCAAAAGTGTTTGGATGAGAAATGTTATGTAATAACTACACTCACAATCAGTAATGATATATAAATAAAAAATTCATATATATATATATATATATTCTTTTACAGAATGATGATGTTAATGATGTAAGCCTTTCACTTTTAATAATACACCCACCAACATAGATTTTATTTACCCAAATAATGATATACAAACAAAAGATTCACAATGATGATGTAACTAAAATGTAGGCCTTTCACGGTAGATTTTACTTTCTAAAATACCATTGTCACTTCATTTTTGTAGAGTTTTTTGTTTAAATATTTTGCAAGAATGTCATTTTTCACTTTAAATAGGATCAACACTTCTATTCTAAGTTGGTCTCATGTATTTTAATAGTTAAAGATGATAAAGGGATCTAACTTAAAACAAAATGACAATAGTAGAGCAACCTCTAGAATATATACCAAATTACATATGAGGCTTAGATAGGCGATATGGAATTAGTTTGACTTCAACTAATGAAGATATTAGTCTCAAAGTTTTACAATAGTGATGATAACAAACATAAAAATTGAGAATTAGAGGTTGATTAATCTTGTTGTGTAAATTATAAGATTGAGGTAACTCCATCTGATTGGAGCCAATTGAAAGACAGACAAATTCAAACTAGATTAATTTTGAGCCAACTCACATTTACTTGAGCCAACTTAAATGACGAAGGGAGGTGCAATTCAATATGGTACGACTTTGCACATCAAAGAAAAAGAATCTATCATTTATGCGTAGATTTGAGAGAAAAAATAGAAGGGTTCAAATCTTAAGAAGAAGGGAAGATTTATTCTAAATTGCATTAATTAATGCAATAAAGTATATTGGATTCGAATCTTATTTATTGAAGAAAATCCTTTTGGGAAGAAGATTAACAAGGAAGATCTCTTCAAGATATTTTCAAGGATTTCCATCAGGACCATCATATGGAGAAATTTCAAGAGAGCACGTTTCAGTTGGAACAAAGAAAGCAAGATTGCTAGATTGAAGCTTTATGGAAGATGCTGTTTAAGGATTTCCGTCACATGTAGATATTCATAAAAGGAAAGTGTTCGTTGGAGTTATAGAAGGCAAGTGTTTGTTGGGCTGCAAACTCCTCCCAACTAGTAAAATGATCTCAAACTCAAATAACTATATTTTCAAATCTATAAAGATGGGGTTGGGACTAAAGGGACCAGAAGATACATGCTCAAGGAGACATATAAAATTCTGAGTTTTCTAGGGTTTCATCTTTTTGAGGGTGTTTATATCTTAGCTTTATCTTGATATTAACATACTATTTAGAGTGTTGATTTTGTGCTTTCTCTGTAAAATGGTTGTCATTCCCTTGTTCTTGCTCTCGTAAAGAATGCTTTCCTTTTGTGAGTGATTTAGAATGAAAAATCACTTGGGTTTAGGTTTGACTAGCGCTAGAGTTGTAACTAGTTGGCGGATTGGTCGGGGATAGATCACTTGGGTTGTAAACAGTTGTTTAGAACTTGCGAAACTAGATGTTGTAATATTATTTGAAGAATAGTGAATCAAATCCTAAGGAGGTCACTTGAAGAGTGGACATAGGTTTAAAATAAGTCAAACCACGATAAATCTCGAGTTTGATTTCTCTCTATCCTTCTCTCTTTAATTTTCAACACTTTAATTGCTTAATCATTTAGTTGCTTGAAATTATCATATTTGCTTAGAAAACCAATTCAAACCTCTCTTGGGTTATTGGGACAACACAAGAGATGGGTAATTTTCACCCATCTCATCAAGTACTCAAGTAGTTCAAACATATATATCGTTGGTCTATTAATGCCGTAGCAAAGAGTAGTGTTGTGGTTATTGATAGTGGCAGCACCGAAGTTAACATTGGATGCAAAATAAAAACTGATATGATTTGATTGAATCTCTATAAATATTTGGCTGGTTTTGCATTTCACAATGGTTTTACTTATCCAAACAACTTCATCAAATCCGCTTATTTTTTAGTTAATTCCTTTTTTGAACTTTTTGGGCTAAGAATCTCAAAATTCACTTCAAGTTCCATTTGCGAATTTTTGTTGGCAGATTACACAATATACAATTGTATTATCATTATACTTAATATTTATTCAACAACTTAAGTTTGGAGTGATGGATCTAATTGAGAGAGAGAGGGCCAAAGGTAGCCGGGCCAGGCCGAACCGGGTAGGGCTTGGCGGTGGTAGGGTGAGTCTAGCAATACCGGCACATGGGTGACGAAGTGCGGTAGAGAGTTTAGTGATGTCCGCGCTTGGGTGATGCATGTGCGGCCATCACTAGACGGGGAAAAAGTGAGTGTGACTAAAAAAAATTGTATGCCTTGGCTTGTATCTTGATGAAAAGTCATAAAAGTTTACTTGAAAAAAATTAAAAAAAATAAATCAGCGAAAAAAAATTCAAAAAGAATTGGACCGTCAATTTTTGTATGCCTTGGCTTGTATTTGGATCAATAATTTAGAAAGAAAAAAAAATTAAAATAAAAAAAATAAATGATCTAATCATTTAAAATCATTGGATCATCTTTTATTTCAATTTCAATTTCAATTTCAATTTCATCATCTATCCAAACACAGCCTTACTCATCTTGTACTTCCTCCAATCAATTCCCTGTTTGGAAGCAACTTTCTCTCTCTTATTTCCTTTGTCTCATACGAGCGGTTGGCTATAAAGGCAAATTTTAGTACTGTTTTACACATTGCTCCGCTACAACCACAACTACAATTCTCACACTCCAACCCCAATCAGTGACCACTCCATCTCCAATCAAAAACTCGTCCCATCTAGTACTGCCTCATCGACGGCCCACATTTCACGCCACCAAAATTGGAATTCGAACCCCGGTACTTCCCGTGGTACGCTTCCGTATTCTGATAAAAGAACACCGTAGAGAGAGAGGGAGCGGGGATAAGAACTTCATGGTTTAATCGTCTCAGAATATGTTTGGTATCTAATATTTGCTTATTTGGTAATAATTGAGGAGGGCACAATGTGCGTGTGTATTTCTTAAACCCAAATTTAATTAACAAATAAGACATCAAGGGTTGATCATTATTGAAGAGTCCGATCCTGATTTTATTTTCGAAATTCTTAGGTTAACACGTATTTAATTTCAAACCCTATTTTCCTATTTCAACAATTTTCACTTGGTCTCTGTATTTTGGTAACGTTGCTCCAAATTTCAAGCTTAAATATCAGAATTGTTGTGGTAGAAATCGAGGGGTGAGTAACCAACAGTCAGAATTACTTGTGATCTCGTCATTTGTCGAGAGAACAAACGTGACCGACCGGAGCGAGGTCGCTCAAAACCCCTCCGGCGTGAAGATCAG
>BRYE01000016.1:26526012-26528512 GCA_030159115.1 Actinidia arguta var. hypoleuca | reverse complement strand
TAACAATTTCCAAAGGCATAGAGTCTATCCAATAGATTTCTGGTATCCACGGCTTGAACCAATTCAGTGAGAATAATATATTAAGTACCAAATTCCGATATGAATAAAGCAGTTGAAAAATAGAAAAGAAAAAAATATTATATTGAGATATTATTTTGTGTATAAGAGGAGCCTATATATAGGCATAAAGAAAACTAATAAAGAAAAATCTTCATAATTAACATATGGTCAACATGACCTATTATAGAAGACTAATTAAGAAAATATTTTATAATCTAATTAGGAAAACAAATTTCTAATTTCAACACTCCCCCTCAAGTTAAGAGAATATATCAATTAAGCTCTCAGCTTGACAATAGAGGACTGAATTGGAGACGAAACAAATCAAAAAACCTTAATGGGCAAAGGCGTCGAAATATCGATGGCATAGACTATGCGAGGTCGTAGGCTGTGAGGCTGTAAGAATATCTAGGAGGTTTTAGGAAGCTCCAAGAGGTTGCAGGAATATCTAGGAGGTTGCAGGAAGCTCTAAGAGGCTGCATGAAGGGGCCATATCTAACTAATGTGAAAAAATTTAACACGCCTCCGCATGTGTGACACACACCACTGCATGTGTGACACACGCCAAACACGCGGATTATAGACATAGAGAAACGTGAGAACAGGCATGGCTTATGTAGTACTAGGTTATACCTTGATGCGATGACAATTTCTAAAGACATAGATCTATGGTGCCTGCGGCTTGAACCAATTTAATGAGAATAATAGATTAAGTATCCAATTCCAATCTGGATAAAGCTGATCATATATATCCTTATTTTGTTGAATCTTTTCCATAAACTCGAATTGTACTTGAGACCAAACTTCTTCACCATACCCAATAAGTGCGACTATCGCCCTGAATCCACGTCTACTTTGCTCATCTTTGCCTATAGGTTGACCTCTATATTCTGTATTGTACGAAAGGACTCGAATTGTACTTTGAGATGGATCTATCATATCGAAAAACTTGTCTATCATATGCTCTCGCATATGTGGATTCATCCCATTTAATATCTGAACAACGTGAAATATTTTGTTGGGTCATGCTCCCTCGTCATTAAACTCATGTACATGTATAGACAATCTCCTCCAATGAGCGTCATTACTCTATAGTGGAATTGGAATAAAAAAGGAACGGTAATTTGCAAGATCATAATTGCATGGCAATCCGTATACTATTTTGATTGAACAGTTGCATCTACCGACTAGCTGGTGAGATATTTCCTTAATGCATTTCAGCTGACCAGAAATCAACTTCATTGCCTCTAATGAAATCCAATCCCTTACTTGATTGAAAATATCATCATGTAAATGTTGATGGCGTGAAATATTGAGAGATTGCTCGAACGACTTCTTAATATCCTCGAATTGAATTCTCAACATCTTGTGTATTTTTTCAAAAGATATTTGTAGAGATGACATGGTATCTCCCAAATATAATTTCAGTATCGTATGTTTAGGCTCCGCCTTATAATCAAAAAATGCATTGTATTTTAATAATGAACAGAATTGAAATAGTTCAATAATGAACGAAATTAAAATAGTAAAGCTATAAAGTGACTATACATTTGACTTGAATTACTACCGAGGTGCATACATGTATCAACTCATGTTGAAACAAACCGCTCTTTATAAGGGTGTAATCATGTCTTCCAAATGTATTTTAAGACACTTTCGAATTGTCAATTCTCCTCATGCATGACTTCCAACTTCTACTGGTAAAGACCACTATGTCGATGAATTAATGAGCGAGTGACATGACGCATAAAAGTGTTTCCACTCCAGACCAAGCATAGGGGCGCGTTTCTTCATTACGCACTGGTTTATGTGCAAAATACAAATGATGTGACGTGCCATGGAAAAACATATTTTAATGACATTAATAAGGGCTAAATCCCGATCTGAAACAAATACCGATGGCAATGATGTCCCCTTTTCAACCATTCACTTTTTTAATGTACCTAATGCCCATGTTAGTTGCTTTACTTTCTCATTACTAAGATATGCGAATATAAGCGAATAAGTTCGTATTGTGGATGTGATACCCACAACCTCCAATAGTGGTATCCGATATTCATTGGTCTCATATATGGCATCAATGATCAACACGAACGAAAAATTGACAAACAACTCTAGACTTTTTGGATGAACTCAAAGAATATCTGTGATTTCGTTTGTGTTTGGATTTGTACAGTAATTATGGAGGTATTCTTTCTTAATTAGTTATTCCAAGACATATTGAACAGAATTTAGACCTTCCCATTTGGCGGATTTGTTTGTGAAAATGGCAATGTAAACGTTTTTTTATCCTCATAGTGTTTGATGAGTCTCTTTCCTTCAAAATACTAAGAATTTCACAAGGTGCGGTGTTGTTGGCCATGTCACGAATAAATTTTTTCTCCATTGATTTTAACCCATATGGGGTACTCACGGCCATCAATAATGCTTATGAAAATCA
>BRYE01000016.1:26481012-26483512 GCA_030159115.1 Actinidia arguta var. hypoleuca | reverse complement strand
CACTAGGGTTCTGCCTTGAGCCCCTATCTTTTTGTCTTAGTTATGGATGAGCTGATTAGATATATTCAGGACTGTGTACTATGATGTATGTTGTTCGCCGATGATATAGTATTAGTTGACGAGACCGAAAGAGGTGTCAATGCGAAGTTAGAAATGTGGAGGGAAGCACTAGAGTCAAAGGATTTTAAAATAAGTAAGAACAAGACTGAGTATAAGAAATACAAATTTAGAGTGAATAAAAGTACTCATAGCAAAGGAGTGAAGATCCAAAATCAAGAAATACTAAAGAGCGAGAAGTTTCGATATCTATGTTCTATTTTTAGCAAGGATCGTGAGATTGTTAATGATATAACACATAAAATATAAGCTGGTTGGGTGAGCGACTTCTGGAGTGTTATGCGATCGATGAATATGTCCCAAGTTACAAGAAAATTTCTATAAACGACTATAAGACAACAATGCTATATGGGACATAATGTTTGGCTGATAAGAAGCAACAAGTGATTAAAATAAGTGTAGCTAAGATGAGAATGTTGAAGTGGATGTGCAAAAAGACCAAGAATGATAGAATTAGGAATACTAACATTCGTGACATGGTAAGAGTTGTGCCAATTGAGGATAAGCTAAAGAGAGAATAGATTTAGGTAGTTCGGACATATATGTCACAGGCCGATTGATGCGGTAGTAAGGTGAAGCGATATGATTATTGGTAATGACAACACTACAGATAGGGGTAGACCGAATTTACCATTGGATGCGGTAGTAAAAAAAGATATGTTTAGATTGAAGCTCAAACAACATTTGGCCCTCAACAGAGTTCAATGGTGTAAAACGATTCATCTAGCTGACCCCAATTGATTAGGACAAATGCTTGATTTGGTTTGGTTTAGCACCATTGAGATACATTGTACAAGATCCTCTTCAACATCAATACACACTATCTTTCCTTTCTTTCCTATCAATGGAGTAGATGTAACTCAGATAGCATTAAGAGTCGATACAATGTAATTTATTTGCTTTGAAAGGCTTCGATTGATTCACTCAATCAAAGCAATCGCCATTTCTTCTCCTTCTCCTATCTTATACTTTTTAATTTATTTTCCAAATTTGGAGGCAAAAATAAATTTAAACACTTGTCTAGTTGGACATTGGCTTGTTTTTAATTCTAGAAATGTTATTCAACATTTTCTGGCACGCCATGTTACTAAGTTTACCTTTGAAGGAAAAAAAGCCATACCATAACATGTAAAAATTCTCTCTAGATGTAAAGCTAGGTGGACCAACACATGTCATGCTAGACGTTATAACGAAGTTTCAAAAAAGTATTTGATAGATTAGAAGAGGACAAATCAACATTTCATCAACCTCCTAAACGAAAGATTGAGATGATGCTCAGCCTTTCGCAAAATTTTTCCAAAAATTATGATGACATTGCTTTCTTGTCGGCTTCTTTATACATCATTTCTGTTTTTATAGTACTGAAGTTTGTGGCGTTGAAGGCACCTTAATTGAATGGACAAAGACTTTAGAATCTTCTTTTAGTGCCATGGCATTGAATATGAATTTTTGCATTGGGGTAATTTTTAAAAAGCGAATATGATGTTATCAATTTTGTTGTGCTTATGTGAGGCTTTGTTAACCTACCATTTCGAGTACTCCCTCAAAACATAAGAGATGCATCAAATCATACACATTATCAGCATCAAAAAGTTGGAATTCGGTACATCATCTTCAACTCAAGACTCTTGTTGTCTCTCAGGTCTTAAGTTTCAAAAGCATTGGAAAGAAGAAGAAAGTGTAGGGGCAAGCCTGAAGCGGATAAAATAATTGGAAGAATCGTGTGCAATGGCAAATCCAGACTTAAAATTTAACTTGGTGGAAGGTGAATTCTTCAAGGAATAGAATTTCTTCTCATGTTGCATGGGATGTCAGTCATTCTCTCTCTGTCGTTGCTTTTTGA
Organism: Actinidia arguta var. hypoleuca; assembly: GCA_030159115.1. Classification (NCBI taxonomy): domain Eukaryota; kingdom Viridiplantae; phylum Streptophyta; class Magnoliopsida; order Ericales; family Actinidiaceae; genus Actinidia; species Actinidia arguta. Next base: position 26,481,552 of record BRYE01000016.1, on the reverse strand, counting down.
GTCTTACTTTAGCATGGGAGGTCGCGTCATAGATCAATTTCACAGTTCTCTTACTAAGCTTGTCAATGCTCAATTTGTTCACAATTTTAGCTGTGTGCTTCACCAGTCCGACTCGAAATGGAAGAAAATTTCGCCGAATTGAAGATCAACAAAAGGCAATATTTTTTTTGTATAATTTATTTTTAATAAATTTTGCTAAATTGAAGATCAACAAAAGGCAATATTTTTTTTGTATAATTTATTTTTAATTATTGTGTTCTTGAATTTAAACTAATTTAATCATGAACAACGGTAATGTGCTACTGCTCTTCTTTTTAATGTTTGTCTGGATCGAATCCCTGAGTCTTGCTGTGCTTAACTGCCGATCCTTGTTGCTGTAAGAGGCTACTGTTTCTTCTGCTTTGGAGGTTGTTTTGTTAGCTGTGATCAAAGTGACGTTGCTGTTTCTCTTTGATGCTGTTTTTACTGTTCCTTAGATGGTGATTATGATGTTAGATTTTGCTACTGATGTTATATCTCAGACTGAATGAACAATTTATT
>BRYE01000016.1:26453512-26463512 GCA_030159115.1 Actinidia arguta var. hypoleuca | reverse complement strand
CTATGAACACAAGTCACCGCTCCGTATTTGGATTCTTCCAATCATGATATGCCATTGAAAATGTCCACATTAAATGGTCAGAATAAAAGATAACGCAATAGTCAATAATCATTTATCATTTAAAAATTTTTCAAAAAATAGATTGGGTTAACAATAGGATTTATATTTATTTTTAAAAAATCGACACACAAGTATAGTTTTGCGAGTAAATTGTACAACAAATATGATCCGATTATGTGGTTGCTAATGTCTAATGAACTTAATTTTTTGCGTCAATTATTTACTTAACTCTTCGTATGAATTAAATAATTTAGATTACATCATTATATCCGAAATCTGTACAATAGAACACTAACACATTGTTGTGCCCCCAAACTGTAACACTCGAACCCCTATTTATTTATTTGTTTGTTTATTTTTATATAGTTTCAATTAGAGTTGTAAATTGGGCTAATTCGAGCTGGCTTAACTAGAGTTGTTTATGAGCTTAGGCGGACTGGGCCCAGCCTATTTGGGCAGGCGGTCTTAGTTGGGCCAAGCCCAAATGTCTGAGCCCTAGTCTACTTCGGACCGTTGAACTGACCCAAATGGGTTGGTTTTGGCCCAATTTTGTCCGAAATTATTATTATTTTTAACATTTTGGGATTGTTTTAAAATTTAGCCACACATTTAGTGGAGAGATATTTTATCATAAATTATTTTTTAAAAAATATTAAAAATTATATTTTAGTAATTTACAACAACAATGTATTTATATTAAACAATAAATTAAAAAATTAATTAAACAAATAAAAAGAGATTGATTTTATTTATTAAAAAATAATGTCAAATACATTGATTAAAAATCAAAATAAACAAATAATTAAAATAATTTAAAAAAATAAGATTTACATCATTATAATTAAGCATATCCCAACTAGATTGACACTCAATCATCATTCTTTTGTATTACTCATTATTTCTTTACAAAGTACAATGTTAAAATCAAAAAATAAACTCGAACTAATTATTGTCTTCATTTTCTTCATTGTCCAATAGAACCATGGTCACAAAAGATTCTAGAATGTAACTCTCTTTTGTAACCTCGTATTAAATTCGGTGCTTTTCGTTATCCTAATCTTTAAAATAAATTTGACACTCTAGTGTATTCGGCTTAACGAGTTGCTTTTCTCATTCATTTGTCGATTATCTATACTAAAAGTTGTCTCCAATGCCACATTTGATGCCGGAGGGGTCAATAGATCATGTGTCATGATGGATAGTGTCAAAATATTTAGACACTTTCTCTCACTATCCGTTAGAAAATCACTAAAGTCTATATTTAAATATTTAAAAAATTCAGTACGTGATGAAACACTAATACTTTACTTACTAATGTTCACTATTGCACTCCAAATATTCTTATCTCGTATGCCACTAGTTGAAGTAGAAAGTGTAGAAGTGGTGCGTTGTGTTGAATATTTTTTTTCGTATGCGTTATATAGTGTCGTTAAAGTTCCTTTAAAATCATTATTAGTAATTAACAGATCTGCGTTTAAGCTTCATTAATACTATTAATGAAAAATATCTACAACAAATAATTTAATCATAAAGTCCATTAAAGCTACTAGCCCACATAGGTAAGGCAAATTCTTTCAATAATTTGTAAATTTTATTTTCATTAACGTACAAGCGGCTTTAAATATAGAAATTTTTTGTATTCTTTAAAATTATTAACAATATGATATATATATGTGTGATGACAAATTGAGTAGTGGGATAATAAACACTCGAGCAATCATTAATGACAATATAAAAACTTCAAAAAACTTTCAAACAGTATTACATACATCTCAATCATCTTAAAATACTATGCCAATTTATTTTAATTGTGTATAAAGACTAATAACTAATTCAAATTTTTTAATTGACTATAAGTAAGATAAATTCTATTCCAACGATAATCAATATCTAAGATAATTAAATTCTTAGGCCAGACTACGAGCAAGTTCACTAGGCCCGACCTAATTTGCAGCCCTAGTTTCAATAAGTGCAACTTGTATACCTAAATCAGCATAATATTTTGTTTCTTTCTAAATTCCAATATTGTGGTCCACGTGGGATTGGAGATTCCCTGCACTTGGAGGTTTATCTCTAGTGTTGAATCCTGTGGGTGTGGATGGAATTGATCCGACTAGACAAGCCAGAACCACCAGATCATAACCCACTCAGTACTCACTCTGATCTCCTTCGATGAAAGAGAAACCACTCTGGACCATTCATTCCACTGAGCGAATCTGGACCATTGGATTTTAGTCCTGCAAAGACCAAGAAGCTGTTGCAGCGTGGAGACATCACGCGACAAACCCAATAAATACGTCCCTTGTCTGTCCTACTCTCACACTAAAGAGTTTTTTTTTTAAAAAAATAATATTAGAAGCTGAAATTGATGTGATAAAATGTTTAGAAAATTTAACTAAGCCTCAAAATAAGGCTCCGTTGACCTAAATTTTTTAAGCAATGTTTTGGCTAAAAAAATCCAATTCTCTGGCTCATTTTGCTTAGTTTTTTGGTTGAGCGAATAATTTTTGAAGGCTTATTTGACCTAGATTTTTTAATAAATCAAGTAGTCATTAGTGGTTATTTACTAATTCATCACGACAAAACTAGACCATCCTAAACAAGGGAAATTAATTTTTATCTGACTTTTTCATATTTTATCTAAAAGTAAAAAAAATTGAGATTTTTTAGTTAGGCCAAATAATGCCTAGGAAAAGGATACACTACACTTAAAAAACCCATATTCTTACCTAAATTCACTTTGCATTAATTAAAGATCTCGTCCTCTACTTGAAACGAGGACACGTAATCTCTTTCTGCCACTTAATTGAACAGAAAAAGAATGGATGAGTAGGGCTGCAAACGAGCCAAGTTGAGCCGAGTAGTGTTTTATTCAAGTTTGGTTTAAAAGCTTAGTGAGTTTTAAAAAAATATTTAAGTTTAATTTATTTATTAGTCAAGTTGATCTCAAACAAACTTTTACTGAGCCAATCATTAACTTAGTTCAAACAACTTATTTTTTTTATATAGTATGAGATTATTGAGGCAAGTAGTAGGTTATTCCATCATTTTGTCCTCTATCTTTTATACAATTTTTGATTTTATAAGAAAAAGAAAAATAAGTCCATTTCAACTTTTCACTACATACAAAATTGTGAAAGGATTGAAGGCGTTTTTAAAATTTCAATTAGTGTGACTGATTTTGAGTGTTTTTTTTTTCGTTTTGCATTTTTTTGTCCCCCAAAATCGTGAAAAAGAACAAACGCGTTTGTGTCGTAGTGGATTATTTTTGTTATTTTCTTTTTTTGGGGTTGGATTCACGAAAGTAATAAACCATTGTATGTTTAGTACCCTAAAAAAATAATACATGTATAAGTAATTTCATTTTTTTTCCCTTTTGGCATGTCCAAGGTACAACTCAAACTCTTTTATTGTGAAATTATAAATTATTTTTACTCGCCAAATGATCAGACGACTTTGTTTTACAATTTATTCTTAAAATTATATTTTTTGTTTATTTTTTAAGTGAAACCTGATTCAATCATGCAATTATTGATGTCTGATTAATATAAAATTTTTCAAAGATAATATGCTCAACTAGACCTAAAAAAGAATTGATTGTAATTATGGTGAATAGATTTATGAAAAGATTTGGCAAAGAATATAGTAAGAAGTGAATGAAAATTAGTTACAAAATTAGTTGCTTGAAGAGGTAGAATAAAAGAAAATGCAATTAGTTCCACATTGGCTGTGAGAGAGATACTAAGTGGTTTTATAAGTCTTGAAGCCCAAGGGCCGCCCAAGGGGAGGACCTACATGGGCTACCAATTACAAACCACCACCCGCTCGCCCGGGCTGGGATTAGGTTGGGCCCAATTTGCAAGACGTATATTCTTTTTGGAGAAAATTTATTGAAAAACATAAATTTTATTTATGTGAATTATTTTTTATTTATTTTTTATTTTTGCCATATAGAAGTTGTCTGTTTTGGACCATTGGGCTGTGCAACTGTTCGCGTTGTCGATTGCACCAGCTCGCGTTGCCCAGACTATTGACTTTTGCATCTGGTTCTGGCAACGTTTCACTCTTTCTGAACATCCCCCATAAACCTATAAATACCAGTTCAACTCCCTGACATTTCATTCATTCATTTCGAGCCTCCAAACTCTCAACACACCCACCCACTCTGCATATGGAAATAGTTTTCATTATAGAGTTCATTGTTCTGTTTTTCGTGCAACAATCGTAGTGTTGCTTTTATTTGCGTAAAAGATGTTGTATATGTTGTATAATGTACTAGTAATTGTCCGTGCCCACGGGCACTACACACACAAAATAAAAATAAACTATTAGGTGTATTTGTTAAAGTTTTACAATATAAAAAACAGATCAGATAAAAATGTTAGGTAAGATATACATTGCATGCATATACGAAGAGAAGCATTGATACAAAATATATAACAAATTAAAAGTATAATAATTTAAAAAAATATTGCTAGTTTGAAAGAAATGAAGAAAAAAAAATGGGTGTTTTAATTTTTTTTTTATGTGATTTCTACTAAAAAAATAATTCAATGGATAAAAAATATGCCTAGTTTTAGAGTTTTTTGGCCATTGGATCATAACCTATGTGGGACCCACACATTTGAGAAGAAGGAAGTGATAGTCTCAGATGAAATCTCAGCCATTGGATTAATTTAAATGGATTTCAACCGTAAATAGTAGGAGGTAGTTTTGAGATTTAAAAATATTTATGTCTTATATTATAGATAGTTTGAAGATTTAAAAATATGTATGTCATACATTATATATTTTTTTGTCCTTATTATGATAAATTTATTTAAATATTTATTTTGACACAAATATTTTTATTACAACTACTTGATAAATTAATTTTAATAAATATAAAAAAAGTGCAATTAAAGAAAATGAACGTATGAAAATAGATAATTTTTTTATCTACATTATTTTTCACCTTTTATTGTCTTTATTAAATTTTTTCATTGATTAATCAATATTATATATACTTTTTCAGTTTCTTTTGGTAAAAAAAGTCTAAAAATATGAAAAATTATATAATTTAAGGAAAAGTTCACTAAAAATGAAAAAAAATATTTTTATCTCCAAATTAAATATTTTTTTATATTTTTATATTTTTATCGTTAAAATAACTAAAATAATATTAAAGTTTGATCAAATAAAAAAATTATTAAATACAAAAACATTCTAAAATGAGGGGAAAAAATGTGTGTTTTAATTTTTTTTGATGGTCCCATTTAAAAAATGATCCAATAGGTAAAACATATGCCCAGTTTTAGAGTTTTTTTGGCCATTGGATAATAACCTATGTGGGACCCACACCTTTGAGAAGGAGAAAGTGATATTTTTTGAAGGAAAAAAAAATAATTCAAAGTAAAATCTCAGCCATTGGATTAATTCAAATAGATTTTAATCGTAGATAGCGGAATATAATTTTTGAATTAAAAATGTGTTATGATTATAATATATATTTGTAAATTTTTATTCATATGAATAGTGAATTTGCTACACTACCCGAGAACATCGACAATTTTGTTGAACCTCGTAAATCATTGTGTCTGTGTGTGCGTGTGGATTTGAGTGTGTGTGATTGGTAATTCGATTTTGTGCACAACAATTGGTATCAAAGCTTAGGTTGAATTTTGGACATCTGCAAAAGTGTTCTAAATCGATTTATGATCCCACCAACTTGTTCATCTCCTCGACACGAAGCCCCGGAGTCAACCTCGTCGCAAACCGATGCCGCATGCGTCCTCACGACCTACCTCTCTTTAGGCGCATCAGATCCAATCTCACTCATGCTTCTCACAAAATTCTAAAGGAAGAAGACGAGTGACGCCCACGTGTTGATGCGCTCCTGGTCGTGCGTGCAGTTCACGCGCTATGTCATCTTTAGGTCAGAGATTTATTGGCTATTCATCAGAGACACACATCGCATTGTCAGCGCTGAGTCAATTGCCCGTAAGTGCTATGTCAACGCTTTATCAGCAACAAGTCAGCACATTGTCAGAGCCACTTCAACTTTGTTAACGACATGTCAGTGCTCTGTCAAGATCCTCGTCAACGCTCTGTCAGCAATGATATATTCTAGGAATATTGCCTTAGTTTGGATAAATTATAGATCAATCCCTAAATTTTAAAAACTTTATAGTTCAGTCCCTAACTTTTGAAAAATTATAGTTTAGTCCTTGACTTTTGGGCAAATTATAGTTTGGTCCTTGAAGTTTCTAAAAATTATAATTTGGTCCCTATATTTTTTAATTTGTCCAAATTAACATTCCTTAAGGTTTTCTTGCATTCCAGACTCATATGATTGGTTAGAAATGCCATATTTTGAACCTATATCAATTTTGGTGGAGTTTACTTTGGTATTCCAAAAGATGGGGATATGGTATAACAATTGTCAGCATGGTGGTTTGCCCCCCACATTATGGGGCGGGGTAAAGATTGTTAAAGACATCCACCATGTGTGAGAAGGCTCTCAAACTAAGAATCTCATTATACTTGCATTTATGGTATAGCAATCAACATGGTGGTTCGCCCCCCACATTGGGTGGAGGAGTGAAGTTTGTTAAAGACATTTGCCATATGTGAGAAGGCTTTTTGAATAGGGATCTCATGTGTGAGAAGGTTCTCAAAATAGGGATATCATTATCTGACAAGAAGAATTTATGGGAAGGCTTTCGGAATAGGGATCTTAGATCCATTTATAGCATTTATGAGAAGGCTTTCTAAATAGGGATCTCATGTGTGACAAAACTCTTAGAATAGGGATCTCATATTTGGCATTAGTAGTTTAAAAAGACTTTCCGAGTAGGGATCTCATATTTGACACCAACATCTATGAGAAAAATCTCAGTTTGGTATCTCCATTTGTTTGTATCACTTGGTTTTGGTTCGATATGTCTCAAATATTTGTGATTCATTATTGGTTTATCTTAATTTGTCTGGATCACTTGGTTTTGGTTTGATGTGTCTTGAACATTTGTAATTCATTGAAGTCAGAAGATCTTAGCAAGGTGGAGCTTCATAAGTATTGAGAAGATCGTGACTCTAAGTCAAGTTTCTACGACTTGAACTTGACCAAAAATTTGGCACTAAAAGGTGCATTGGTGGAAGCGTTACTCTGTTTGGGAGAAGTTTTCGCCAAGGTGGAGATTGTTGGATTTGGATTCAAACTCCTAGTTAGATTTGGTTTCAAACTCTCAGCCTATAAAAGAACTTCTAGTGAAAGTCCCATAACAACACAATAAAAAAAGAAAAAAAAGATGTAGAGTGAGACAAAGAGAATGTGACGGAGGTGGTGGCTGCTCTGCCACCACCAGACCACCAGTGAGGAGAGAGTAAGATACTATATTGTATTTGTAATCTTTCTTTACATGAATAGTGAATCTGCTGCACCACTCGAAGACGTAGAATTATTGTGTATGTGTGTGCGTGTGAATTTGAGTGTGTGTGTGTGATTTGTGATTCGATTTTGAGTACAATAATTGGTATCAGAGCTTAGGTTAAATTTTGGACATCTGTAAAAGTGCTCTAAATCGATTTATGATCCAACTAACTTGTTCGTCTCCTTGAGTCAAAGCCCCGAAAGTCAACCTTGTAGCAAATCGACGTCGCACGTGCCTTCATGCACTGCCTCTCCTTCGGTGCGTAAGATCCACTCTAAATCAATTTCTTTGGGTTGCATTGGTTCGTTGTACCAGATCGTATTGACTGGACTGTTGACTTTTTGTCTAATCCTTACAACGTTTCACTTTTTTCAAACAGTCCCCTTTATGCCTATAAATACTAGTTCACCCCTTGGCATTTTCATTGATTCATTTCGAGCCTCCAGACTCTCAGCACACACATACATTCTACATGTGAAAATAGTTTTTCATTAGAGAATTCCTCTGTTATTTTGTTCGCCGTGCAATCATAGTGCTACTTTTGTTTGCGTAAAGACTGTTGTATCCTGAGAGGCGGACGTCCAGTGATCGTGAGTATCGAAGGGAGGGCACCAAGTTTGTCTTAAGAAAACTGTATTCAACATAGGCCTCAGTTTACTTCTGATTTAATTGCAGTCTACATTTGGTTCTGTAAGTTTAGTGTTTACAGTTTTGTTTTACTATATACATTCATTCTAGTTTTACAATCATTTCATATTTTATTTTTCAAAATATTACAAATCCTTTCTTCTATTTTTATTCTGCTTTCTATAAAATTTAAAGCATAATTTTTCTACAAAAAATTCCTTTCTACAATTAATATTCTAACAATCTTAAGGCATATTTTGAATTTATTTAATTGTTGTTAGTAATTACATTTTGGTTCATAATTTAGTTTATATTTCTTTTTCATCTCATATTCTATTTTTTATTTATATATTTGCAAAGATGGCTACTGATCCCACCAAAGTGAGTGAGATAGCCAATTAAGGGACATCTAATGTGGCAAGTAATGGTTGCATGTACCTGTTGTTTCTAACACAATTCCGGTGAATCATAGGGAGAAGCCAGAAAAGTTCAATGGGGCTGATTTCAAAATATGACAACAAAAAATGCTATTCTATTTGACCAAATTGAACTTGGCTAGGTTTCACAAATAAGATGCTCTAGCACTTGAAGAGAATGAAACTGACAAGTAAGTGGTTGCTGCGGTAGATTCTTGGAAGCATGCTGATTTTCTATGTAGGAATTATGTCCTCAATGGTTTGGACCACACATTGTATAATGTCTATTATATCGAACAGACTGCTAAGGAACTCTGGAAATCCTTGGGCATGAAGTGCAAGACTAAAGACGTTGGAGTCAAGAAATTTGTCGTTGACAGGTTTCTTGAATTTGTCATGATGGTTTCAAAGACCAACATCAGTCAAGTACAAGAGCATCAAGTCATTCTGTATGAAATTCACGCTGAATGAATGAGTTTGAGCGAATCTTTTCAATTGGCTACTATCATTAAAAAGTTGCCACAATCTTAGAAGAATTTCAAAAATTACTTGTATCAAAAGAAAAAGGAAACGAATTTTGAAGATCTAATTGTGCGCTTGAGGATTGAGGAAGACAATCGAGTTTTTGAAAAGATAGGAAATCAAACGTTCCAATTCAAAGCAAATGCTAACATCGTGGAACAAGGACAAAAGAACAAGAAGAGAAAGCAACTTTCCAATCTTCAAATGGGAAAGAGAAATTTAAAGGAAAATACTTTATCTGTGACAAGATGGGGCATCATGCAAAAAAATGTCGTAGTCATAAAGATTGAGGAAGTTCCTACCAAAAGTAAAAGCATACTTAGGGCAATATAATTGAAGTGGACTATTTTTCTAATGATGTGTCTGAGATGAAAATTGACATGGTTGGATGACACCGGGGTTGTTCAACATGTTTGCTCCGACAAGGGAATGTTCATTTCCTATTAGAGGTGATTAATGGAGAAAAACTCTTCATGGGAAACTCTTCAACAACAAAGGTTGAAGGACAAGGAAAGATAGTATTGAATATGACATCGGACAAGGAATTGACTCTTAACAATGTGATGTTTGTGCCAAAAGTTCAAACGAACTTAGTGTCTAGATCTATATTAAGCAAAATGGCTTCAAATTGGTCTTTTTGTCTGATAAATTTGTACTCACTAAGGATGAAATATATGCGAAAAAATGATATTTGAGCAATGGACTCTTTAAGATGAATATAATGACTGTTGTACCCCTTATTATCAATAATAAGAACACATATATTGCTTATTTGTTTGAGTCTTCTCATTTATGGCATGGTAAATTAGGATATATTAATTATGAATATTTGCGTAGTTTAATTTGTTGACTCCATGCCTTGATTTTGATGATAAAAAATATTGTATTAGTGATCTAATGATTCTACTTATTGTGCAAATCATATCATGCATTAATCTCTCTTAGGATCATGTCTTGAAGCTTCAT
>BRYE01000016.1:26431012-26438512 GCA_030159115.1 Actinidia arguta var. hypoleuca | reverse complement strand
TAGTTTTAAAGTTAGTTGCTTGAAGAGGTAGAATGAAGGAAATTCACTTAGTCCCACATTTATGAGAGAGATACTAAGTGAATTTTAATGTCATTTTATCTTCACAATGGATGGCGAGGTGAAATGCAAATAGGCGAGCTCACCGCTATAGGCAAGGTGAGCATTGATAGAGGTAAATGTTCTTCTCATCCACTCGATATAGGCGAGGTGAGTACTCCTATCACCCATAGAGCTTGGGCAAGTCTGATATGGGTCACGATAGACATTGGCAACGTAAGATTCACCGTGGAAAGGAGATCCTGGTCGGATAAACAGGTGGAGAATTTATCCCTTATCAGTTGCCCCTGACTCGATATGCCGAGGTAAAACATTTGGCATTGTCGAGTCGTAAATCACATAGTCGTGAGTTTGTTTACCTTATTCAAGAATCCAAAGCCTGACTTTGGATGGCTCTACTTTAAGGCTAGACCATCGAAGATCCTGCTCGGGGGATACCCCAACAATGTCAAGGGATGGAAGAAGAAATTCTTTTTCATCTCGGGAGACGACTGGGAGTTTCCCCCAAAGATATCCAAGGACAACGGGGTTCCAAGGGTTTTGAGGGCGTGGGGAACCCCAAGTCAGTCTTCGACTATTAAATCATTCTTTTAGAGAACAAGTATGGCTCTTTTTCTCATGACTAATAAGCGTTATTCTTTTTTCAAGTAAACTTTGCAACAGACCGCCCGTTCTGTCCACGATCGAGCAATAAAGACTTGACGGGATCTTGGACTCATTTATGAAAGGAGACTTCTTTTCAATCATAGAAGTTCTCAACTCTAAGTCCTTCTGGAGGTGCTTTAAGTTCTTCTCTAAGTCAATGGCGTCCAGTGGAGGGGACGATGGCAAGGACGTACCAGCAAGTGGGGCAGCTCCTGTTGCAGGTGACGAGGGTGAGTCTCATCAATCTCGAGATAAACCTCTTTGAGGCAATCATTTCCAAGAAGGCTTGGTAGAATATATAGGAGCTATCAGGAAAGAAATGAGGAGAATCTTACCTCGCCTTCTTGATCTAACAATGTTAAGGTTGTTAGGAGAAAAAATCCGAGACCCATTCTTAGGTTTGGGACCATATAGATCGAGCTCAAGCTCGAGCTCTAAATTGGAGGCCTGGTCAGACCCAGGGCTATCCCCAAGCTTAGATTGGATGGTATCGTCTTCCTCTTTTTCCAAATATTTTATGTTATTCTATGAGTGATCTTTATTTCTTTTTGTAGCCATGTTGAAGAAAATTAGTCTCAAGAAGCTCGTCCAAATTGCTGAAGGATCTAAGGGCATAAGTCTAACGATGAGGTCAACCTCAATAGTGAAGGGGATAAAAATTGTCAAGACATGACTTCGGGACGAGGTGCCCGACATCACTCCCACCCAGAAAGGCAAATTGGCGGCCACGCCACCAAAGGAGGTCAAGAGAAAGGCAACGTGGAATTTCAAGAAGACATCTACTACTGCTCCTAGGGAGGGTATCTCTGCCAATCCTGGTATTCTTCTGGGGCCCAAAGCCTCCCTACTAGGGAGTCCCTCCATGGCGAAGAAGATCCTGGAGGGAGTGATTCCACTTTCTAACAAGGAAAATGTGGATAAACTAACCCTAAATCAGGTGGTCACAAAGTTCTTCCATGTCATCGATTAGGTATATATTCGATTTCAAACTAAATTTTCATTTCTATACTTTCATTGATTCCAAGGTGATCATAAAAACTTGTACATAGTAGGCGGTAGTGCTCGGGTCCTCCCTTGTTGTACGTAGCAGGGAAATAGGGGACGAGGTGACCTTTCAACAAGGTCGGGTTGCATCGTTTGAGGGCGAGATAACCCAATCTCAGAATTTGGCCAGCGAGCTGGAAAGACAGCTAACTGAGACCTGGTCTGAGAATAACAAGTCATTGAGGATTTGAAGAAAATCATAGAGGACCGAGATGCCACGGTGGCAACGTTAGAAAAGTAGGTGGCTCATGCCAAAAAGTTAGCCATTGAGGAGTTCAAGTCCCCTAACGATTTTTAGGAGGCTGTTGAACTTATAGCCTCCACAGACTTTGGCAAGGGTTTTGATTTTTTCAAAAGGAAAATTACTTGCCACCATCCCGACCTTGACATCGACATCCAAGGCATGAGCATCAACGCCAATCTACTCGAGAAGGAGGAAGACGAGATCGAGGAGAAAGAAGAGGAGAAAGAAGAGGAGAAGGAAAAGGAAGATGAGGAGAAGGACGGGGAGAAGGGTAATACCAGCCCCCAATCTCCTTAAGTACTTGTAATTTTTCCATCTTCATTGTAATGGCGAGATGTAATCCTTCTAATTTTTAATGAATAAAAATCTTCTCTTTCCGCATGTTTCCTTCTTGCACTTTCTACATGTTTATATTGGCGACATCATATCTGATAAGATTGGCGAGATGAACTTGGAAAACATAATCTATTGGCGATCATAATAAATGCAATCTACCTTAATTAGGAATATATCAACTTACCCATGGTGACCAAAACAAACTAGAAATGTGAAATTGGCAAATATTAATTAATCTCTTGGCGAATAAAACTGCTTGGCGAGTTTAATGCCTTGGTGAAATTCTTAAACCCTTTAATCTTGGCATGTTAGTTTGGCGATAAAAAGATAACCTTGGCGACCCCCACTTAGGCGATGTCAATAAGTTTAAGCTTACTGACGTAATTTGATGGTTGATAGTGGAGGGGTAGGCGACATCAAATGCATAATGATGTCTTCCCATACAATGGAGAAATTGGCAAATTTCACTATTAGGCAAAGTAAGTTAACTTGGCGAGCTTGATTAATAGGCAATAAGTAATCGAGCGAGTTAACCTCTGGTGTTCAAGATGCCTTGATAAAGGCAATCTTGATATTGGCGATACTAATCTAAAATCGGCATTTTAATGGCGACTTGTAACAGGCGATATAATTCAATAAGGTGAGATCAACTCTTCTGGTGAGATAATCAAACTTTAATTGGTGAATTCGTTATTTTATTAAAATAACCTTAATCATACAAAATTTTGCGATCACAATCACATGAGTTTTTGGCAAATAAATTTTTTGAAATTGGCGACTTTACTCACTTTGGAAAACTCTGGCGACATATAAGGATCAAACTGGAGAAACGTGATTTTATTGAAATAATCACTACTACATGGAGATTGGCGAGCACGATAAAGGCTTTGGAAAAAGCAATACTACGGCGACATCTCATTGTCTGGACGACCATAATCACATGAAGATGGGCGATCGTAGGACTTTGGTGATACCATACTATATAGGCAATCTTCTTTTTATGATGACCAGCAGGACTACTGGTAATATGTCTTCAAGTGTTCAGCATTCCATGGATGAGGTAGTGCCTTTTCATTCATGTCTTCTAGCCAATAAGTTCTTGGCCTGGACACTTTGACAACCTTGTAGGGGCCTTCCCAAGTAGAACCGAGCTTCCCAGCGTTGGGCTCTTTTTATCCAAATTTACCTTCCTCAAGATTAAAGATTTGTGCTTAACTCTCTGGTTGTAGTACATGACGACATGGTGCTTATAAGCTGCTTGACTTATCTCAGCTCACTCCCTCTTTTCATCAAGGAGATCAACATTAAGCCTTAGCTTGGTTTCGTTGTTCTCCTTGTCAAAATTTGAAGTCCTAAAGCTCGACACTCTTATATCCACATGTATAACTGATTGTGTCCCACAAACCATTGAGTACGGCATCTCATTAGTAGGGATTTTGCTCGTCGTGTGGTAAGCCCATAGTATGCTTGGTAAGTTTTTTACCCATTCATTCTTTGATTTCACTGACCTCGCCTTTAGATTCCTCAGGATTATTCTGTTGGTGGCTTCTACTTGACCATTCGCTTGAGAATGACCAGAAAATGAGAAATGTTTAGATATGGCGAGGTTAGAGCAGAATAGTCTGAATTCATCATTGTCTAATTACTTTGCATTATTTGAGATTATAACCTTGGAAATTCTAAATCGATAGATGATGTTCTTCCAAACAAAATTTTTGGCATTCCTCTCAGTGATTTTGGCTAGAGGCTCGGCTTCTATCCACTTTGTGAAGTAATCTATGACGACAATCAAGAACTTCCTCTTCAATGGAGCTGGAGGAAGAGCTTCGAGTATATCAATTCTTCATTGAGCAAATTACCATGGGCTGGTCATTGGCTCCATCTCGGTAAGAGGGAGATGACTTACTAAAGTAAATCTTTGGCACTTGTCACATTTCTAGGTGAACGTCATGGTATCTCACTCCACTTGAGGCCAGAAATATCCTTGACAAATAGCTTTCCTGACCAATGATCTTGCCCCAGATGCCTTCATGAATTTCTGAATACGTTATCTTCTTCCTCGGGTCGGAGACATCTCAGTAGTTGTCCTAAGAAGGATCTTTTGAACAAGATTCCTTGGATGAGGCAAAATCTAGGTGCTCAATAATGGATCCGGCGTGCTTGAAGTTTGTCTGATGGCAGTGTTCCATCTCGAAGGTATGCAATGGTATCGTCCATCTATGATGGATCTACTGCTGCTTGATAGATGATTTTGGCGATGTCAATACTAGGACTTGGTAAGAACTCTAAGGGAATACTCATATCAGAGATGAACTCAACTGCGGCGGCGAGGTTAGCTAGGGCATTAGCTTTCTTGTTTTCTTCTCAGGAAATTTGGCGAATCTTAAAGTTTTGATCTTCGTCAACATAGCCTTCACCTCATCTATATAGGCCACGATTCGGAGATCCTTGGCAAGGTAATCCCCTTGCACTTAATACCATAAGCTGAGAGTCACTAAAGGCGTCCAAGGATTCCACTCCCAATTCTGATGCAACCCTTAGTCCGACAAGAAGAGCCTTATATTTGACTTCGTTGTTGGTGGATTTGAATCTAATGCATATGGAATACTCCACCTGTTCACCAGAAGGGGTTTGGAGAACAAGTCCTACACCACAGTTGTGTGGATTGGACGATCCATCCACGACGAGCTTCCACCTGGCGAGATCATCTTTTTGTCCATGCTTTTCTGGGGTTTCCACATAAGGGAGAGTCATATCAAGATCTAGAGCAACATCATGAGTAAACTCAGCTATGAAATTGGCGAATGCTTGAGCTTTGATCGCCATCCTTGGTCGGTAGTTGATGTGAAATTCACTCAATTCAATAGACCATTTGAAAAGTTGTTTAGAGGTGTCAAGTCGCTAGAGAATTTGTTTCAAGGGCGGATATATCAGCACAGTAATGGGATGAGCTTGGAAGTAATGGCGAAACTTCCTGACGGCGATCAAAAGGGCATAGGCGAGCTTCTCAATTTTCAGGAATCTAGTTTCAACTCCCATGAGGACTTTACTGACATAATACACTTATTTTTGAACTTTGTTCTCTTCTCAGATAGGTACTGCACTTACTATTGTTGGCAGGAGAACATGTATACAATGAGTTCCTCCTCATGGTAGGAACTATGAGTACTCCGTAAGCTGTTAAAATGCTATCTCAGATTCGTTTGTCAACTCAAAGGTTTTGTTTTTTCAAGATCTTAAAGAATGGTAAACACTTGTCTGCTGATTTAGAGACGAATATGTTACGAGCGGCTACTCACCTAATTAATTGTTGCACCTCATGTATGTTTCTAGGCGAGCTCATTACAAGTAGAGCTTGAATCTGGTCGGGGTTGGCTTCAATTCCATGTTTCGTCACAAGAAAGCCAAGGAATGTACCTAAGATACACCGAAGATGCACTTGGAAGGATTGCATATCATGCGATGCCTTCGCAAGACATCAAATGTTTCCTCTGGGTGGGCGATGTGATCAACTGCTTTGAGGCTTTTAACGAGCATGTCGTCTATGTAGACTTTCATCATTTTTTTCAATCATCTCCTTGAATATCTTGTTGACCAACCTTTGGTATGTCGCCCAAGCATTCTTTAACCCAAAAGGCATGATGTTATAGTAGTATAACCCTCTTTTCAAGATAAAAGAAGTCTTCTCCACGTTAGGTGGATGCATCTTGATCTGATGATATCCCAAGAAAGCATCCATGAAACTAAGAAGCTCATGTTTGAAAGTTGCATCAACGATCAGATCAATCTTCGACAAAGAAAAATTGTCTTTTGGGCAGGCCTTGTTGAGGTCGGTAAAGTGAATACATATTCACCACTTTCCCTCTTTTTTTTTTTTTTGGGGGGGGGGGGGGGGGGCGACGACAATGTTGGCGAGGCAATCTGGGTTGTGAGCTTTGATAAGCTTAGCCACTTCTTCTATGACTTTCAGGCATTTTAGGGTAAATTTTCTTCTCTTTTGTCGAACTAAAGAATGATTAGGGTCGATGAACAGTTTGCGAATGGCAACTTGGGGGTCTATACCTGGAACGTTGCCCTGCGACCCTGTGAACACGTCGTATTTTTTTTTAAAATTCCACCAAAGCATTTCGTAACTTTCTGAACCATGACCTCGCCGACCCCTTTGTAGTAGCTGAAAAAACCTTGCACGTCACCTCGTCCAAGTATCCTTGGAGCATCATTAATTTCCTGTACGAGTCCAGATGATCCATTAGATTTGTCTTTCCTTTATACACCCCGAGCTGAGATTGCATTTTGAACTTAGGCTAAAACCCTGGTCCTTATCACTTTTTTTGTGAATGGAGACTCAATCTTCCTTATTAGTGTATCTACAATAACTAGGGCATTTGCCCCTATGTTATTGACATCGATCTTAGCATCCAGGTCTCTGATCCTTTGAGTGGTGGACTTATCTCAATGCCTGGGTGCTTGGTCATCTCAGCGAGGTGACCTTCCTCTTCTCTTGGTTTCCTCGCCCTCTATTTCGTGTGTCCATTTAGACGACTGAGACTCTGATGAAACAACACTTCTTTCTCGTCTAGAACGTAAGCTCGGTGATTGGGGTTGTCGATTTTTGGTAGAACGAGCCCAGACCAGTGCTTTGGCAACTCTGAGATTAATGGTCGCTTGATCGATGAGGACAACGAGATCGACCAACTTCTCCTAGGATAGGCTCAACAGGTGGTGGTGGGTTATTTGTGGTGAGGTGCTATATCAGGAGGGCATTATTCTCGTTCATGATCCTAATCTGTTGGGCGATCTCATGCATCTCACGGTGTAGGCCTTCTAGATCTGGAGCTTGATTAGTGTTAGGCATTGGATGTGCTCGGTTATCTAGAGGGTTGCTGGTACTTAGTCTAGATAATAAGCGATTGCGTAGGTGCATAAGGTATATAGAATTGTCATTCCCACAGACTGCGCCAAACTGTTGTAGTAGAAATTTGGAGGTGAGCAATCAACAGTCAGAATTGCTCGTAACCTCGGTACTTGACCTCAATAATGGCTTAGGAGACCTATGCAAGGGAAGAAACGGGATCGTCCGGGGCAAGGCCGCTCAAAATCCCTCCGGTGTGGAGGTCAAACCAAGGCGAGGAAGCTAGACAAAACAAAGCACCAAAACTCTCATAATGAATATG
>BRYE01000016.1:26421012-26423512 GCA_030159115.1 Actinidia arguta var. hypoleuca | reverse complement strand
TGCTTTTTATTCTTCACCAAATATTTTAAAACATTGTCAATATTTTCCTAACCCTCTTTTAACTTTTTTCTGAAGAAAAGAAACTCGCTCCAATCCCTAATATTTTTAATTAAACCTTCATCAAATTTGAGTTAAAAAAGGGCATCTTAAATTTGATGGAAGATTTGGTTCATTCTTGATTTGATTTACAATACGATTCTCCATTAATTTGGTACAAGTTTAATGAAAGAAATGAAGCTCCTTTTTTTTATCATATATAAATTTGACAAATAATTCGATGAAGGACTGGAGATGTCTTAATTAACAGATATTTGTGTGTTTCAAAATTTTCACCCATCATGTGACTCTAACAACGAAATTTTAATTTCAAAAGGAGGCAAATGTATATACAAAGCACATAATTTTAATATTAGGGAGGCGAATGTATATACAAATCACTGAATATTTCTAATCTAAGCATAAAATACAAAACTAATTTCAATCTTGCGATAGAGAATCTATATAATTTAAAAACATTCGTAGCTAAAACTGATCGAACTGCTCCATTGGGAAACTATATTAATACGGAAAAAGAAAGAAATCTGAAGGCAGAGGATCCCATGTCTGCTCTGTGTATTTAACTGTAAATTTCAGAAGAAAAAAAAAATCTTAAAAACTAAGCGAACACATTTTGCAGTGCAATCAGCCAATATGGATTGACATGGTGTCTATCATGTGCCAGGCTAGCTGTAACATGGATTTGCATAAACATTTTTTTATTTAGTTTTTGTTATTGGACCATACTTTACGGGATTATATATGTAGTCTGAATCCCATTTGTCTGGTTTCAATAACAGAGAAATGCATGCAGATCTGGTCGTTAAAACACCAGGAATTACACGCTGCAAAAAGTTGTTTTGGCAGTACATATTTGACCGATAAACCAGTTTAAATGATTAGTCTGCTTATCGTGGAACACAGAGGAGTAAAGATTAATTTAAATCATGAATTGGATGGTGTTTGATAGAGCTACTTATGTTAAAATTATTTCTTTAAAACCAAAAGTTAAAAGCTTTAAATAGAACTAGCTTACAAAAATCAGCTATTTTCATCTTTTATAGGTAAGCAGAATCTATGTTAAACACTCTAAACACAGTTGACCTAACTTTCAAGATAGAAAAAACAGAAGTTTTACTTATAAAACATTTATAGTTACCTCTTGTTGATTAAGTTGGGTATTATAAGTTAGCATATTTAAAATTGTTGTACATTCTGTATGATGTTATGTATTGTTTCTCTAACAAAAACGTTTATTCTTGAGATTTGAATGTTAAGATAGTGTTTAAAGATAATGATTATCTTTGTTAGTGTTAGAATATATTTTATATATAGTCAGAATATATTCTAAATATCTTCATGATTAATACGCTACTTTATTTACTTTATTATTGTTTTCTTATGCAAATTATTCCTCTTAGATTTTTCTCTATAAAAAGAGGACTTATATGTATTTTTTATCAACTCAATACAATATATACAGAATTCATTCTCCCACTCTCCCTCTCTACAATTTCTAACATGGTATCAGAGCCACGTCTGGTGGCCTAAAACTTCGCTTCCGTTGCCGACAGCGGCTCTGCCATTGCCAAAAATAATATATTTTTCTTTTTTTTTTTCATTTTTTTAAAACATTTTCCTCTTCTTATCAGGAACCACTTAGCGAAGACCAACCCGCTGACTACCCACCAACCATCCACCACTCGGCGAAGACCAACCCGCAGATCACCCACTACTCGGCAAAGACCAACCCGCCGACCACCCACCACCTATCTGCAAAGAACAACCCGCCGACTATCCACCACTCGGCGAAAAACAACCTGCCGATCATCCGCTACTCGATGAAGAATAACACACGCCCACTCGTCCACGCGCTCATGCATTCATGCACTACCTACGCGTCTTATCAGCGCACTCTCAATTTTTGTATCCAAACTCAAGTTGGTTTCTCTTTTACCACTTTGAATTTAAGGGGGATGTTAGAATATATTTTATATATAGTTAAAAGATATTCAGAATATATTCTGTACCAGAATATCTTCCTGATTAATATATATTTTATATATAGTTAGAATATATTCAGAATATATTCTGTATTCTGTACCAGAATATATTCTGAATATTTTCATGATTAATACGCTACTTTATTTACTTTATTATTGTTTTCTTACGCAAATTATTCCTTTTAGATTTTCTTCTATAAAAAGAGGACTTATATGTATTATTTATCAACTCAATAAAATATATATAGAGTTCATTCTCCCACTCTCTCTTTCTACAATTTCTAACAATTAGTCTATAAATATGATTGTATCGTATAACTATTTGAATGAGTGAAAAATATTAATGTTAATCTCTCCCATTGACGTAGGTCTTCACAAGGGAACCACATAAACCGTTATAATATGAAATATATATTGGTTTTGTTAAAGCTCTTAGTGCACTCGTTAACCAAAACATGACT
>BRYE01000016.1:26376012-26378512 GCA_030159115.1 Actinidia arguta var. hypoleuca | reverse complement strand
TCTTCAAAATCAAAGAAAAAATCTCTTGCTCTAGTGGTGTTGACACCCGAGATGGCCAAATGCCAAAAGAGGAAGGCCCAGGCTGATACGAACGAAGGAAAAAGCAAGAAGAAAAAGGGGGAATCGAGCTCAACCATTGCCCAAGAATGTAACACGCTCTATTTCATTGAGGGTGTGAGCCAAGAGAGGTACAATCTTGATTTCTCACTTAGAAAGTTTTGAATGATAGATGGGTAGATTATGGCTTCTTTGATTCACATCATTTTGAGCTTAGTATGAAGATGGACAACCTAGGTTGGAAATCCATGACCACTATGAGAGAAGAAATGTATCCCTACTTAGTTAGACATTTCTACGCAAATGCCATTAGGAAATATAAAGATGAAGCTATAAATAGTTATGTAAAAGAAGAACCCATTTCTCTAGACAGATCTATGATTAGAGAAATCCTAAGAATTGGGTACAGTGGAAAAATTTACAGGAGTAAGATTACTAAAAAAAAACAGTTGGATGTCCTATATGAACAAAATGTAGAATAATCTGTACAACCAATTGCCAAAGACCTAAAGTTAGAAATAAGGCTAGTCCACCACTTTGTTTGTACCACCTTCATCCCAAGAATCAGAAAGTATGAGCACGTAATTAATAAGGAATTATTTTTCCTTTGGATTTATATGACTGATACAAGGATTGACTTTCCCACTTTCATTCTATATTGAATGTACAAGGCCACGATGAGCAAAATTAGTCTGCCCTACGGGATGTTTTTGACTAAGGTGTTCAAGCATTTTAACGTGGACTTGAATGATGAAATCAAAAGGACCCTTAAGGCCATAAGCGATAAATATAATGAGAAAACCTTGAAGCATATAGGGTATAAGATGAAAAATAACAAGTGGACTCCAAAAACCATAAGGAAAAAGGAAAAACCAAGTATTTTGAAAGATAAGGCTCCATCTGGGAGTGAAAATGCAGGAAAAAACTCAATTTCTGAAGTTGAGGGATTTGAAATGAGTATGCTTGGTTTTATGCCTCAAATGCAAGAATTTATGCAAAAGTTGCATGTTAAAGTGGACAATGTGGCTACTCGAATATTGTTTGTCGAAAAGAAAATGTGAGAAATGCAAAAGGAAATGAGGCTGATGAGATGAGGAAAAGAAGAATGGGAAAAAGAAGAAAAAAGTGAAAATGACGAAGAAGATAAGAAACAATGAGAAAAAGGAATTGAGCAAGAAAAGGAAGACAAGGAAATTGCTGAATGAGAGGCTGAGAAGGATAAGGAAGGGAAGGAGAAAGATGATAGTGGCAACACTGAGCTTGGGGGAAAAGAAGACTCATCTGAGATGGAATTTGACACCTCTTCTGCTCTCATTCGCAAAACGGGTCACGAGTATGCATTGAGACAAAGAAAACACTCGAAGTTCTCAAATACCGCGGAGACGGCCTTTGAACTGTCACCTTCACCATCCCATACTCCATCACCATCCACTTCCGTTCATGTATCTTCACCTAAAACCACTCCACATCACATCACATCACATCACCACACCACCTCCCTCTCCTCACTGATTTGTTTTTGTAATACCTTGGACAATGTTGTTGTTTTGGACATCTAAGTGTGACGATTTTCCTAGTTTTAAGCTTAATAGTTTTCAATGCTTCGGATATTATGACTCATAGTTTATGAAGTTTTTGTGATTAGCCACATAGTTTATGGATGCTTGACCGATTGGTATGGCTTATATTTTGAATATTAATCATATATGTTTTATGATTTCCATGGCAATACATATATGATCATGTTCTATTTGAAGCATGTTAATAATGGAAGCATATACTCCTTAAACAAGAGGGAGCTGTATAAATCATAACTGAATCCTCTTGGAGATTCAGTTTTATGAACTTCTTGGCTATTTGGTTTTCATTTTTTAATATTTGAAGTTATAATTTGTTGATTGGATTGATGGACCCTTTTTTAATTGATTGACAAAAAGGGGGAGAACTATTGAGTATCAATGATTGATTGTGAAATGATAATTTTTAGCATGAATATTGATTTCAGCTTTGAGTCTATAAATGATGTTGGTTTGAGCTTTGAGTCTATAAATGATATTATTGACCTCATATGCTAATATAAGCACGAATGAGAGTAAATTCATGTTAAGTATGGCAATAGTTTGATAAGCATGATTTAAATGCATATATTGAAAGGCTTAAAAGCTATTGAACTTGACTGATAAGAACATCGATTACAAAAGAAAGGGGAAGCAATACGAGATATATGTTAATACATTGCACTAATGAAAATCATATGCGTTTAAACGTTTATCATTCATATGTTGAAAAATTTTGTCATCATAAAAAAAGGGAAAATTGTTGACTCAATACTTCAATTTTGATGATAACAAAATAATGTGTTAATGACTAATATGGTTACTAAGGATTCAATCCATGAGCATCACATTCTAGAACTAAAATTGATCAAAGGAAATTGCAAAAC
>BRYE01000016.1:26353512-26358512 GCA_030159115.1 Actinidia arguta var. hypoleuca | reverse complement strand
CTAATTGGGCCAATGGAAAGTTTCAAGCATTAAGGACGGGTGGTCCTACTTGAATGGTTAGGTGAAACACAAGATCGATATATTAATCTACATATTCATCTCATAGGACAGCATTACTATCAATTTACAATATTTACATAGATATCAATTCGCATGATTTCTAATCATGGGTCCAAATTGTGGGAGCATGTAAGAAGGGATACTTTTTTACCTTGCAGCGTACAAAGCAAAAGCCTTGGGATTGAGGAGACCCATATGGATATGAAAAAATGTTAACGAAGCTTTAATTAGAGAAAATTTATTCATAGAGAATGCCAATTGGTGAAAGTTAATAGGTCATTAAATCACGTAGGCCATACAAATATGAAATTTGAGTTAATGACAAGAAGTGTAATGAGTTTAATTAATGGTTAATAAGTTCATAACGGGTGTGAGTAAATTTCTTTAACAAGTAAATAGCAAACTCTCCAAAAAAACCAACGAGGATAACTTTGGCATGTGCTGGTGTTAACTTTGGCATGTGTTGGTGTTAGGGCCCATAAACGAATCAAACTAGACATTCCGTAAAGTGTTTTAGCTTGATTTGAAAACTTAACGAGTTTTAAAAATATATTCGTCTTTGGCTTTTTTATCAAGCAAATCGATGTCAATCGAGTCAATCACAAGTCAAACTTGAGTAACTTGAATTTTTTAAACATTATAAGCTTATCGAGCCGAATAGTATAGTGTTCATGCTTGGTTTAAAGCTTAACAAGCTCAAAAAATATGTCCAAACTTGTTTTGTATGAATAACAAAACCAATCTCAAACAAAATTTTAATTAGAAATATGAGTTAATCAAACTAAAGCAGCTTGATTCATTTACCACTCTTACTTGGTGTTGATCATTTCCAAGCAAAATACTCAATCACCTAATTGGCAATAATACAATTTAAAGCAAGTATTGATAATTACAATTACAATTTATCCACATAGGCCTTGTTTGATCGTGTGATTGAGACTAGGATTGGATTAGCAAAAAACACATGAGACCCACTTTGTAAGGAATACTCAGTCACCTAATTGGCAATAATACAATTTAAAGCAAGTATTAATAATTACAATTACAATTTATCCACATAGGCCCTATTTGATCGTGTGATTGAGGCTAGGATTGGATTAGCAAAAAATACACAAGACCCATTTTGTAAGGAATTGCCCTGTAGTCCAACGGCTAAACAAACAAGGACCTCAAGATTAGATTGAATTTTGGACTAATAGTCTACCATACGTTGGACTATTGTATCCCACTCCTCCCCTTGGGACAAATAGTCCTTGGACTAGACAACTTTTAGATTATCGTACTTATTTGATCTATCTGTCTAAAATAATCTTTAAGACTTTATCCCATTCTTTATCTTATTCTAACCAAACATAGTATAGAACTACATTTAATATTATATCTTATCCCTCAGACATGTGAGACTCACAGTATTAGTTAATCCCATAATATTAATTAATTTATTTTTATCCAATCTCTTGAATCAAACACGCTCATAGAGTATAGCAACCGTATGTGCCTTATTGACATGGTTTCTCTATGGAACACTTTTTAAGACTTATAATATGTCATTGTAAGTTACTCATGATTCAAAATTGATAGCCAAAAGAATATTGTTACAAGCACAAAATCAAAATGAAGTGTCTGGTTTCTTTTCATTTTGATATAATGAACTCTATGCCATAGCAGTACAACCTTGAAATGAAAAGGTAGTTTTTGGTTAGCTCAAGTCCCCAATTCCAAAGTTCTAACATAAGGTCGCCTATTGATCAAAAAAAAGGGGTAAAAAAAACGAAGGTTACTTGAAAGTCGTTCTACACAAATTGAATTTTAGCCACTAGTCGAAATGATAAACAAATGATCTAATATAGTTTTTTTTATTTAGGTTGTAAGTTTCCAAACATGTGGGAAATTATTTTCGAAGTACGTTGTGCATATATATATATACAAGTCTCACATTTCTCTTAACTTGTTAAGTTAGTTTTTTCCCGTTACTATAATCTTGAAAGATATCATATTTGTTTGTCTTATGTGAAGGTAGAAATTAACAATTATCTTTGTTGCGGAAGAAATTGGGGATGAGCAACCAACAATCAGAATTGTTCTTTAAGCTCGGTATTGATCTCGGTAATAATCTACGCAAGAGAACAAACGTTATCGGATGGGGTGAGACCACTGCAAATCCATCCGGTGTGGAGATGAGATCGAAGTGAATGACCTAGACAGAGATAAATAATTGAGTTAAAACTCTTAGAATGAGAATGTAGTTATCCCTTTCTGGTGGAGGGTGAGTGGTCTTTTATAGATGGAGATTGTAGAGCCATGCGATAAAATCACAGTGTAATCATCGGGCAGCCAAGTATGGAAGGCATTGCCAAGGATTTCGGAGTAAAAGTATGAGGATGGCAAATGGAGACAACACCGTGAATGTAGGAGATCTACATGAGATGGAGTCTCGTGTTCATCACGTATTCAAGGTGAAGGGCGAGGTGGACCACCTCGGCCTTGAGTGATGTGAGGTCTAAGGGGAGATGGGGACATTCAGGTAGACTGAATGAACCAAGTGGAGAACAAGATAGATGTTGGCAACACAGTCTTCTTAGGTGATGTGCTCACTTCAGATCATCAGTAGGCGGAAATTTTACCCCTCATCAATCTTACTGTTTATCTTTTATTGTAATGAACTTTACATGTGTACTTTTCCTTTTAATTTGTCGAGTTCACATGTTTTTATTGCTACACGATATAGACATATTATTATTATATCTCCAAATTTATTGATAAGTTGTCATCATGCCATTATGTCAACTTATAGATGACATTTATATGATGAATCTTTTTGGCACCGTGCTTTCTGTACGCATATTAATCCCGATTCATGCACCATAACCCAAGTAAGAAATGTACTGCAAAAATGACATTATTGCGAGCGAGTATCTCTCATGCATGCCTGTTATGGTTTGTTTAATTTGTATTTTTCTTTCTCTTTCTTTCTCAAAGAAAAAACTCGTAAGAGTAAAAGTCAAGTTATTAAATCGACAATTTAGGAGTTTTTTTCCTCTATAGCCAGTACATGAATGTGTATTTATTGTATTATTATCTTGATTGTAGCAGTTTACCTCGTACTATAAAATTGTTACTAGTTCATGCACTACATGTACAATTAAAACTACGTCATCCTTAAAATGTTAGAAAGTTATTATTACTCTCCATACTTTAGTTTGAACTACTTAACCCATGTATTTCGAAGGCAGTTGGAAGAATTAATATCGGATGAAAAGGCTCATATCTCCAAATCCCATTAGATATGTAAAGATTACCTAATAAATCAAAGATATTAAATCTTTGAATGGGAAAGAAATTATGGACGATATTGCCCCTTCATTTCTTTCACATTCACACCACCCCCTTCGTACACTACCACCTTACTCTCTTCCCTTTCTGTCCTTCCTCCATTTCTCTCCTTTTATCTCTTCCTTCTTCCATTGCCATTGCCGCCATCCAT
This sequence comes from Actinidia arguta var. hypoleuca, assembly GCA_030159115.1. Lineage (NCBI taxonomy): Eukaryota > Viridiplantae > Streptophyta > Magnoliopsida > Ericales > Actinidiaceae > Actinidia > Actinidia arguta. Next base: position 26,354,968 of record BRYE01000016.1, on the reverse strand, counting down.
GGCCATCCCATCAATACCATCACCATTGCTACCTTATTGCCATCATCTACGGCCACCATATCACCCCTCCTTCATATCACCCTTCCCACCAACTAGCCTTATTGTTAGCTTAAAGCTTTAATTGATTTTGATGATTAAAATTATGTAGTTTAAATATCATTTAAATACAATTGAAAATTGTGTTTAAAGAACTAAATTGTAAGTCAAATAAGCTCAGGTGTTACAATACTCAGTCAATTAACTCAAAACAACGTCTACAAAGTTTGTTTGAACATATACACGTGTGCATACTTAGAAAATACAATTTGGAGTTAGTTTGAAAATATTTGACTTGCTCACATTTAAGAAAAACATAATCGAGCCTAGAAGAGGAACCGAAGATATGAGTAAAAAGAGACTAATCAATGATATAATGGCAATGGAACTTGTGGATTGGTTAAATTATCTCCCAAACTCATTTTGGGTAGTTAACAAGTTGAATTTTGAAGAAAATAGTGAAACTGTTGCAATATGTTGCAACTATCACAAGTTCGGTCAACCGAACTTGTCGACTAAAGTTGGAGAAGCTTCGACCGAAGTTTTCAAGGGCTTCTGGAAATGCAAGGCGTTGACCGAAGTTTAAGTCAGCCTCTAATTTTGAAGAAAGGGTCGACTGAAGTCCTCCCAAATCTTTGATCGAAGTTTTTGACTGACCCTGGTTCGAGGAACATCAACTGAAGTAAGTTTGGTCGACCGAAGTTAAGTAGAGTCCTCGAACGAAGTTTTGAGCAGCCCTTGGAATTCAAGAAGCTTCGACCGAAGTTGAAGTTTGGTTGACTGAAGTGTCGACCGAAGTTTGAATCTTTTGATCCTGAGCGTCCAGATCAAGATCCAATAGATGAGATTCAATCAAAACGGCTAGTTTAGTGCATTAAATGCAGTAATAGACATATTTTAAATTTGGCTTATAAATTTAACCCTTGGGGTTATTGGGAGGGCATTAAAGTGTATTAATTTCTCCTATCTCTTGCATTGAATTCTCCAACATATTGATCATTCAGTTGAGTTAGATTTGTAAAGAAAGAAATCATTCTAGAGTTCTTTGATTGTAATCATCATTTCAATGTGTGTGAGCATCATTTCCTACACTTATTCATTTGAGAAAATCACCTTAGGTGATTTATGGTAAGCCAGGATAAGGCTTTCTCTTGAAGACTAGAGAAGATTTAGTGCTTGCAAAAGGTCTACAAAGACCCGAAAGCTTGTGAAAATAGTGAAATCCCAATGAGTTCTTGAAAAAGTAGACGTAGGCACAAATTGACCGAATTACTATAAATTTGTTTGCACTCTCTTATTCTCATAAATTACCTATTTATATTATTGAGTGCATATTATTGTTAGTTCATTAGAATTTTAATTGGTCATTATTAGTAGCAAACATATTTCATCCCCTCATAGTTTGCCTTTTTAGTTATAA
>BRYE01000016.1:26336012-26343512 GCA_030159115.1 Actinidia arguta var. hypoleuca | reverse complement strand
AGATAAAGCGGATTCTTATTTTTGGTTTTGATAGCATCGGGGCAACGGTGGCAAGTAGTCTGACCAAACCACATTTTGGCCACCTTTGCATGTCAATTTGTGGTCGTCCTTTCATTTGTTCACCCATGGTCATTACATTCTAAAAATACCTTGTTAACTCCTTTTAATAATTTATTTGTATAGGTAGAATGTGTGTTTGTGATGACTGTGTGAATCTTATTCTAATTTGGCATCATTTGTGTTTATCATTTTTTATTTTAGTGCAAACATGTTAATAATTGATTTGTTTCTTATGTTTACTCATACATGCTTGTTGGGGATGAAACTGTAGAACATCAGTAATTTCATTGTTAAGTAATTCACCCAGTGAGGTTTGGAATCAAAGCTCATGAATCTATATGCATGCATGTCATATTTTGATGATTCTCATACAATTGTTATATTAAATTTTTGACTTCTATATATAGATTATATGATTTAGTTGGTAGATGAATGTGATAACCAAGCTTGTGGACATAGTAAATTAGACGAAATTATACTTTTCATTCGGCCTATACTTTGTGATTTCTAGTTATTTTGCTAGGGTCTAGCAAAAGTCAAGTTGGGGAGTATGTTAGGCCTCGTGAATTATTTAATTTAACATACTAAATTGGGTAAATTTGGCCTCTATTGCGGATAATTTCATATTCCTTATTACAGTTTACTATTGTTTCATTTTATGGGCACTATAGGTGTAATTGGATAAAATGGATGAGATGCGATGCATTCGAACCAAAGAACGACAGAAGAGGTCAAAATTATAATGAAATGCACTTAGAAGTTCAAGGAAAATATCTATAATTTTCTACCTTCGAGGCAAAAAATAAATCTATGCACTTAGGAAAGGAAGAAAGGAAAAAAAAAAGAAAAAGAAAAGGATAAAGATAGAAAAGGCAAAGAGTTCTAAGAGAGAAATGAGAGAGCTCTATAGATAAAGGAAGTAGGCATAAAAACAAAAGAGAAAGTTAGGATGTAGAGAGGTAGATAGAAAAAATAAATAAATACATTTTTATTTTTTTTTGAGTTTAGATTTAAATTATGTATCTTTCAACGTTTTGTTTCAAAATTATTGTACGTACGGATTCAAGTTTAATTTTTAATACAAGTTCCAAGTTCTTTCTTTCTTCTTTTTTTATTTATTTAATTTAATTTAGTAATGATTAATTATTTCAAGTTTTAGATTTGTGTTTTGTTTTTATGTTTTTGCAATTAGATTATGATTCTCTTATCAATTTTTGATATTCAACCAATTTTTGTTAATTTAATCATATTTTTATCAACTAAAATTTTATTTTTATTTAAACATGTTTGACTAGATTTAGGGTTAGGTTGAAGTGAACTCTGGTTCAGAAATTAAAGTTTCTAAAATTTCTTAGATATGGTTTTAATTTAATAAAATAATCAATCAATTTTACCTCATCGTTTTAAAAAGATCTAAAATTTGTAATTGTTTGTTAATGGTAAATTAATAGTTTTTTTGTGAAATATTAATTTAGTTTCCATGCATTCTGGTTGTAGCCAAAAAATCTATTTTTTGAACTTTAATTAGGATTATAAAAATTAGATGAGTTATAAATCAATGTCATTCTAACACTCGTGTGAATGTTGATGATTAAGACTTGTGCTAGAATTGTTATGTTCGGCCTTAATTTTAGTTTTACAATGTCTTATTAATTACACTTTAACCCATGTCACCACAATTGTCTGATTTCAACTATAAGATTAGGATAAATTTTGCGATTATTTTTATAACTTAATTAAAATTGATTTTCAATTACTTAATATTTCGATTAGGCCTTCAATTCCCGTAGGGACCTAATTAAGACAAAATTAAGGAATTAATAAAATAGGTTGATGAATTGGAGGGATCTCTGGCCTGCCATTTTTAATTTCTTGTAAATTATAATTTCACCCAACACCTTTCTAAAATTATAATTTCTACCCACAACTTTTTAATCTTTCATCTAATATTCTATGTTGTCTAATACGTTGCCAAAGCTCCTTGAGGATTCGATCTCGGTCTTCCGAGTTATTTGTTTCGTAACACGTTTTGTGATTACACCCTATATTCACGTGAATAATTCGACGTAGAAAGAAGTGGTGGTTCAGTTAAGTATTTTTTGAACTGTTGGAATGCGAGTTCGCACTTCTCATCCCATAAAAAAATTATATTTTTGCGAAGGAGTTTGAAAAAAAAATTAGTACTGCTTTAGTGAAATTTCGTCTGATTTGAAATTTTTTTAAAAATTTATATTTTTGCAAACAACATTTGTCTGAAGACTTACTGATGATTTTGTTTAGTACTGCTGCCATCCTAATCATGTTTTGGATCTCTTTCATAGTCCTTGGGTTGATGAGGTTGTTGATTGCTGTTATTTGTTCTGAATTTGCCTCGATCCCTCGTCTCGTCACCAAATGCCCCAGGAATTTTCCCAAACTCACCCTGAAGGCGCACTTCGTTGCGTTCAGTCTCTATCTGTGTCTTCTAAGTATTGCGAACACCTCGGTTAGATCCCTAATGTGGTCTGACTCTTCTTTACTTTTGACCACCATACAATCGATGTATGCATCCATGTTTTTTCCTAGGGTCGGTTCAAACATTTTCGTGAACATCCTCTATTATGTGGCACTAGCGTTCTTCAATTCAAAAGGCATGACCTTGTAGTAGAATACGCCTTGGGGGGAGGTGAATGCAGTTTTCTCCTAATCGGGCTCGTGCATGGCTATTTGGTGGTAACCTCGGTATGCATCCAAGAAGCTCATCCGGACATGACCCGAAGTAGAGTCCAACAATTGATCAATTTTTGACAAAGGAAAACAGTCTTTGGGACAAGCTCGATTGAGGCTTGTAAAGTCCATACACACTCTCCATTTTTTAGTCTTTTTCTTTACCACGACTATGTTGAATAACTAGCTCGGGTAAAGAACTTTTGTTATTGCACTTGCCTCCTTTAGATTTTCCACTTCCTCGATCACTTCATCCACTTGCTCGATTGTAGATCTTCTTTGTCACTATTTCACTAGCCGGGCGTCGGGCAGCACATTCAACTTGTGTTTGATAAAAATGGAGTCTATCCCGGGCATCTCGTAAGGTGTCCATGCTAAGACCTCGATATTGGCTTTAAGGAACTAGATGAGCTCAGTTCTCTCTCGTTCCTCCAAGTTTGCACCGATGAGAAAGAAACGATCTAAGCTTGGCTTATCCAATTCATAGCGTATCAGGTCTTCCACGACCTTAACCTTAGGGTCCCTCCCAACATCCTCCAAGACATCTTGCTCTTCATCAATCAGCTGCACTTCTTTCATGGCCGCCTTAGTGGAGACCGTAGCTAGGTAGCATTATTTGGCCTCTACCTGGTATCCATAAAGGGTTTCTTCACCTCTAAGGGTGGCAAACTTGATGGCCTGGTGTAATGTGGAAGCCACCACCTTCATTCTGTGCAACCAATCTCGGCTAATAATTGCATTATATAGGGAAGGTATGTCTACCACAACGAACTATATCACTAGTTCTTAGGAACCAGTTCAGACTTTGAGGGTCACAGTTCCTAAGGGCTAGTGAGATTGAGCGTTGAATCCAACTAGGGGAGATCAGGCTGATTTTAAGTCTGATTTAGTGAGTTTAAGTTATTCAAAAAGGTCATAGTACATTACCTCAATAGAGCTTCCCGTATCCACCAAGATCCTCATCACGTCATAGCCATTCATCTTGAGCTGGATGACCAGGTGGTCAGTATGGGGATGTTGCACCCTCTCCAGGTCGGCCTTGGTGGATGTGATGCTCCCTAGTTTGGATATCGTCTGTCTTGGATGATCATTCGGATATCTCCCTTGATTTTATTCTCTAGATCTGGGTGATTCGGCCCCCTATCATTTGAATAGTGCCCAAGGGAAGTTCTATTTTTTTCATCCACAGTTCAGTCTATCTCGTCATCACCTCAGTAAAACTGTGGGCTCGGCCTGACTTCGGCCTTCTCTGCTCGGGTCTTTTCCTTGTCAACGAAATCCTTCAAGTGTCCGTCTCGGACCAGCTGATCCAAGAAAACCTTCAGGGCCCAGTAGTTTTTTGTCCTGTGTCCTCTTTCTTCGTAGAAGGAACATCTCCACCGTTGGTTGTGACTTTTCGGCCCCCTCCCATGGGTTCTAGCTTTCTAAAATAGGGTTTACTTAGGATTCGGGCGAGGAGCTTGTAGATTGGTTCTTTAACAACCACGTTGATCCCCTGCCTCACCCGGTCTCGTATTCACCCAGGCTTTCTTTTTGCTTTTTGAACAGACCCTTATTCCTGGTAGTTGTCCCTGTAGCCTTTTCTGCTTGTTTAACGTCCTCCAACCGATAAAACATCTTAACCTAGGGCATAAGATCCCGAAGGTCGATTGGAGGGTTGAGCGTCAATTTCTCCCAGTGTCTGTCCCTAAGAGTCAACTCGAGTTTGCCACTGCCAACTCCTCAGAGCACTTTTCGATCTCGTTGTATGTTTTCCAATACCGCTTGCTATAGTTGCGTATTGATTCGTTCTTGCCCTTTCTGGGTGTCAAAAGAGAACCTATGCCTTTTGGCGCCTTTGTGTTAATCACGAACCATGCTATGAACGATTCGATTAGTTGATGGAAATTCTTGATTGATCCCACAGGCAGTTTGTAGAACCACTTTAGTCTGAGGTCTCCTAAACTTGATGGGAACACGTGGCACATCAAGGCGTCCATGTGGTTTCAAAGGGCCATCATTTGCATGACGTGGGATCTCGGGTTTGACTTTCCATCATAGAGCGTGAACCTTAGTGGCGCAAACTTCTCTGGTGGGTCCATTCTCTCAATTTCTTGGGAGAATAGAGTTTGGTATCTCGGGACCAATTTCTTTTGAATTGACACAGCCGCACAGGCTACCAATCTGACTAGAATGATATTTTGACTGGAGTTGCTATTGCTCGATTGTTTAGTTTTTCACGCAGATTGCCATCCCAATTTCGTTTGGCATTGAGTGTTTCATAGAGGTTTGTGCTATAGCGGGCTCGTCGTGGTGACACCCTTTGCTTGCTTTACGCCCCAGACTTACTATCTCCCTAGCTTCCAAGTTGATGTGTAACTCGTGTCGCTTTTCCTTACGGACTCCATGAGTTGGATCTCTCAAGCCTCCAGACCTCCCTTTGGAGGGTTCTCCTTCGCCCGTTTGTGGTGGTTTTATCAACCTATTGTCCACCAAAATATGTGCCATTTCGGCCAACTGTGTCTACAGGTGCTAGATGGTTATGTCCCGGCTATCTGTTCCTCCAGGGAGTAATCGACCTGGATTATGCCCAGAGGTGGCCTTGGCCACCCTCTGATCCTCCTCCAATAGTTTACCCCCTCTAGGCCCAAGAGTCTTGGGTGCATGAGAAGTCTCCCTACGAGTTTCATTACTATCAGAACGGTTGCTGCTTTGCGACGCAATCAGAAACGATTTTGCAAATGTCTATAATCAATTTTTCGTAGACAGCGCCAATTGTGAGGTGTAATGTTTGAAGGATGAGAGAGAAAATCAAGGATAAACACCCCATGGTGGTTCTATGGCTACGTAGGTAACTTCAACCCGTCGTCCGAACAACCAGCGATGCCCCAGCTGCAATCACCGAAATAGTGAGGCCAATCGCCGGAGCTGTTTTCAAGAAACGGCCCTCCAACGGTCAAGTTAGACGTCTGAAAATGTAGAGAGAGAAAGTGTATGTATGTTCTATTATCAAAGTTGTGCATATCTTTGTGAGAACAATAGTTCTCCTTTTATAGCCTAGCTCAACGCGTGTCTTGACGTGCTAGCTGTCTTGTCACCGGATATACTACAACTCGACGCATATAAATACGCACTGACCATTGTGTCAATGGGTAGGCATCTGACCCAGTCATACCCCTACGGCGTGGCTAGTAGCCTATCATCATGTTGTCAACGTCTCCATCCGGACGTGAAGGCTGTCAAAAGGAACCTTAACGTGCAAGTCACCTTTTGTCCCCTGACATCCTTCGGGATTACCGTTGTCCCACGTCCAAGCTTTAGCGCGGTTAGTGTTCCGAACTTGCTAAATAGTGACAACTCGAAAGTAACGATGACCTTAGCTCAGACGGTGCTGATCTTCGGTGGTGACTGCTCTGAGCTCCAACGCGAAGGACCTCCGAACTTTCTCTATAGCGATAGCTTGACGAAGATCTCCGTCCTAGCAAAACCAGTATTCACTAGTGTCTGCACCAAACTCTGGTGCAGAGGACCACGTGTTTTCCCTATAGTAATAGCTCGGGGAAGGTCTCTGTCTTAGTAAGATCAGATTCTGTCATAGTATGATTTGTTCCCTTACAATATAAGTATTGAAAATTCACTTCATCTATTGAGCAATAGTAAAATATATCTTATTAAATACCTAATTTTATATGTGCCATATATATTACGTGGGCCACATAAATATGGACCAATAGCAATATAGCATAAACAAGTTTAAGCCTAAATATTTGAATCCTATTAAACTCGTATATATGGTATATATTTTTTGAGTCGCATAAATAACTAAATTAAATATTTAGTCTTATAAGTGGTTGTGGTGGAGACTGAGTGGGAATTTGTGGGTCTCGGTGGGTTTGTTGAGTTGGTGGTGGAGCTGAATTAGAGAGTGTGAAAGCAGTTAGGGTTTCGCCCAGTGTGGGTTGTCAGAGGGAGAAAGTGTGATTATCACTACCCCTTTCAATTGACGAGAATGCTCAGGCTCCATTTCTCTGTATATATATATATATATATATATATATATACTTGGATCAGTTAATGAAGTGTGCAAAATGTCTCATTTAGCCCTCAATTAGTGAAAAAGACCAAAATGACCTTTTATTTGTACCTCTCCCTCTCCATGGCTCTCAATCCATATCACGGCCACATCTTACCAAAAGTGATTGCTCTTGTAAAAAAAACATTAACTTGGATTTTAGTTCTAGGTTATTCTAGTTTCATCTTTTCTTAACTGGATCTTGTGTTTTGTACGACTTGCGATTCTTCGCCCCTATTCTGTCTCCACTCTTTGTACCGGACTTCATAATTCTTCTATGTTTCCCTAGCAATTCACAGCTTCTTCACTCTGGGTATCACAGTTTCTATTGCTGGCGGCATTTTGATCCTATCTTCGCATGTTGAGTACTGATTGGCTCTGCAACTGCCAGGGAAAAAAGAAGACTCAATTTGAACCCTTCCATGTTATCTCATCAATATTATTTTGTAGCTAAGTTAATTAATTTATGTTTTTTGGTTTTCTGTTTCTAGTGAATTGAAACAACTAGTCCATACTTAGCGTTCTACAAATGGTCCTGCGACAATGACGGCAGGTTTCGGATGCAAAGCTGAAGCCTTCATGAGCCAATGAATGAACCAGTTCCATTGGATGAAGTCGAATCAACAAGAGGGGACGATGAACCTTCTTCACCGGCAAGGTATCACCAATGATATAGTCATCGA
>BRYE01000016.1:26291012-26308512 GCA_030159115.1 Actinidia arguta var. hypoleuca | reverse complement strand
CTATACGGCCCAGTTTTGAGCTTGGACCATCTCAAGCTCGACTGATTCTGCTTAGGCTATCTGAAAGGCAGCATCATAATCTCTATCCCTACTTCGAATCAACAAGAATATAAGAACAAGAGTCGAGGTCCCTCCCAGGGAGTGCCTACTTGATTCAAGGAGAATATAAGAACAAGAGTCGAGGATGAAAATAAGTGGATACCTAACTAACGATGTGGAGAAATTTTGTAACCACTTGATTCAAGGAGAGTTTGTCCACCTTTTCCTTGTAGGCAAGCAGAATCACCCCCGCTAGGATTTTTTCTACCATAGAGGGACTCCCCATCACAGAAGCTCCAGGTCCTAAAACATCGTTGGGCTTAGCCGAGGTGCCCTCCTCGGGAGCTAATGGCCCCATGGTCCCTCTGCTAGCCCCCTGATGGATTTGGCCTTTTTAGCCTCGGCGGTGGCACGGTTTCCTTCCCCTTTGAGTTATCAATTTTGCCCTTTTTTTGGGCGAGGAGTTGGGGGCTTCATCCCGAGGTCACTTTTTGTGAATTCTCACGCCCTTGGTTGACGAGTTGGCAGCCTTTTTCTCCTCCACTTTCTTGGTGAGCTTGGTCAAGCTGATCCTTTTTGACATAGCTACAAAATAGGAAACAAAGATCAGTCAATGAAAGGGGTAAAATGCTTGGAGAAGATGAAGATTGTACCATCCGATCTAAGCTGGGGGTAGCCCTGAGTCTGATAGGACTCTAATTTAGAGTCCTAGCTTGAGCTCGGGCTACTGGGTCTAAAACCTAAGATGGGATCTCAAACTTTCCCCCTTAACCTTAGTAGTGTGAGATTAGGAAGGTGAGATAAAACCCTCCTCATTTTCTTCTCGATGGTCCCTATGTATTCTACTGAATCTTGGGGGCTTTTACTTCAGGAGTGTTCATCTCGGGAATGGCAAGACTCACCCGTGTCACCCGAGGAAGCAACTGCGCCATCCACTAATTTGCCCTGGATGACATCTCTTTGCGATCAAGGGCAAAGAACTTCTGAAATGCCGTAGAACTAAGGACCACCGAGACTTTGAAGTAGCCTCCTGGGCCTAACTTCTTGAAAACCTTCTTTGTACTCTCTTCCTCGATATCGGTTAGAATTGGCAGCTTATTGCAACGTTTTCCTGGAGAATGAAGAACATGTTAGAAAGAGGCGAGTTGTTGTACTTGAGAATGAAATGACAGTGGAAGTAAGGCTAACTTGGGATGCCCCATGATCTTGGGACCCGTGGAGCTCCTTCACCTAGGGCCATGCTTGGGGATAACTTCTAGTCATCTCCCAAGATGAAAAAGAATCTCTTCTTCCACCCCTTGACGTTGCTAGGAGACCCCTTGAGTACGTTCTTGCCTAGCCTTGCCTTAAAGTATAGCCACCCCGAGTTTGACTTTGGACTTTTGAATAAGGTGTAAAGACACCTAAATTCACTAAAGGACAAATGACGCCAATAGAATCGCCATATCACTAATATGCAGACGACACATCGCCACGCATTGGGGGAAGGACAGATGTTGTAAAAGTTCAAAATTCTCTTTATGGTGGGGTGAATTGGGAACCTAAGACGGACAGGAAAAGTAGTTTCATAAAAAGTTATTTCACCCAAGCAGTAAATAGTACAGTCGGTCCCTCTTCAGGGATCCTGGCCTAAATCCCAACCGAGAAGGAATACTTTTCCCTTAGGTGATCTAAGTCTTTATGAGTCATAATAGTGTGTTCTTTTTCAAGGGGAGAATGGACGACCATCTTGGGATCTTCCTTGTGGTCGAAAGAATCATCCCAGGGGGAAGATTCCTTAGGAGGGTCTTCCCTAGGCGAGATAGGGAGTTGATTTACCTTGTCAGTCATATAGGACTTTTCTCCTAAGTGATCAGAAACCTAGGAAGGCAGCGAATTATCTAAGTCTCCTACATCGGCTCTATTATATATGCACCAAAAACTAAGGAATTAAAGAAGAGATTAGTAGTTAGTACTTACTAAAAGACAGATGATGGAGAGATGGCGAGCTAACAAGGGCGAGGTGAACGTCGGAGCAGGGTCAGCAATTTGGTAGCAAAAGAAAAAGAGTATAAATGAATGGTGGAGCCCCCTATTTATAAGAAGCACCAAAGGATGAGATTTGTTTGCATTTACGGCCAAGATCTCACGACGTTTCAGGTTCTAAGGTCAAAAACCGCCATTCCTGCCAAAACATCGTTAATTCCTAGATCGTAACTGCCGTTCCTGCCCAAAGATTGATTTTGTCATTAAAATGCTCTTCCATGTGTCAACTTGATGAGGCGCACCATCATTGTACGCTTATGTCACCAAAACTGGACAACTTGCTTTGCTACTCGAAGATACCAAGTATTTCTCCTCGGCATCTCGAATAGGGGGCTATTGATGTGGGGTAAAATCTCAACCTACTGATAATTAAAATTGGATACATCGCCTAAAGGATCACATTGCCAATGTTTATTCTGGTCGCCAATCATATCGTCGCCAGTTGCTCACCTCGCCACTTTCTACGGGCATGTAGTCTGTTCACCACATCACCAATAGGCGAGGTTGATTACTTCGCTTAATCCATAAGGGGTCTACCTTCAAGGGACTCCACTTCCATCACGTCACCTATAATTACGGATTATTTTTCATATGGCATCTTCCTATTTTATCTCCGATATCTGCGGGATTTTCTTCCATACTTATCTCTCTGAGAATCTCACTGTGATCTTCTCACACGGCTCTCTATTTTCCAATTATATAAAGGCCGCTCCCCCATCATAGAAAGGTACAATTTAATCATTGCTTACACACTGAGAGCTCTGTTTTCTCATTGCTTTGCTTATATTCACCTTGATCTGATTCTCACGCCGGAGGAGTTTTGAGCGGCATCAATCGGACCTATTACGTTTGTTCATCTGCACAGGTCACCTAAGTCACTGTTGGTTGCTCGCCTCCAAATTTTTACCACAACATAAATAATCAATAAAAACAGTGTGAGAGAGAATTTAATAGGCAAAACTTGACGCATAATATGTTTTGTTAAAATGGCACTGCACTATTGGAAGACAAATGCTATTATTGGTATTTTAAAACTGTGATAAAAAATGACTAACTCTAAGGTTGCCCCTAGAACTTGACCCTCTAGGTGTTATTTATGCGTTAGTAAGATTTGATTCACTAAGTCTCAAAAGGATCGCTCACTAATCATTGTACTAAATATCTGAATATTTATCTCTTAAAAAAATTTAAACTTGGGAATAATTATTTTGCAAATCAAGCATAACATAGATCAAAAGAGGTGTCGAAAACATGCCGAAAGTATTTATGCAAAAGAGTTTTTAAGTTGTTGAAGTTTTATTCTTACAGTTGAATTTTTAACCTATTTAATATTTTTTAAGGGAAATTGACTTATTTCTCTTCCCCAGAAGTCTGCCATTTCACGTGAACCCAGCCTACTTTGAGTCAAATCAAGCCCTTGAATACAGGAACCAACACTATTGATTATTTATAGTTTTTGGATGAAACCATCCTAGCAGATTTTTACACACAACTCCGCGCGTGGTTCACACTTCATCTTCTCCACTAAGAGAACTGGTTGAAACCCCAATGGAAGATGATCAACCACTAAATGGAGTCCAAATAGTCCAGGAATAGAGAGATGAATGACGCAAAGCCATCAACAAAGCAACCATCAATGGTACAACTAACCTTAAACCGCGACCAAGAGAAGGAATAAGGTTGAAACCAATAAAATTCATCATAGCATAAACCACAAAAGCATTTCCATCCTGATCTCCAACGAAACCTCAAAAAACTTGAAAGTCCAAATCCAAATCACTACCGATTTGTGGTAGTGAGCGAAAAAAATCTTTGAGTTTAGAGTAATTCGTCCTTAAATTTTCTTTCTTCCTATTTTTGACTTTTTCAAGTTCCTAAATTTTGTTTTGATTAAGAGCGAGTTGAGAGGAGAAGAAAATAACATTGAACTCAAGTTTAGAAGACTGTATTTCTACTTGCAATTCATGGTTATAAGTTTTATTTGAAGCTTGTTATTACCATTAGTTCATGTTGGTTTTGGCTCATTTTGATGGTCTAAATTATTTTTATTATAAATTCTTTCATAAAGATTAATATTGTAAAAAATTACATTGATCGGATATAATTAAGTATCCGTTTAATATGTTTTATAATTTACTAAACGAGTGTGACACACATAATTATATTAATTTATCTAAATATAAATTCATATTGATCGACTATTAATTAGTTTTCAATCAACGTGATTTTTTATGGTATTAAAGTTCTCGATGAAGTCTACATTATGAATGATTTGTGTTGTGGTAGAAATTTGGGATGAGCAACCAATAATCAGAATTGCTCTTTAAACTTGGTATTTAACCTAGGTGTGATGACTTTGGCGACCTGCGCAAGGAAACAAACGTTACCGGTCGGGGTGAGGATACTACAAACCCCTCTAGTGTAGAGATGAGGTGAATAGAATGAGCTTAATATAAAGTTTGTATCTATGTAGTTCAAAGAGTAAGAGTGTAGTTACCCCTTTATGGTGGAGGGTGAACAACCTTTTATAGATAAAGAATGAAGAGTCGTGCGAGCAGATCACAGCATAATCATCGGGTGGCCAAGTATGGAAAGAGTGGCCGAGTATATCGGAGAAAAAGGAGTAGAATGCCAAATAGAGATAGCACAGCAAATGTAGGAGACGTGATGGAGATGGAGTCTCAAATGAGGCCTAGTGGAGGTGGACTCTTATGTTCATCTCATCCTCAAGGTGATGGGCGAGGTTAATCTCATCCTCAAGTTCATTTCATCCTTAGAGTGATAGGTGAGATGAGAACCATGGGCGAGGTGAGAACCATGGAAGATGTGAACAACATCCTAGGAAATCTGAGCTTAAGAAGTTGATCTCGTTAGATAAAGTATCTACAACGTGCTTACTTCAGCAGGTGAAGATTTTATCCCTCATCAGTTGCCCCCTACTCGAGATACCAATGTGAAACACTTGGTATCATCGAGTAACAAATCAAGTGGTGTTTTTGATGACGTAAGCAAGTAATGATGGCATGTCCTCACAGGTTGACACATGAAGAAGAGCACTAATGATGGAGTGACCCTTCACATGTGAATAGAGAGATTAGTGTAATGGCGATCTTAATAAGACGTAGTTTTTCTTCATATTTATTTTTTCTTGTATTCGTTTTTCTTCAATAGGAATGTACTTATTTCCATTGGCGATATCATAGCTGATGCATATATTGAAACTGGTGAGATAAATTTGGCGAACACTAAACCTTATCATGGTGACTTGAATGATTAGGCGATGTAGCTTTGCGAGCAAGATGTCTTGGAAAATAAGTAGAGGATGTAACTCCCAATCATTGTTGCATCTTTTTAGCGAGTAAAAAGAAAACTTAGGTAAGCGATGTTAATAATCAAATCGGTGAAATAACGATCTTGATTTTGGCAACGTTAACAAGTTAAAATTGGCAAAATGGCAAAATGGCAAAATTGACGACAATTCATTATGGAAAAATTGGCGATAATCCATTTTGACAAAATTAATAATAGATATTGGCGATAATACTAACATGGAGATTTGACAATAACTGAGTTGGAGAAATTGGCGATTTCATAATTACATGGAAATTAATGAGGTGAGCTATTTGGGGATCCATATTCTATTGAACCAGAGCTTAGCAATGACAATACTCAAATGACGTTAGTTAGGCAACCTTGATAACATGGCGACCAAAAGAACTATTGGTAATACTTGTTCAAGTGCTCAGCATTCCAGGGGTGAGGTAAGGCCTTCCTTTTCATGTCTTTTAGGCAATAAGTTTCTGGCTTGGTCACCTCATCCTCGGAGTGGATGGCGAGGTGGAGATTGGCGGCAAACTTACTGAGCTAATGTGAAATTGGGGAGGTGAGAATTGTGGAGGTCGTGGGCAGCATTCCAAGTATCAGAGCTTAATGGGTCAATCTCATCAGATGACGAGGTGAATCCTTCCTTTTATGGTCATCCTTTCCTCGCCTCTTTCATTTGGCCTCAACTAACTCTTTTGCTGCAATGTACTTGTCAGCCTTGCTCTAGAGTGCTGCCAAGTTTGTAGGGACACTTTTGGAGAGGGAATCGAACAACATGCTAGGACGAATACCCTCCATCATCGCCATGACCACCACCTTGTCACTGGGATCCTCCACTTTCAGAACAACCTGATTGAAGTGCTTGGCATAATCCTTCAAGCTTTCCCTATCTTTCTAGTGGACTATGAAGAGGTAAGAGGCATTCTTTTGCTTGACCCTGCAGCCCATGAAATTGGCAACAAAGAACCTACTTAGGTCGCTCAATGAATCAATGGTTCT
The DNA here is from genome assembly GCA_030159115.1 of Actinidia arguta var. hypoleuca. Classification (NCBI taxonomy): domain Eukaryota; kingdom Viridiplantae; phylum Streptophyta; class Magnoliopsida; order Ericales; family Actinidiaceae; genus Actinidia; species Actinidia arguta. The sequence continues at coordinate 26,302,125 of BRYE01000016.1, read as the reverse complement.
TGGAGACAACTTTTTGAACCATGACCTCGTCAGCCTTTTCAAAGTAGCTAAAAAGGCTTTATACATCACCTCATCTGAATATCCTTGGAGCATCATCAAGTTCTTATACAAGTCCAGGTGATCCATGGGTTTTGTCTTCCCTTCGTATACTCCGAGCTAGGATAGTAATTCGAACCTGGACAAAACTCTGACTTTCATGACTCTTTTTATGAACGGAGGCCCAATTTGCCTTATCAAGGCATTCACAGTAATGGGACCTTTCACAATTGATGGCGTCGATTCAAGCATCTAGGTCTTTAATTTTCTAGGTAATGGACTTATCTCGATGCCTGTGAGCTTGGTCATCCCAGTGAGGTGACATTTCCTGTCTCCTGGTTGAATGTCCCTGACTAGCATTATGGCAATTCTATGAGTCTTGGTCGCCCGATCGGTGAGAATGGTGAGATCGATCAGTATCTTTCGGAATAGGTGCGGTGGGAGGAGGTGGATTATTTATGGCGAGGTGTTATACCAAGCGGACATTTATCTCATTCATGATCCTGATCTGCTTGGCGATTCCATGCATCTCATGGTGGAGGCCCTCAAGATCTAGAGTTTGGCTGGTGTTCGCTATAGGACGTTGTTGTAGAAAACTGAGATGAGCAATCAACAATTAGAATTGCTCTTTAAGCTAGGTGTTTGACCTTGGGGTGATGACCTTAGTATTTGACCTCGGTGACCTTAGGGTAATGATCTCGGTGACCTGCGCACAGAAATAAATATTATTGGCCGGGATGAAGCCTCTATAAATCCCTCCGGTATTGAGATAAGATCGAGATGAGGTGAATAGAATGGGCTTAATAGAAAGTTTGTACAGATGTAGCTCAAAGGGTGAGAGTGTAGTTTAAATCTCAGCCCTTGGTATCCCCTATATATAGAGGAGTTCATCCCTTCATACACACTTCTACGCTTGCATTAATCGAATTGTTGCTCTTGTTCTGATTTTCTCCTCACCCATATTTGTGGTCGCCTCCTCGCCTGAAGCTCAGTAAGTGTCTTAACCTACCTTAGCTTTCACTTTTATAGTTTATGTCCCATAGGCCCGAGGTAGTTCATTTGGAAGACTTAGAGGATTCTCCACCCTTTTGGGTGTTTGACCATTTAGGAGAAGGATTATCATATATAACAGATGAGATAAATTTACCCCCTGAATCACCTATGGAGGATCCCTCAATCCCCGAGGTCAGCCCTCTAATCGCCATTCATCCCTCAGTGGAGAAGAAAACCAATATTATGACCCCAAAAGAACTGACTCTTCTTAGGGAATCTTATTCTTTTTTCCAAAACGTACAAATTAGGATTCCCGAAGAGAAGGAGACTATAACTTCAACCCGTCTAGGCGAGGTAGCCTTTTATGAGGCCATTTTTCCCGCGGGCCTCAGATTTCCAATCCACCCTTGATTAGATTAATTTTACTATTTTACAACATATGTCCTGCTCAACTCGTCCCCAACGCATGGCAAAGTATTGTTTGCGCAATGGCGCTGTGGCGAGCATATAAATATGACATGACCCTTTCTGAGTTTAGGAACCTATTCAGCATGAACGCCAACCCTAAGCCGGACAAAGGCTTGTTATATTTTAAGGCTAGGTACAAAAAGACTCTCCTCGGAGGGTACCCGAGCAATGTCAAGAGGTAAAAAAGCAAATTCTTTTTTGTCTCGGGAATTGGATGAGAGCTTCTGGAAAGTTCATCTCGGGAAGGTGGTAGCCCAAGGGTCCCGACGTCGTGGTGCATTCCAAGTCGGTTTTAGTTTTTATTATAGTTCACTTTTAACACTTGGACTTTATTTTTAGATAAGTGTTGCAACGATCTGCCCAGGCTAGATAGAGACGAGCCAAAAGTTTTTGACGAGATTTTCAGCTCGTTGGAGAAGCATGGGCGCTACTCAGTCCCCGTCATCTTGAAGTCCAAATCTTTTCATCGGGTTTTTGGTTCCTCGGTGCCCATGGCCTCTGGGAATCAAGGCGAGAAGCAACCTGGAGGTGGAGCACCGAGCTCATCGGGCAATGCAGGTGAGTCCCGCCTTTCCCATGGTGAACACATTCAGCGAGACAGCCGTTCCCGAGATGACTCTGTAGAATACCTAGGAACTTTTGGGAAGGAGCTAAAGAGGATTTTACCTCATATTCCTGATCTGACCTTGCTAAGGTTGTCAGGGAGAAAAATTCGCAATCTCAACTTAGGATTTTCACCAAATATTTTGAGCTCAAGCTCGGACTCTATAAGGGAATCCTGGTTGAATTCTAGGTTACCACTCGAACTTAAATTGGATGGTACTGCCTCTTGTCTATTCTAAGTGTTTGAATTTCCATGTCTAATATTTGTATTATTTTGTAGCTATATCAAAAAGAATTAGCCTAAAAAACTCAGCGAGAAGGTTGAGAAATCCAAAAGTGGGGTTTCGATAGCGGCGCCTTCCTTGGCTAAGGGGGTGGTTATTGGCGAGAAACGTCCAAGGGAAAGCCCTTCCAGTTCACCTAGCAAAAAGGGGAAGGCGGCCGATAGCCCTTGCCTTCGCGCCTGATCCAAAGAGAAAGGTGACCAAGGTCGGCGACGTATCGTGCTTGGGAGTCCCCCCCTTTTCGAAGCGCGGGGAAGGAAGTTCGCTCAATCTCGGCACTATCCTCGGATCTGGGGCCTCCATTATGGGCAACCCCTATATAGCCGAGAAGATATTGCGGGGGATGATTCACCCCGTGGACAAGGAAAATATGGAAAAGCTGACATTGGATCAGACTGCTACCAGATGTTTCCACGTTATTGGCCAGGTATCATTTCAGTTCTGCATCTAATTTTCCTTTTGATATTTTATGCTCTCGGGTCATTCTTAAAAAAAAAATTTGTTGCAGGCACTTGTGCTCGGATCTTCCCTTGTTGTTCGGAGCAGGAAAGCGAGAGATGAGGTGTCTCTCTAGCAAGGCCGAGTAGCTTCTTTGGAAAGCGAGATTGCTCACCTTCAAAAGTTGTCTGGAGACCTTGAACAACAACTGGCCGAGGCTCGAGCTCGGGAGTAGGAGTCCATGGACGAGTTGGCCAAGTGGAAGAATGAACGAGACGATGTGGTCGACAAACTTGAGAAGTGAGGTCTTCTGGTGGTGGAGTTTAGAGAGGCTGTGTCTCGAGCTAAAAAGTTAGCCGTAGATGAATTCAAGTTCTCGTTAGAGTTTTTGGGAGCAGTTGAAGATTCTGCCTCCAAGTACTTCGGTGAGGGATTTGATTTCTATAAACGGCAGCTTCGCCGCCGCCACCATCCCGATCTTGCTATCAACTTGGAAGACATGGGTCTCGATCATGACCTGCTTTCTGAGGAAGATAAAGATGAGGAGGGAGAGGGAGAGGGGGAGAACGTGAATATTGAGGACAAAGGCAACACTGATTCCCCCTCTTTCCTAATTTTTTTTTAATGGTGAACTGTAACCAATTTTTCCTAATGAATGAAAGCCTTTGTTCTCGCGTTATCGATGTTATGAATTACTTTATATAAATGGACGAACTCAATTCTGGCGCTTTAAAAATTTAATCTATCGGAGATTTAAAACTAGCGTCTTTGGTGATAGGGACGTCATTATTAGCAATCTAGACACTTTAATCTCACCGGACATTCTGGACATAGGTGATTTGGACGCCTTATCATTCTTTAATGAATGGGCGTACTCGCTATTGGAGATATGCAAAATGGCAATCAAGAAGCCTTATCACACTGTAATATTTTACAATCGTTTAATAATGACGACATCCTCAAATGGTGATCAAGGCGCCTTATCATATTATAATATATGGGCAACATTAATATTGGCGACATCCTCAAATGATGATCAAGATGCCTTATCCTATCATAATGAATGGGTGACCTTGATATTGGCGACATTCTCAAACGACGATCAAGGCGCCTTATTATATCTCAATGAATGGGCGACCTTGATATTGACGACATCCTCAAATGGCGATTAAGATCATTCTTTAATGAATGGGCATACTCGTTATTGGTGATAAGCTAAATGACGATCAAGAAGCCTTACCACGCTGTAATATTTTACAATCGTTTGATAATGGCGAAATTCTCAAATGGTGATCAAGGCGCCTTATCATATTGTAATATATGGGTGACCTTAATATTGGTGACATCCTCAAATGACGATTAAGACGCCTTATCATATCATTATGAATGGGCGACTTTGATATTGGCGACATTCTCAAATGGCGATCAAAATGCCTTATTATATCGCAATGAATGGGCAACCTTGATATTAATGACATCCTCAAATGGTGATCAAGATCATTCTTTAATGAATGGGCATACTCGTTATTGGTGATAAGCTAAATGACGATCAATAAGCCTTATCACGCTGTAATATTTTACAATAGTTTGATAATGGCGACATCCTCAAATGGCGATCAAGGCGCCTTATCATATTATAATATATGGGCGACCTTAATATTGGCGACATCCTCAAATGACGATCAAGACGCCTTATCATATCATAATGAATGAACGACCTTGATATTGGCGACATCCTCAAATGGCGATCAAGGCACCTTATCATATCGTAATGAATGGGCAACCTTGATATTGGCGACATCCTCAAATGGCGATCAAAGTGCCTTATCATATCGTAATGAATGGGTGACCTTAATATCGTCAAATGGCTATCAAGGCGCCTTATCATATCGTAATGAATGAGCGACCTTGATATTGGTGACATCCTCAAATGGTGATCACTGCGAGTTATCATATCGTAATGAATGGGCGACCTTGATATTGGGGACATCCTTAAATGGCGATCAAAGCGCCCTATCATATCGTAATGAATGGACAACCTTGATATTGGCGGCATTTTCTGGAGATCAAGGCACCTTATCATATCGTAATGAATGGACGACCTTGATACTGGTGACATACACATTTAACGGCAAAGTTATTTTTGATGAGAAATTCAAGGGAGATTTTATTAAATAACCAAAAAGATAAGTGATCATGAAATGATTAATAATACAAAATGGAGCATCTGGCGATGTCGTATAAGTCAGGCGATCTCATTCTAGGAGACCAGATGAGTTATTGATAATACTTTTTCAAGTGTTCTGCGTGGGGAAGAGTTTTTCCGTCCATGTCCTCCAACCAATAAGTTCCAAGTCTAAATACTTTGACAACTTTGTAGGGGCCTTCCCAATTAGGACTGAGTTTTACTGCATTTGGCTCATTCATGGCTAAAGTAATTTTTCTCAAAACTAGGTTGCCTGGCAAGAAAGATCTGTGTTTGACCCTCTGATTGTAATATTTGGCGACTTGGTGCTTGTAGGCTACCTGACGTATTTCAGCTCGTTCCCTCTTCTCATCGATTAGGTTCAGGTTGAGTCTTAGTTCAACCTCATTGTTCTTTTTGTCGAAATTTGAGGTTCTGGAAGCTTGGCATTCCAATTTTCATCGGAATAACAAATTCCATCCCATAAACCATAGAAAGTGGTGTCTCGTCAGTAGGAATTATGCTCGTCGTATGGTATGGCCAAAGTATGCTTGAAAAGTCTTCTACCCATTCGTTTTTGGACTTTTCTAGCCTTGTCTTCAAATTCCTTAAGATTGTTCTATTGGTGACTTCGACTTATCCATTTGCTTGAGGGTGTCCAGGCAAGGAGAAATGATGAAAGATGGCGAGGTTCGAGCAGAATTGCCTGAACTCATTATTATCAAACTACCTGATGTTGTCCAAGATGATAACTTTAGGGATTCTGAACTGGTAGATGATATTTTTCCATATGAAATTCCTGGTATTTTTATTCGTGATCTTGGTGAGAGGTTTCGCTTCCATCCACTTGGTGAAGTAATCAATGGCGACGACTAGGAATTTTCTTTGTAAGGGAGCCTGGGGTAAAAGTCCAAGTATATCCACGCCCCATTGAGCAAAGGGCCATGGGCTGGTCATTGGGACCATCTCGGTGGGAGGAAGATGACTCACTGGAGCAAACCGTTGGCATTTATCACAGTTCCTCGTGTACGTTGTCATATCTCGTCCCATTTGTGATGAAAAATAACCTTGGCGAATTGCTTTTCTCACTAACGATCTCGCCTTATAATGGTTTCCGCATGCCTTCATGGATTTCCTTTAACACATATTTCCCTTCTTCAGGTCGGAGACACCTTAGGAGAGGTCCTGAAAAAGACCTCTTATACAAGGTTTCGCGGAGAATGCATAACTTTATAGATCTATATTGGATCTAGCGAACTTGGAGTTTGTCCGGAGGCAACACACCATCCTGGAGATAAGCAATAACTTCGTCCATCTGTGTTGGGCAAGTATTTGTCTAATAAACTGGTTTGGCGACCTCGATACTTGGGTTTTCTAAGAACTACAGGGGTACACTTCTATTCGAGATAAAATCAAAGGTGGAGGCGAGGTTGACCAAAGCATCAGCTTCCCTATTTTCCTCTCTAGGGATCTGACGAATTCTGAAATCTTTGATTTTCCCAGATAAGATTTTTACTTCATCCAGATAGGCCACCATCCTAGTATCTTTCGCGAGGTAATCTACTTGAACTTGGTTTACCACTAGTTGCGAATCATTGAAGGTGTCTAGGAAATCTACTCCCATTTCAGTCGTAACTCGTAACCCGACGAGGAGAGCTTTATACTCAACTTCGTTATTGATAACTTTGAATCCTATATGGATGGCGTACTCCAGCTACTCGCCTGAAAGAGTTTGGAGAATCAACCCCGCGCCACAACTATGCTGGTTTGATGAACTGTCTTCAAATAGTTTCCATCTAGAGTGGTCGCCAAAGTTAGATTGCTCTGGAGTTTCTACCTCGAGTAAGCCTTTCTCAGACTCCAGGGCGACGTCACATGTAAATTCAGTCACAAAATCAGCCAAGGCCTGACCCTTGATTGCCATTCTTGGTCTGAAATCAATATGGAATTCACTTAGCTCGATGGACCATTTGAGGAGTCTCCCCAAGATTTCAGGTCGCTGGAGGACGTGCTTCAAGGGTTGATCAGTCAACACAGCAATAGGACGTGCTTGAAAATAGTGGCGGAGCTTTCTGGCGGCGATAAGGGGGGCATAGGCGAGCTTCTCAATCTTTAAGTATCTAGTCTCAGCCCCCATGAGAACTTTATTGACATAGTACACTGGTTTTTGAATTCTATCCTCTTCTCAGATCAACACTGCATTTATCGTTAGTGGCAAGACGAACAGATACACGATAAGTTCTTCGACCGCAACTAGAATCATAAGCAAAGGAGGCGAACTGAGATACTCCTTCAATTATTAAAATGCTGCTTCGGATTCCTCATTCCATTGGAAGTTCTGATTTTACCTCAAGATCTTTAAGAATGGGAGGTATTTGTCAACTGACTTGGAGACGAATCTGTTAAGGACGGCTACTCGCCTTGTTAGTTGTTGTATCTCATGGATGTTCCTTGGCTAGCTCATGGTAAGCAGGGCATGAATCTGGTCTGGATTGGCCTATATTCTTCGCTTGGTTACCAAAAATCCGAGGAACTTACTAGAGGAGACACTAAAGATGCACTTTGAAGGATTGAGTATCATTCAGTACTTCCGCAAGACGCCAAATGCTTCTTTCAAATAGGCGATGTGATCTATAACCTTGAGGCTTTTAACAAGCATGTCATCTATGTAGACCTCCATAGTTTTCCCGATCAATTCTCTAAACATTTTGTTCACCAATCTTTGGTATGTTGCCCTCGTGTTTTTCAAACCAAAAGGCATGACTTCATAGCAACAAAGTTCCCTCTCGATAATAAATAAAGTTTTTTCTATGTCAGACAGATGCATTTTAATTTGGTGATATCCGGATAAGGCGTCCATAAAATTGAGAAGGATTGAACATCATTCTTAGTGGAGGAGCATCATTGGATGAGCACCAAGAATTCGAAGAACTTACTAGAGGAGACACCAAAGATGCACTTAGAAGGATTGAGCATCATTTGGTGCTTCCGCAAGATGCCAAACACTTTTTTCAGATGGGCAATGTGATCTATAACCTTGAGGCTTTTAACGAGCATGTCATCTATGTAGACCTCCATAGTTTTTCCGATCAATTCTCTAAATATTTTGTTCACCAATCTTTGGTATGTTGCCCTCGTATTTTTGAAACCAAAATGCATGACTTCATAGCAATAAAGTTCCCTCTCGATAATAAATGAAGTTTTTTCTATGTCAGAGAGATACATTTTAATTTGGTGATATCCGGATAAGGCGTCCATAAAATTGAGAAGGATTGAACATCATTCTCAATGGAGGAGCATTATTGGATGAGCACCAAGAATCCGAGGAACTTACTAGAGGAGACACCAAAGATGCACTTAGAAGGATTGAGCATCATTTGGTGCTTTCGCAGGATGCCAACACTTCTTTCAGATGGGCGATGTGATCTATAACCTTGAGGCTTTTAGCGAGCATGTCATCTATGTAGACCTCCATAGTTTTTCCGATCAATTCTCTAAATATTTTGTTCACCAATCTTTGGTATGTTGCCCTCGTATTTTTCAAACCAAAATGCATGACTTCATAGCAATAAAGTTCCCTCTCGATAATAAATGAAGTTTTTTCTATGTCAGAGAGATACATTTTAATTTGGTGATATCCGGATAAGGCGTCCATAAAATTGAGAAGGATTGAACATCCTTCTCAATGGAGGAGCATTATTGGATGAGCACCAAGAATCCGAGGAACTTACTAGAGGAGACACCAAAGATGCACTTATAAGGATTGAGCATCATTTGGTGCTTTCGCAGGATGCCAAACACTTCTTTCAGATGGGCGATGTGATCTATAACCTTGAGGCTTTTAACGAGCATTTCATCTATGTAGACCTCCATAGTTTTACGGATCAATTCTCTAAATATCTTGTTCACCAATCTTTGATATGTTGCCCTCGCATTTTTCAAACAAAAAGGCATGACTTCATAGCAATAAAGTCCCCTCTCGGTAATAAATGAAGTTTTTTCTATGTTAGACATATGCATTTTAATTTGGTGATATCCGGATAAGGCGTCCATAAAACTGAGAAGGATTGAGCATCATTCTCAGTGGAGGAGCATCATTCTCAATGGAGGAGCATCATTGGAGGAGCACCAAGAATCCGAGGAACTTACTGGAGGAGACACCAAAGATGCACTTAGAAGGATTGAGCATCATTTGGTGCTTCCGCAGGACACCAAATGCTTCTTTCAGATGGGTGATGTGATCTATAACCTTGAGGCTTTTAACGAGCATGTCATCTATGTAGACCTCCATAGTTTTTCGGATCAATTCTCTAAATATCTTGTTCACTAATCTTTGGTATGTTGCCCCCGCATTTTTCAAATCAAAAGGCATGACTTCATAGCAATAAAGTCCCCTCTCGATAATAAATGAAGTTTTTTCTATGTTAGACAGATGCATTTTAATTTGGTGATATCTGGATAAGGCGTCCATAAAACTGAGGAACTCATGCTTAGAGGAGGCGTTAAGTATCAGATCGATCTTTGGCAAGGGAAAACTATCCTTTGGGCACGCTTTGTTGAGGTCGGTGAAGTCAACACATACTCTCCACTTCTTCCCTTTTTTGGGGCGACAACAACGTTGGCGAGCCAATATGGATGGTAAGATTCACTGATAACATTGGCCTTGATTAGCTCAGCTACTTCTTCTTCTATGATTTTCAACCGTTTAGGGGTGAACTTCCTTCTCTTCTAGTGAACTGGAGGATAGGCAGAGTTGATAAATAATTTGTGAGTGGCGACCTGGGGATCTATTCTTGGGACATCGCCCTATTAACATGCAAAGACATCATAATTTTCCTTCAAAAATTCTACCAAAGCAACCCGTAGTTCATCCGTTAATTCTATCTCGATCATTACGTGGCGAACTGGATGGTTTGGGTGAATAAAAACTGACGTGATTTCTTCCAATGGTTTGGTATTTTCTGACTCTCCCACTAAGGTAATCTCTTCAATCTCGTCCTTCAACATCTCTATTTCAGAGTCAGCGAACTGTAATTGTTATTGGCTGCTTGGTTTGGAATGAGGTTCTTTCATGGCCGAGATAAAACACTACCTGGACACTTTTTGGTCGCCCTTTACTTTACCTACGCCAGTCGGCGTAGGGAACTTCTTTTTTTTGATGATAGGTCAATGTGATGGATCTGGTTCCTCCTAAAGTTGGGCGCTCCAAGATTGCATTATAGGGCGATGGGCAGTTCACCAGAATGAAGTCATGCCAAATGGTAGTCTGGTGAGGCTCTGTCCCCAAGGTTACGGGCAGCTTGATCCATCCAAATGGATGGGTGGTGTTTCCTCCAAATTCGACCAAAAGAGTGTTGAAAGGGTGGAGCTTATCCAATCCAATCTTCATCTTGTCAAATGCCGAGATAAACAAAATATCTACCAAACTCCCATTATCGATCAATATCCTCTGTATATTAAAATTGGCGATGATGGCTGAGACGACCAAGGCGTCATCGTAAGGGAGGTGTAGGCCTCTCAGGTCGTCATTGGTGAAGCTAATAGGCAAGTGGATTGAAGTTGTAGGTAAGGAAAGGTTGTAGACTTCTTCTTCTACTCGCCCACTGGTGTTCCTGGCATGCCTTTTTCGTGATGAGTTTGAACATCCTCCTGATCCAAAACTGCCATGAATCACTTGTATGTCTTCAGCAATTGGTTTATTGTCGCCATATCTCTTGCCTGGTGAGTTAGGAGGTGGGAAATCTGCAACGTACTTTCTAAAATATCCTTTTTTGATGAGGTCGGAGTCGGGCCTTTTGTTTTTCATTTTATCTCGGTAGTCCGTTCGCCTAGAGTCGAGTTCTTTCCTCTTATCATCTTTTCTCCGTCTTCTTCGTTTGGCTTCAGCCAATTCCTCCGCGGCAATATATTTGTCATCTTTTTCTTGGAGAGTTGACAAGATTTCTGGGATATATTTTGAGAGGGAATCAAATAACGGACCCGGACGTAGCCCTTCCATCATTGCCATGATTACCATTTTATCACTGGGGTCCTCGACCTCCAGAATGGCTTGATTGAACTGTTTTGCATAATTCTTTAAACTCTCGCTCTCCTTCTGATGGATGGT
>BRYE01000016.1:26281012-26283512 GCA_030159115.1 Actinidia arguta var. hypoleuca | reverse complement strand
TTGACCCCACTAAAATTATTTTTTGGCTTTGTCCTGTTCATACCCAAAAGAACTTGAAAAGTCCTATTTCCCTTCACAATGGCTGGTAGTTATATGGGGAATGGGCCTTTTGCTGATGTTAGTTTAGTTTAAGGTAGACATTGTTGTTACTCTTAGCCAACCTAACTAGGGTTAAGCCCGTTCTTAAAATATTATTTTTTGGTACCGAGTGTGTAACTAATTAAAAAATTAAATTAATCGAATATCCTTTTTTGAGTTTCCAAATCACTCCCCTATTTCTTTCTATTTTGAAGGTTTTAGTTAGGACTTATCTCTATTTTATTTATTTATAAATAAGCTATTGGCTCGTCCAAAAATTATCAAAGGATTTGGATAGTGTCGTTTGGTGGCTGTATCTGAATCTGTTGTAATCCAAAATGAACATTTGATATTATAAATATAATTTTTGAAGGGATAAATACGTTAGAATCTTGTTTACCAGATTTATTTTAGGCTAAGTCTTGCATGTAGAACACTTGACCAATAAAGTCCTTTCTCTAAGCAAGATTACACAAATGCCCAACTCCCTCCTCCTCACACGTTCCCCTAAAATTAAGAGAAGTGGTAAAAACAATCCACGAGTACTCTTATAAATAAGTGCTGGTGTGGTGCTTATTTTTTGTATTATAAACTTTAAAATGTGATTAAGTTTTGTTGTACACAATTATTTTCATAAAATTTATATTTTAAGAATTTTCTCAATTACATTTTTGTATTACAAACTTTAGAATGTGATATGTTTATTGTACACATTTATTTTTAATAAAATTTATAATTTTAAAACATTCTCAATGAGATCTATAAAACAAGAGCCATATCGATATGAAATTATGAAAATATAAAATAGTAATTTTTTGGCCATAAATTTCAATAGTGATACATTTATCAGTCATAGAAATATTAGTGTTTTTTATATTTTCTAGTGGTATGTTGGAATAAAATTTAAGAATTTAACATTGAAAAATTTCTCAGTCATGCACTTATAGTGTTTTTATATATTTTTTGTAATGGTTATATATCTGAATAGTATTTTAGAAATTAAAAGTGATAAATTTATCAGTTATGTAAATACTAAGCTTGATTACAATAATATTTAACTAAACAAACTCAAGTGAGAAAAAATATTATTACAACAATATACATTTCAAATTTAATTTAGGAATTATGCAATCATAATTCAGGTGATAAATTTATCACAATGATATACATTTTAAATCTAATGAATAAATTATGAGATGATCACTTAAATGATAAATTTATCAAAGTGATAATATTTGAAATATAACTTAAGAATTATCCAATCGTTCGGTAAACACAAAAATATTAATATTTACTGACTGATATATTTTTTCCATGAATAAATCTATTTAGTATTGTCAAAATTTCTAAAATGAGTTTTTTTTTTAGTCGAATATTAATGTAAATAATTGTAATATTATGTTAAAGTATCTATCTAAGGTTTAATTTTATAAAATAATTTGTCAAATGTTGATATATATATATATATATATATACACACACACACGCCCACACACACACATACATGAGTATATAATTTGAAAATATCGTGGTTGAGAGTTGTATTAAAAAATATGTAGTGAATATAAGATTGATCATTGATCGAAAGGTTATGAAATATTGATCCAGTAGAAATCTTTAATTTTTCTAAATAATTTTTTTCTAAATATAATATAAAAATAAAATTACAATAAAATTCACAATTTTTTTTTTTTTTAAAAACAACAACATGCTAATTCAATTTTAAATTATAAGTCTTTTTTGACAAAAGAAATTGTTATTTTATATATTTATACACGTTTGATGATTCAATTTCTTTAAAATCCACTCCATCTATTAAACAATAGTAAAATCAGGTTTAAAGTTATTTATAATTAAATATCTTATTAAATACCTAATTACATATGTGTCATACATATTATGTGGGCCACGTAAATATGGACCAATAGCATAAACAAATTTAAGCCTAAATATTTGAATCCTATTAAACTCGTATATATGGTATATATTTTTTGAGCCACATAAATCACTAAATTAAATATTTAGTCTTATAAGCCGTTGTGGTGGAGACTGAGTCGGAATTTGTGGGTCTCGGTGGGTTTGTTGAGTCTGGTGGTGGTGCTGAATCAGAGATTGTGAAAGCAATTAGGGTTTCGCCCCGTGTGGTTTGTTAGAGGGAGGAAGTGTGATTATCACTACCCCTTTCAATTGAGGAGAATGCTCAGGCTCCATTTCTCTCTCCCTCTCTCTCTCTACACTTAGATTAGTTGAGACTTGAGTCTCAACTAGAGAGAAAGGATGAAGAGGGAATAGAAGAGCCCCCCTCTCTCTCTGTGCTTATTCTATGTAATCCATAAGGTCCATGAGGGGTATATGCAAACTTTTCTCTCTATGAAAATTTCCACATTAACATATCCTTTGTGATCCATTTTTTTTATTTTCG
>BRYE01000016.1:26256012-26258512 GCA_030159115.1 Actinidia arguta var. hypoleuca | reverse complement strand
ATACACACAAAGTATGCAAGTGCAAGGAGTTGGAATTATACCATTCCTCATAGTCAGACAACCCTATTAAAATCTTGCATTACAGTCCTACTGATGGTGTGTACAGTTCCATCTAACACTGTAAACAATAAACTTATATTACATAAGAACTGATGATCTGATCTTCCATGTGTAAGTCGTACTCTGCACACCAAATCATCTACTTTATAGAATAAGAGACACACATGCACAATTATTAAATAAATAATGTAATACAAACACTATTCACACAGATTCTCATTAAAATATAATAACTAATTTATTAATAAATTTTAAAGTCATTATACAAAGCATGTCTTTTATTATAAATCCCTAACAATTAAAGTATTTATCTAAAAACAATTGTCAAATGTTGATATATACACACACGCATACACGAGTATATATTTTAAAAATATTGTTGTTAGGCGTTGTATTAAAAAATATATAGTGAATGTAAGATCGATCATTGAATTGAAAAGTTACGAGAGATTGATCCATTTGCTTGTGGATATCAATGGACATTCATCAATTTGGGTTTCGTTTAGTAATTTTTTCTCTTTGTTTGGGATAAGTTTTTTTATCACCTAGTTAAACTTTTTTTTTTTGTAGTTTATTTGTTGTGTTTTAAAAAGTATGTAAGAATTAATGTGAGATTGTATTCCATCATTCAGAATTTTTACAAGTTTTATGTAAGTAAATTGCTGAAAATAGAAAAGGAAACTAATCCTAGAGATTGACTAAATATACACACACTTGGTTGGTGAATATTACGTTGTCATTACGAACTAAATAGAGGATTGTTTCCATGTATTTGAAAGCAAGAATCACTGAGAGATTTGTGGCTTAATAGGTGGAGCTGCGGATGGTATGGTATTATCATGCCCCGCAAGATTGACTGGCCATTCAGGACACCAATCTTGGTCCGATGAGTAAGAAATTGAAGGCGAGGCAGTGGCTTAGTAAGTGAATCAGCAAGTTGGTCAGATGTATGAAAATGAGAAACACGTAAGCGACCTGCAGCAACCTGATTCCATACAAAATGGAAGTCGATAGCGATGTGCTTCATACGAGAGTGAAAGACTGGGTTGGCACAGACATATGTAGTACTCACATTGTCACAAAAGATGACCGAAGCTGGAGAGATAGGCACACGCAAATCTTGAAAAAGGTTCATTATCCAATTGACTTCAGCTGCAGTAGAGGCAATGGCCCGGTATTCTGCCTTTGTGGAAGAGTGAGTGACTATCTTTTACTTTTTAGAACTCTAGGAGATGGGATTTGCACCAAGAAAAACTACATAGGCAGAGGTTAAAGTTCGATCATTAGGATCACCTGCCCAATTGACATCCGAAAATGCATGAAGGGTCTAAGGAGAGTTCTTGAGAAGCATTAAGCCATAATTAAGAGTCCTAACTAGATAACGGAGCAATCGTTTAATCGTTGACCAATGAAGTATGGAGGGGTAATGCATGAACTAAGACAACTTGTTGATGGCAAAGGAAACATCTAGACGAGTCAAGGAGAGATACTATAAGGACCCAAGTGCTTGGTGATACAAGGTAGCATCTGTCGGTGGGGAACCATTAACCAACTTGTGAACATCAGTAGTAGCAAGGGGCGTAAAAACAAGCTTGGCATCAGCCATGTTAACTTGATGTAGGAGGTCTCTTATATATTTCCTCTGAGATAAAAACAAACCATTAGAGGTAAAGTGAGCTTCAACCCCAAGAAAATACGAAAGATTACCAAGATTCTTTATGGAGAATCGCCAAGCAAGAGTAGAGATAAAGGTAGCCACATGAGCAACAGATGACCTAGTGATAATGATATCATCAACATAAACCAATAGATAAAGAACCGAAGTGGGAGAGTAAATCATAAATAGGGAGGTATCCAAATGAGAGTTGGTGAAACCTTCGAAGATAAGGAAATTATGAAGTTCTTGGTACCATGCTCGAGGGGCTTGTTGAAGCCATATATAGCCTTCTGCAATCGATATACATGATTGGGAAGGTCAGTGTGTGCGAAGCCAAGGGGTTGGTCCATGAATACTTCGTCAGATAAAGAGTCCTGCAAGAATGCACTATTCACGTCAAGTTGGTAAAAAGGCCAACACTTAGTCACAGCAAGAGCAAGTAATAATTGGACAATTGTTGTAGATTTGATAACAGTGCTATAGGTTTTTGAAAAGTCAACTCCATGTCGTTGATGAAAATCTTTAGCCATTAAGCGAGCTTTATAACGAGCTATTGACCCATTAGAATTTCTCTTAATTCGATAGATCCACTTGCACCCAATAACATTTTGTGTGTGTGTGGGGGGGGGGGGTCATGGAATGAGAGACTAGGTTTGATTGGAAAGTAAGGCATTGTATTCATCACTCATGGCTTGATGCCAGGCGTGATGTTGTTGGGCCTGTTTGAAGGTTAAGGGCTCAATGGTTGGAGAGACGGTGGTGGTGTGAAGATCAAGGAGGCAT
>BRYE01000016.1:26228512-26248512 GCA_030159115.1 Actinidia arguta var. hypoleuca | reverse complement strand
GCCTCAGCCTCCTCCTTCTAAAGTAGATCGCGATCCATGTCCACGCCATCTAGATTGATGTAGAGATTAGGATGATAGTGAGCAAGTCACCTCATGTAGTAGTCAAAACCCTCGCCAAAGTACTTGGAAGCTGCGAATTCAACAGTGTCCTTGAAGTCCTTCGAGGACTTGAACTCCTTAATGGCCAACTTCTTGGCGAGGACTCGTTGCTTCTCCAGTTAGGCCACCTCTGCTTCCAACGTCACCATGTCCTCGTTCTTATTTTTAAGCTTAGCCTTGGTCTTCTTTGCCTGCTCGTCAAACTCAACCAAAAGTTTTTCTAACTATACGGCCCAGTTTTGAGCTTGGACCATCTCAAGCTCGGCTAATTTTGCTTAGGCGATCTGAAAGGTGGCATCATAATCTCTATCCTTACTTCGAATAGCAAGGGAAGACTGAGCATGACTACCTACTACAACCAAGTTTTCATGAGTGCCTTGAATCAACAAGAATACAAGAACAAGAGTCGAGGATGAAAATAAGTGGATACCTGACTGACAATGTGGAAAAATTTTGTAACCACTTGATTCAAGGAGAGTTTGTTCACCTTTTCCTTGTAGGCGATCAAAATCACCCCTGCCAGGATTTTTTCTACCATAGAGGGACTCCCCATCACAGAAGCTCCAGGTCCTAAAATATCGTTGGGCTTAGCCGAGGTGCCCTCCCCGGGAGCTAATGGCCGCATGGCCCCTCTGCTCACCCTTTGATGGATTTGGCCTTTTTAGCCTCGGTGGTGGCACGGTTTCCTTCCCCTTTGAGTCATCAATTTTGTCCTTTTTATTGGGCGAGGAGTTGGGGGCTTCATCCCGAGGTCACTTTTGGTGAATTCTCACGCCCTTGGTTGACGAGTTGGCAGCCTTTTTCTCCTCTACCTTCTTGGTGAGCTTGGTCAAGCTGATCCTCTTTGACATAGCTACAAAATAGGAAACAAAGATCAGTCAATAAAAGGGGTAAAATGCTTGGAGAAGATGAAGATTGTACCATCCGATCTAAGCTGGGGGTAGCCCTGAATCTAATAGGACTCCGATTTAGAGTCCTAGCTTGAGCTCGGGCTACTGGGTCTAAAACCTAAGATGGGATCTCAAACTTTCCCCCTTAACCTTAGTAGTGTGAGATTAGGACGGTGAGGTAAAACCCTCCTCATTTCCTTCCCGATGGTCCCTATGTATTCTATTGAATCTTGGGGGCTTTTACTTCAGGAGTGTTCATCTTGGGAATGGCAAGACTCACCCGTGTCACCCGAGGAAGCAACTGCACCATCCACTAATTTGCCCTGGATGACATCTCTTTGCGATCAAGGGCAAAGAACTTCTGAAATGCCTTAGAACCAAGGACCACTGAGACTTTGAAGTATCCTCCTGGCCCTAACTTCTTGAAAACCTTCTTTGTACTCTCTTCCTCGATATCTGTTAGAATTGGCAGCTTATTGCAACATTTTCCTGGAGAATGAAAAAACATGTTAGAAAGAGGCGAGTTGTTGTACTTGAGAATGAAATGATAGCGGAAGTAAGGATAACTTGGGATGCCCCATGATCTTGGGACCCGTGGAGCTCCTTCACCTAGGGCCATGCTTGGGGAGAACTCCTAGTCGTCTCCCAAGATGAAAAAAAATCTCTTCTTCCACCCCTTGACGTTGTTAGGAGACCCTTTGAGTACGTTCTTGCCTAGCCTTGCCTTAAAGTATAGCCACCCCGAGTTTGACTTTGGACTTTTGAATAAGGTGTAAAGACACCTAAATTCACTACAGGACAAATGACACCGATAGAATCGCCATATCACTAATATGCAGATGACACATCGCCACGCATTGGGGGAATGACAGATGTTGTAAAAGTTCAAAATTCTCTTTATGGTGGGGTGAATTGGGAACCTAAGATCGACAGGAAAAGTAGTTTCATAAAAAGCTATTTCACCCAGGCAGTAGATAGTACAGTCGGTCCTTCTTCAAGGATCTTGGCCTAAATCCCAATCGGGAAGGAATACTTTTCCTTTAGGTGATCTAAGTCTTCCTGAGTCATAATAGTGTGTTCTTTTTCAAGGGGAGAATGGACGACCATCTTGGGATCTTCCTTGTGGTCGAAAGAATCATCCCAGGGGGAAGATTCCTTAGGAGGGTCTTCCATGGGCGAGATAGGGAGTTGATTTACCTTGTCAGTCATACAGGATTTTTCTCCTAAGTGATCGGATACCTAGGAAGGCATCGAATTATCTAAGTCTCCTACATCGGCTCTATTATACATGCACCAAAAACTAAGGAATTAAAGAAGAGATTAGCAATTAGTACTTACTGAAAGACAGATGATGGAGAGATGGCGAGCTAACAAGGGCGAGGTGAACGTCGGAGCAGGGTCAACAATTTGACAGCAAAAGCAAAAGAGTATAAATGAATGGTGGAGCCACCTATTTATAGGAAGCACCAAAGGATGAGATTTGTTTGCATTTACGGCCAAGATCTCATGACGTTTCAGGTTCTGAGGTCAAAAACCGCGATTCCTGCCAAAACATTGTTAGTTCCTAGATCGTAACCGCTGTTCCTGCCTAAAGATTGATTTTAAAATGCTCTTCCATGTGTCAACTTGAGGAGGCGCACCATCATTGTACGCTTATGTCACCAAAACTAGATAACTTGCTTTGCTACTCGAAGATACCAAGTATTTCTCCTCGGCATCTCGAATAGGGGCTATTGATGTGGGGTAAAATCTCAACCTACTGATAATTAAAATTGGACATATCGCTTAAAGGATCACATAGCCAATGTTTATTCTGGTCGCCAATCATATCGTCGCCAGTTGCTCACCTCACCACCTTCTACGGGCATGCAGTCTGTTCACCACATCGCCAACAAGCGAGGTTGATTACTTCGCTTAATCCATAAAGGGTCTACCTTTAAGGGACTCCTCCTCCATCATGTCGCCTATAATTGCGGATTATTTTCCATATGGCATCTTCCTATTTTATCTCCGATATTCGCGGGATCTCCTTCCATACTTATCTCTCTGAGAATCTCACCGTGATCTTCTCACACGGCTCTTTATTCTCCAATTATATAAAGGCCGCTCCCCCCATCATAGAAATGTACGATTTAATCATTGCTTACACACTGAGAGCTCTGTTTTTTCATTACTTTGCTTATATTCACCTTGATCTGATTCCTACGCCGGAGAGATTTTGAGCGGCCTCACTCCGATCTATTACATTTGTTCATCTACGCAGGTCGCCCGAATCACTATTGGTTGCTCGCCCCCAAATTTTTATCACAACATAAATAATCAACAAAAATAGTGTGGGAGAGAATTTAATAGGCAAAACTTGACGCATAATATTTTTTTGTTAAAATGGCACTGCACTATTGGAAGACAAATGCTATTATTGGTATTTTAAAACTGTGATAAAAAAAGACTAACTCTATGGTTGCCCCTAGAACTTGACCCTCTAGATGTTATTTCTGCGTTAGTAAGATTTGATTCACTAATTCTCAAAAGGATCGCTCACTAATCATTGTACTAAATATCTGAATATTTATCTCTTAAAAAAATTCAAACTTGGGAATAATTATTTTGCAAATCAAACAGAACATAGATCAAAAGAGGTGTCGAAAACATGCCGAAAGTATTTATGCAAAAGAGTTTTTTAAGTTGTTGAAGTTTTATTCTTACAGTTAAATTTGTAACCTATTTAATTTTTGAGAAGTGTTCAGACGGACGTGCGCCCGTCGTAATACCACGGGCGCGCCCACGTGGACGCACCACATCCACCCATTTGGAGGGTGAATGTGACAAATTATGGTGTGTGTTTTTTTAAGTCACAACTATCTCCAAATGGGTGGATGTGGTGCGTCCACGTGGGCGCGCCCGTGGTATTACGACGGGCGCACGCCCGTCTGAACACTTCTCTTAATTTTTTTTTAAGGGAAATTGACTTATTTCTCTTCCCCATAAGTCTGCCACTTCACGTGAACCCAGCCTACTTTGAGTCAAATCAAGCCCTTGAATACAAGAACCAACACTATTGATTATTTATAGTTTTTGGATGAAACCATCCTAGCAGATTTTTACACACAACTCCGCGCGTGGTTCACACTTCATCTTCTCCACTAAGCGAACTGGTTGAAACCCCAATCGAAGATGATCAACCACTAAATGGAGTCCAAATAGTCCAGAAATAGAGAGATGAATGACGCAAAGCCATCAACAAAGCAACCATCAATGGTACAACTAACCTTAAACCGCGACCAAGAGAAGGAATAAGGTTGTAACCAATAAAATTCATCATAGCATAAACCACAAAAGCATTTCCATCCTAATCTCCAACGAAACCTCAAAAAACTTGAAAGTCCAAATCAAAATCACTACCGATTTGAGTTTAGAGTAATTCGTCCTTAAATTTTCTTTCTTCCTATTTTTGACTTTTTCAAGTTCCTAAATTTTGTTTTGATTAAGAACGAGTTGACAGGAGAAGAAAATAACATTGAACTCAAGTTTAGAAGACTGTATTTCTACTCGCAATTCATGGTTATAAATTTTATTTGAAGCTTGTTATCGCCATTAGTTCATGTTGTTTTTGGCTCATTTTGATGGTCTAAATTATTTTTATTGTAAATTCTTTCATAAAGATTAATATTGTAAAAAATTACATTGATCGGATATAATTAAGTATTCGTTTAATATGTTTTATAATTTACTAAACAAGTGTGACACACATAATTATATTAATTTATCTAAATATAAATTCATATTGATCGACTATTAATTAGTTTTCAATCAACGTGATTTTTTATAGTATTAAAGTTCTCGATGAAGTCTACATTATGAATGATTGGTGTTGTGGTAGAAATTTGGGATGAGTAACCAACAATCAGAATTGCTCTTTAAGCTCGGTATTTGACCTCGGGGTGATGACTTCGACAACCTGCGCAAGGAAACAAATATTACCGGTCGGGGTGAGAATACTACAAACCCCTCCAGTGTAGAGATGAGGTGAATAGAATGAGCTTAATAGAGAGTTTGTATGGATGTAGTTCAAGGAGTAAGAGTGTAGTTACCCCTTTATGGTGGAGGGTGAGCGGCCTTTTATAGATAAAGAATGGAGAGTCGTGCGAGCAGATCATGACATAATCATCGAGTGATCAAGTATGGAAGACGTGGCCGAGTATATCAAAGAAAAATGAGTAGAATGCCAAATGGAGATAACACAGCGAATGTAGGAGACGTGATGGAGATGGAGTCAAAAAATGTGATGGAGATGGAGTCTCAAATGAGGCCTAGTGGAGGTGGACTCTTATGTTCATCTCATCCTCAAGGTGATGGGCGAGGTTAATCTCATCCTCAAGTTCATCTCATCCTTAGAGTGATAGGTGAGATGAGAACCATGGGCGAGGTGAGAACCATGGAAGATGTGGACAACATCCTAGGAAATCTGAGCTTAATAAGTTGATCTCGTTAGATAAAGTCTCTACAACGTGCTTACTTCAGCAGGTGAAGATTTTATCCCTCATCAGTTGCCCCCTACTCGAGATACCAATGTGAAACACTTGGTATCATCGAGTAACAAATCAAGTGGTGTTTTTGATGACGTAAGCAAGTAATGATGGCATGTCCTCACAGGTTGACACATGAAGTAAAGCACTAATGATGGAGTGATCCTTCACATGTGAATAGCGAGATCAGTGTAATGACGATCTTAATAAGATGTAGTTTTTCTTCATATTTATTTTTTCTTGTATTCGTTTTTCTTTCAATAGCAATGTACTTATTTCCATTGGCGATATCATAGCTGATGCATGTAATGAAATTGGCGAGATGAATTTGGCGAACATTAAACCTTATCACGGTGACTTGAATGATCAGGCGATGTAGCTTTGGCGAGCAAGATGTCTTGGAAAATAAGTAGAGGATGTAACTCCCCATCATTTTTGCATCTTTTTAGTGAGTAAAAAGAAAACTTAGGTAAGCGATGTTAATAATCAAACCGGTGATATAACGATCTTGATTTTGGCAACGTTAACAAGTTGAAATTGGCAAAATGGCGAAATTGGCGACAATCCATTATGGCAAAATTGGCGATAATCCATTTTGACAAAATTAATAATAGATATTGGCGATAATACTAACATGAAGATTTGACAATAACTGAGTTGGAGAAATTGGCGATTTCATAATTACATGGAAATTAACGAGGTGAGCTATTTGGGGATCCATATTCTATTGAACCAGAGCTTAGTAATGACAATACTCAAATGATGTTAGTTAGGCGACCTTGACAACATGGCGACCAAAAGAACTATTGGTAATACTTCTTCAAGTGTTCAGCATTCCAGGGGTGAGGTAAAGCCTTCCTTTTCATGTCTTCTAGACAATAAGTTTCTGGCTTGGTCACCTCATCCTCAGAGTGGATGGCGAGGTGGAGATTGGCGGCAAACTTACTGAGCTGATGTGAAATTGGAGAGGTGAGAACTGTGGAGGCCGTGGACAGCATTCCAAGTATCTGAACTTAATGGGTCAATCTCATCAGACGGCGAGGTGAATCCTTCCTTTTATGGTCATCCTTTCCTCGCCTCTTTCATTTGGCCTCAACTAACTCTTTTGCTGCAATGTACTTGTCAGCCTTGTTCTAGAGTGCTGCCAAGTTTGTAGGGACACTTTTGGAGAGGGAATTGAATAGCATGCTAGGACGAATACCCTTTAGCCATGACCACCACCTTATCACTAGAATCCTCCACTTTCAGAACAACCTGATTGAAATGCTTGGCATAATCCTTCAAACTCTCCCTATCTTTCTAGTGGACTATGAAGAGGTAGGAGTGGACTATGAAGAGGTAGGAGGCATTCTTTTGCTTGACCCTGCAGCCCATGAAATTGGCGACAAAGAGCCTACTCAGGTCGCTCAATGAATCAATGGTTCTTGGAGACAACTTTTTGAACCATGACCTCGTCGGCCTTTTTAAAGTAGCTGAAAAGGCTTTATACATCACCTCATCCGAATATCCTTGGAGCATCATCAAGTTCTTATACAAGTCCAGGTGATCCATGGGATTTGTCTTCCCTTCGTATACTCCGAGATAGGATAGTAATTCGAACCTGGACAAAACTCTAACTTTCATGACTCTTTCTATGAACGGAGGCCCAATTTGCCTTATCAAGGCATTCACAGTAACGGGACCTTTCACACATGTATTGATGGCATCGATTCAAGCATCTAGGTCTTTAATTTTCTAGGTAATGGACTTATCTCGGTGCCTGTGAGCTTGGTCATCCCAGTGAGGTGACATTTCCCGTCTCCTAGTTGAATGTCCCTAACCAGCACTATGGCGATTCTGTGAGTCTTGATCGCCCAATCGGTGAGAATGGTGAGATCAATTAGTATCTTCCGGAATAGGTGCGGTGGGAAGAGGTGGATTATTTGTGGGGAGCTGTTGTACCAAGCGAAAGTTTATCTCATTCATGATCCTGATTTGCTCAGCGATTCCGTGCATCACACAGTGGAGGCCCTCAAGATCTGGAGCTTGGCTGGTGTTCTCCATAGGACGTTGTTGTAGAAAACTGAGATGAGCAATCAATAGTTAGAATTGCTCTTTAAGCTCAGTGTTTGACCTTGGGGTGATGACCTTAGTATTTGACCTCGGTGACCTCAGGGTAATGATCTCGGTGACCTGCGCGCAGAAACAAATGTTACTGGCCGGGATGAGGCCTTTATAAATCCCTTCGGCATTGAGATAAGATCGAGATGAGGTGAATAGAATGGGCTTAATAGAAAGTTTGTACCGATGTAGCTCAAAAAGTGAGAGTGTAGTTACCCCTTATGGTGGAGGGTGAACGACCTTTTATAGACGGAGAATGGAGAGCCAGTGTGAGGAGATCACAGCGTAATCATCGGGCGCCCAAGTATGGAAGGCGTGGCCAAGTATCTTGAAGAAAAAGAAGGAGAATGCCAAATGGAGATAGCACCAAGAATGTAGAAGATGTGATGGAGATGGAGTTTAGAGATGTGGTAGAGATGTGGTAGAGATGGAGTCTCAAAGGAGGCCTGGTGGAGGTGGAGTCTTATGTTCATCTTATCCTTAAGGTGATGGACGAGGTTAATCTCATCCTCAAATTCACTTCATCCTCAAGTTCATCTCTTACTTAGAGTGATGGGCAAAATGAGAACTGTTTTGGTAAAAATTTGGATGAGCAACCAACAATCAGAGTTGCTCCTTTGCCTCGACATTGGATCTTGGCATAAACTGGGGCAACCTGCGCAGAAATGAACAATCGTGATCGGCCGGGGTAAGGCCGCTCAAAACCCTCCAGCATACAAATCAGATCAAGCTAATTAGGAGATAATTAAAGGCAGTATGAGAGAGCACAGTAGTAAAAGTGTCTATGGTGCCTGTGTTGAGAGTACCTTTTTGTTATGGGAGAATGGCCTTTATATAGGTGAAGGCTGGATATCCATGCGAGGATAATCAGGAGAGATTTCCGGATAGCCATGTTTGGGAAGTATATCCCTTAAATATAGGAGAGATCATAGGCAATTGCCATAAAGAGAAGAGCCTGCAATCATAGGGATTGTGATGGAGATTGTATTCCGATAAAGGCGGAATTCTTGTGAAGGTGGACTCTGATCAAGTGGAGTAACCAAGAAGGATTTTGGAATAGGAGTCCTTGTGGATATAGAACTCTCTTAGAGACGGTCTCTGGTTTGGCGATGTGGATGACCTTGCCTAAGGGCGAGATGGAGAAAGGCTTATTCATATATTGTTGAAACGATCCATTGGTGATAACTTTATGGGTGACCAGAGTTATATCAGTATTCTCGGCAACGTGCATTACTCATTATAAAGGGGCGATTATTTTACCCACATCAGTAGCCCCCTACTCGGGATGCCGAGATAAGACGAGGGATCTACGAGTAATTGGCGATACAATTGACGAGATAATCGCTTAATGATTAGGTGGCCACATATCGACGAGACGTGGTTAACAAACCGCCACGTGGATAGGGGCATTTAATGTCTAGGTGACGTTATGGAAAGACTAACGGCGCATTAATGACACTTTTGGCAGGATTGGCAAAATGTTAAGAGACGCTTTTGGCGAGAAAGACGGTTGAGCTCGAGAGCCAAAGCGTTGCGTGATTTGGGACGTTAGAGCATTTAAATCTCAGCTCTTGGTATCCCCTATATATAGAGGAGTTTATCCCTTCATACACACTTCTACGCTTGCACTAATCAAATTGTTGCTCTTGTTCTAATTTTTTCCTCACCCATATTTGTGATCGCCTCCTCGCCTGAAGCTCAGTAAGTGTCTTAACCTACCTTAGCTTTCACTTTTATAGTTTATGTCCCATAGGCCCGAGGTAGTTCATTTGGAAGACTTAGAGAATTCTCTACCCTTTTGGGTGTTTGACCATTTAGGAGAAGGATCATCATATATAACAGATGAGATAAATTTATCCCTTGAATCACCTATGGAGGATCCCTCAATCCCCGAGGTCAACCCTCTAATCTCCATTCATCCCTCAGTGGAGAAGAAAACCAATATTATGACCCCAGAAGAACTGACTCTTCTTAGGGAATCTTATTCTTTTTTCCAAAATGTACAAATTAGGATTCCCGAGGAGAAGGATTAATTTTACTCTTCAACCTGTTTAGGCAAGGTGGCCTTTTATGAGGCCACTTTTCCCGTAGGCTTCAGATTTCCTATCCACCCCTGATTAGATTAATTTTACTATTTTACAACATATGTCCTGCTCAGCTCATCCCCAACGCATGGCGAAGTATTGTTTGCGCGATGGCACTGTGGCAAGCATATAAATATGACATTTTTTGAGTTTAGGAACCTATTCAGCATGAACACCAACCCTAAGCAGGACCAAGGCTTGTTATATTTTAAGGCTAGGTACAAAAAGACTCTCCTCGGAGGGTACCCCAGCAATGTCAAGGGGTGAAAAAGCATGTTCTTTTTTGTCTCGGGAACTAGATGGGAGCTTCTGGAAAGTTCATCTCGGGAAGGTGGTAGCCCAAGGGTCCCGACGTCGTGGTGCATTCCAAGTCGGTTTTAGTTTTTATTATAGTTCACTTTTAACACTTGGACTTTATTTTCAGATAAGTGTTGCAACGATCTGCCCAGGCTAGATGGAGACGAGCCAAAAGTTTTCGACGAGATTTTCAGCTCGTTGGAGAAGCATGGGCGCTACTCAGTCCCCGTCATCTTGAAGTCCAAATCTTTTCGTCGAGTTTTTGGTTCCTCGGTGCCCATGGCCTCCGGGAATCAGGGCGAGGAGCAACCTGGAGGTGGAGCACCGAGCTCATTGGGCAATGCAGGTGAGTCCCGCCTTTCCCATGGTGAACACATTCAGCGAGACAACCGTTCCCGAGATGACTCTATAGAATACCTAGGAACTTTTGGGAAGGAGCTAAAGAGGATTTTACCTCATATTCCTGATCTGAACTTGCTAAGGTTGTCAGGGAGAAAAATTCACAATCTCAACTTAGGATTTTCACCAAATATTTTGAGCTCAAGCTCGGACTCTATAAGGGAATCCTGGTTGAATTCTAGGTTATCTCTCGAACTTAAATCGAATGGTACTGCCTCTTGTCTATTCTAAGTGTTTGAATTTCCATGTCTAATATTTATATTATTTTGCAGCTATATCAAAAAGAATTAGCCTAAAAAACTCAGCGAGAAGGTTAAGAAATCCAAAAGTGGGGTTTCGATAGCGGCGCCTTCCTCGTCTAAGGGGGTGGTTATTGGCAAGAAACATCCAAGGGAAAGACTTTCCAGTTCGACTAGCAAAAAGGGGAAGGCGACTAATAGCCCCAAGGGGAAGGAGGCTGCCTCCGCACCTGATCCAAAGAGAAAGGCGACCAAGGCCGGCGATGCATCGTGCTCGGGAGTCCCCCCCTTTTCGAAGCACGGGGAAGGAAGTTCACTCAATCTTGGCACTGTCCTCGGATCTGGGGCCTCCATTATGGGCAGCCCCTCCATAGCCGAGAAGATATTGCGGGGGATAATTCCCCCCGCGGACAAGGAAAATATGGAAAACCTGACATTGGATCAGACGGTTACCAGATGTTTCCACGTTATTGGCCAGGTATCATTTCAATTCTGCATCTAATTTTTCTTTTGATATTTTATGCTCGGGTCATTCTTAAAAAAATTGTTTGTAGCAGGCACTTGTGCTCGGATCTTCCCTTGCTGTCCAGAGCAGGAAAGCGGGATAGGAGGTGTCTCTCCAGCAAAGCTGAGTAGCCTATTTGGAAAGCGAGGTTGCTCGCCTTCAAAAGTTGTTTGGAGACCTTGAACAACAACTGGCCGAGTCTCAAGCTCGGGAGTAGGAGTCCATGGACGAGTCAGCCAAGTGGAAGAACGAACAAGACGATGTGGCCGACAAACTTGAGAAGTGAGGTCTTCTGGTGGTGGAGTTTAGCGAGGCCGTGTCTCGAGCTAAAAAGTTATCCGTAGATGAATTCAAGTTCTCGTTAGAGTTTTTGGGAGTAGTTGAAGATTCTGCCTCCAAGTACTTCAGTGAGGGATTTGATTTCTATAAACGGAAGCTTCGTCGCCACCATCCCGATCTTGCTATCAACTTGGAGGACATGGGTCTCGATCATGACCTACTTGCCGAGGAAGATGAAGATGAGGAGGGAGAGGGGGAGAACGCGAATATTGAGGACAAAGGCAACATTGATCCCCCTCCTTCCTAATTTTTTTTTAATGGTGAACTCTAACCCATTTTTCCTAATGAATGAAAGCCTCTGTTCTCGTGTTATCGATGTTATGAATTACTTTATATAAATGAACGAACTCAATTCTGATGCTTTAAAAATTTGATCTATCGGAGATTTAAAACTAGCGCCTTTGGCGATGGGGACATCATTACTGACGATCTAGACACTTTAATCTCAGCAGACATTCTGGACATAGGTGATTTGGATGCCTTATCATTCTTTAATGAATGGGCGTACTCGCTATTGGCGATATGCTAAATGGCGATCAAGAAGCCTTATCACACTGTAATATTTTACAATCGTTTGATAATGGCAACATCCTCATATGGCGATCAAGGCGCCTTATCATATTGTAATATATGGGCAACCTTAATATTGGCGACATCCTCAAATGACGATCAAGACGCCTTATCATATCATAATGAATGGACGACCTTGATATTGGCGACATTCTCAAATGACGATCAAGGCACCTTATTATATCGCAATGAATGGGCAACTTTGATATTGACGACATCCTCAAATGGCGATCAAGGCGCCTTATCATATCGTAAAATATGGGCGACCTTGATATTGATGACATCCTCAAATGACGATCAAGGCACCTTATCATATCGTAATGAATGGGCGACCTTGATATTGGCGACATCCTCAAATGGTGATCAAGGTGCCTTACCATATCGTAATGAATGGGTGACCTTGATATCGTTAAATGGCTATCAAGGCGCCTTATCATATCGTAATGAATGGGCGACCTTGATATTGGTGACATTCTCGAATGATGATCACTGCGAGTTATCATATCGTAATGAATGGGCGACCTTGATATTGGGGATATCCTTAAATGGCGATCAAGGTGCCCTATCATATCGTAATGAATGAACGACCTTGATATTGGAGACATCCTCTGGCGATCAAGGCGCCTTATCATATCGTATGAATGGGTGACCTTGATATTGGCGGCATCTTCTAGAGATCAAGGCACCTTATCATATCATAATGAATGGACGACCTTAATATTGGTGACATACACATTTAACGGCAAAGTAATTTCTGATGAGAAATTCAAGGGAGATTTTATTAAATAATCAAAAAGATAAGTGATCATGAAATGATTAACAATACAAAATGGAACATCTGGCGATGTCGTATAAGTCAGGCGATCTCATTCTAGGCGACCAGATGAGTTATTGATAATACTTTTTCAAGTGTTCAACGTGGGGAAGAGTTTTTCCGTCCATGTCCTCCAACCAATAAGTTCTAAGTCCAAATACTTTGACAACTTTGTAGGGGCCTTCCCAATTTGGACTGAGTTTTCCTGCATTTGACTCCTTCGTGGCTAAAGTAACTTTTCTCAAAACTAGGTTGCCTGGCAAGAAAGATCTGTGTTTGACCCTCTGATTGTAATATTTGGCGACCTGGTGCTTGTAGGCTGCTTAACGTATTTCAGCTTGTTCCCCCTTCTCATCGATTAGGTCCAGGTTGAGTCTTAGTTCAACCTCATTGTTCTTTTTGTCGAAATTTGAGGTTCTAGAAGCTTGGCATTCCAATTTCCATTGGAATAACAGATTCCATCCCATAAACCATAAAAAATGGTATCTCGTCAGTAGGAATTCTGCTTGTCGTATGGTACGGCCAAAGTATGCTTGGCAAGTCTTCTACCCATTCGCTTTTGGACTTTTCTAGCCTTGTCTTCAAATTCCTTAAGATCGTTCTATTGGTGACTTCGACTTGTTCATTTACTTTAGTGTGGCCAGGTGAGGAGAAATGATGAGAGATGGCGAGGTTCGAGCAGAATTGCCTGAACTCATTATTATCAAACTACCTGGTGTTGTCCAAGATGATAACTTTGGGGATTCTGAACTGGTAGATGATATTTTTCCATATGAAATTCCTGGTATTTTTATTTGTGATCTTGGCGAGAGGTTTTGCTTCGTGAAGTAATCAATGGCGATGACTAGGAATTTTCTTTGTAAGGGAGACTGGGGTAAAGGTCCAAGTATATCCACGCCCCATTGAGCAAAGGGCCATGGGCTGGTCATTGGGACTATCTCGGTGGGAGGAAGATGACTCACTAGAGCAAACCGTTGGCATTTGTCACAGTTCCTAGTGTACGTTTTTGCATCTCGTCCTATCTGTGGTGAAAAATTACCTTAGCGAATTGCTTTTCTCACTAATGATCTCGCCTCATAATGGTTTTTACATGTCTTCATGGATTTCCTTTAACACATATTCCCCTTCTTCAGGTCGGAGACACCTTAGGAGAGGTCCTGAAAAAGACCTCTTATACAAGGTTTTGCAGAGAATGCAAAACTTTACAGATCTATATTGGATCTAGCGAGCTTGGAGTTTGTCCGGAGGCAACATGCCATCCTGGAGATAAGCAATAATTTTGTCCATCCATGTTGGGCAAGTATTTGTCTAATAAACTAGTTTGGTGACCTCGATACTTGGGTTTGCTAAGAACTACAGGGGTACACTTTTGTTCGAGATAAAATCAAAGGTGGAGGCGAGGTTAGCCAAAGCATCAGCTTTCTTGTTTTCTCTTTAGGGATCTGACGAATTCTGAAATCTTTGATTTTCCCAGATAAGATTTTTACTTCATCCAGATAGGCCACCATCCTAGTATCTTTCGTGAGGTAATCTCCTTGAACTTGGTTTACCACTAGTTGCGAATCATTGAAGATGTCCAGGAAATCTACTCCCATTTCAGTCGTAACTCGTAACCCGATGAGGAGAGCTTCATACTCAGCTTCCTTATTGGTAACTTTGAATCCTATACAGATGGCGTACTCCATCTGCTCGCCTGAAGGAGTTTAGAGATTCAGCCCCATGCCACAACTGTGCTGGTTCGATGAACCGTCTTCAAATAGTTTCCATCTGGAATGGTCGCCCGAGTTAGATTACTCTGAAGTCTCTACCTCGGGTAAGCCTTTCTCAAACTTCGGGGCGACGTCACATGTAAATTCAGCCACGGTCTGACCCTTGATTGCCGTTCTTGGTCTGAAATCAATATGGAATTCACTTAGCTCGATGGACTATTTGAGGAGTCTCCCCGAGATTTCAAGTCACTGGAGAACGTGCTTCAAGGGTTGATCAGTCAACACAGCAATAGGATGTGCCTGAAAATAGTGGCAGAGCTTTTTGGCGGCGATAAGGAGGGCATAGGTGAGCTTCTCAATTTTCAAGTATCTAGTCTCAGCCCCCATGAGAACTTTACTGACATAGTACACTAGTTTTTGAATTATATCCTCTTCTCAGATCAACATTGCATTTACCATTAGTGGCAAGACGAACAGATACACGATAAGTTCTTCGACCGCAACTAGAACCGTAAGTAAAGGAGGCAAACTGAGATACTCCTTCAATTGTTGAAATGCTGCTTCAGATTCCTCATTCCATTGGAAGTTCTGATTTTTCTACAAGATCTTTAAGAATGGGAGGTACTTGTCAGTTGACTTGGAGACGAATCTGTTAAGGGCTGCTACTCGCCCTGTTAGTTGTTGCACCTCATGGATGTTCCTTGGCAAACTCATGGTAAGCAGGGCATGAATCTGGTCTAGATTGGCCTATATTCCTCGCTTGGTTACCAAGAATCCGAGGAACTTATGGAGGAGACACCAAAGATGCACTTAGAAGGATTGAGCATTATTCAGTGCTTCCGCAAGATGCCAAATGGTTCTTTCAGATAGGCGATATGATCTCTAACCTTGAGGCTTTTAACGAGCATGTCATCTATGTAGACCTCCATAGTTTTCCCGATCAATTCTCTAAACATCTTGTTCACCAATCTTTGGTATATTGCCCCTGTATTTTTCAAACCAAAAGGCATGACTTCATAGCAATAAAGTCCCCTCTAGATAATAAATGAAGTTTTTTCTATGTCAGACAGATGCATTTTAATTTGGTGATATCCGGATAAGGCGTCCATAAAACTGAGAAGGATTGAACATCATTCTCAATGGAGGAGCATCATTCTTAGTAGAGGAGCATCATTGGAGAAGCACCAAGAATCTGAGGAACTTACTGGAGGAGACACCAAAGACGCAGTTAGAAGGATTGAGCATCATTTGGTGCTTCCGCATGATGCCAAATGCTTCTTTCAGATGGGCGATATGATCTATAACCTTGAGGCTTTTAACGAGCATGTCATCTATGTAGACCTCCATAGTTTTTTCGATCAATTCTCTAAATATCTTGTTCACCAATCTTTGATATGTTGCCCCCGCATTTTTCAAACCAAAAGGCATGCTTCATAGCAATAAAGTCCCCTCTCGATAATAAATGAAGTTTTTTGTATGTCAGACAGATGTATTTTAATTTGGTGATATCCGGATAAGGTGTCCATAAAATTGAGAAAGATTGAGCATCATTCTCAGTGGAGGAGCATCATTCTCAGTAGAGGAGCGTCATTTGAGGAGCACCAAGAATCCAAGGAACTTACTAGAGGAGACACCAAAGATGCACTTAGAAGGATTGAGAATCATTTAGTGCTTTCGCAGGATGCCAAACGCCTCTTTCAAATGGGCGATGTGATCTATAACCTTAAGGCTTTTAGCGAGCATGTCATCTATGTAGACCTCCATAGTTTTTCTGATCAATTCTCTAAATATCTTGTTCACCAATTTTTGGTATGTTGACCCCGCATTTTTTAAATCAAAATGCATGACTTCATAGCAATAAAGTCACCTCTCGGTAATAAATGAAGTTTTTTCTATGTCAAACAGATGCATTTTAATTTGGTGATATCCGGGTAAGGAGACCATAAAACTGAGGAGCTCATGCTTAGAGGTGGCGTTAACTATCAGATCGATCTTTGGCAAAGGAAAACTATCCTTTGGGCACGCTTTGTTGAGGTCAGTGAAGTCAACATATACTCTCCACTTCTCAATTTTTTTGGGGCGACAACAACGTTGGCGAGCCAATCTGGGTGGTAAGATTCTCTGATAACATTGGCCTTGATTAGCTTAGCTACTTCTTCTTCTATGATTTTCAACCGTTCAGGGGCGAACTTCCTTCTCTTCTAGCGAACTAGAGGATAGGCAGGGTCGATAAATAATTTATGAGTGGCGACCTGGGGATCTATTCTTAGGACATCGCCCTATGACCATGCAAAGACATCATAATTTTC
This sequence comes from Actinidia arguta var. hypoleuca, assembly GCA_030159115.1. Taxonomy (NCBI): domain Eukaryota; kingdom Viridiplantae; phylum Streptophyta; class Magnoliopsida; order Ericales; family Actinidiaceae; genus Actinidia; species Actinidia arguta. Next base: position 26,231,632 of record BRYE01000016.1, on the reverse strand, counting down.
CTTCAAAAATTCTACCAAAGCAACCCGTAGTTCGTCCGTTAATTCTATCTCGATCATTACGTGGCACACTGGATGGTCTGGGTGAATAAAAACTGACGTGATTTCTTCCAATGGTTTGGTATTTTCTAACTCTTTGGGGTCCACTAGGGTAATCTCTTCAATCTCGTCCTTCAACATCTCCATTTTGGAGTCAGCGAACTGTAATTGTTATTGGCTGCTTGGTTTGGAATGAGATTCTTTCATGGCCGAGATAAAACACTGCCTGGACACTTTCTGGTCGCCCTTTACTTTAACTACGCCAGTCGGTATAGGGAACTTCATTTTTCGATGATAGGTCGATGTGATGGATCTGGTTCCTCCTAAAGTTAGGCGCCCCAGGATTGCATTATAGGGCGATGGGTAGTTCACCAGAATGAACTCATGCCAAACAGTAGTCTGGTAAGGCTCTATCCCCAAGGTTACGGGCAGCTTGATCCATCCAAGTGGATGGGTGGTGTTTCCTCCAAATTCGACCAAAAAAGTGTTGAAAGGGTATAGCTTATCCAATCCAATCTTCATCTTGTCAAATGCCGAGATAAACAAAATATCTGCCAAACTCCCATTATCGATCAATATCCTCTATACATTAAAATTGGCGATGACGACTGAGACGACCAAGGCGTCATCGTAAGGGAGGTGTAGGCTTCTTAGGTCGTCATTGTTAAAGCTAATAGGCAAGTGGATTGCAGTTGTTGGTAAGGAAAGGTTGTAGACTTCTTCTTGTACTTGCCCACTGGCGTTCCTGGAATGCCTTTTTCGTTATGAGTTTGAACATCCTCTTGATCCAAAAACGCCATGAATCACTTGTATGTCTTCAGCAATTGGTGAGTTAGGAGGTGGGCGATCTACAACGTACTTTCTAAAATATCCTTTTTTGATGAGGTCGGAGTCAGGCCTTTTGTTTTTCATTTTGTCTCGGTAGTCAGTTGTCCTGGAGTCGAGTTCTTTCCTCTTATCATCTTTTCCCTGTCTTCTTCGTTTGGCTTCAGCCAATTCCTCCACGCAATATATTTGTCATCTTTTTCTTGGAAAGTTGACAAGATTTCTAGGATATTTTTTTAAAGGGAATCAAATAACGGACCCGGACGTAGCCCTTCCATCATTGTCATGATTACCACTTTGTCACTGGGGTCCTCGACCTCCAGAATGGCTTGATTGGACCGCTTTGCATAATTCTTTAAACTCTCACTCTCCTTCTGATGGATGGTAAAGAGATGAGAGGTATTCTTCTGCCTCACCCGGTAGCTCATAAAATTAGCGACGAAGAGGCTGCTTAGGTTGCCGAATGAGTCAATGGATCCTGGAGATAGCTTTCTGAACCATGACCTCACCGACCCTTTCAATGTTGTAGAGAAGGCCTTGCACATTACTTCGTCAAAACATCCTTGGAGCAACATTAGGCTTTTGTACGAATCCAGGTGATCCATGGGCTCAGTTTTTCCTTCATAGACCCTAACTTGAGTGGATAGTTTGAACTTGGAGGAAACTCTGACCCTCATCACCCTCCTAGTGAATGGTGTCTCAGTTTGCGTGATCAAAGCATCTACGGTTACTGAAATGCCTGTCCCTATATTGATTGTGTCAAGACGAGCCTCCAGATCTTTAATTTTTTGCTTAGGGGAGTGATCTTGTCGCCTGGGCACCCAAATGTCTCGGTGAGGCGACCTTCCTTTTTGCCGAAATTCTTCGCCCTCCATTTTGAGGGTTCGGCTAGATGATCCAGATTCTTACGAGGAGCTTAGTTCACGTCGGGGACTCAGACTTGGCGATCGACGTCTCCTATTTCATGCTCGGTCAGTACTAAGGTTGTTCTGTGAATCATCATCGCCCGATCGGTGAGATCGTTGGATATCCAGAACGGAGGGTGCGACAGGGGGTGGAGGATTGGTTGTGGTGAGATGCTGTATCAAATGAGCATTGTTTTGATTCATGATTCTCATTTGCTCGGCCATATCGTGCATTTCATGGTAGAGCCCTTCTAGATCCGGAGCCTGGTTGATATTGGCCATTAGACGAGCTCTATCCTCTAAAGGGTTGTTGTTACTTGGTCTGGGTAGCAAGCAGCTATGCAGGTGCATAAAAAATTGAGAACTATGATTCCCACAAACGGTGCCAAACTATTGTGGTAAAAATCTAGGCGAGCAACCAACAGTCAGAGTTGCTCCTCTACCTCAGCACTAGACCTTGGCATAAATTGGGGCGACCTGCGCAGCAATGAACAATTGTGATCGGCAGGGGTGAGGCCGCTAAAAATCCCTTCGGTGTACGAATCAGATCAAGGCGATCAAGAGATAATTAAAGACAATATGGGAGAGCACAGTAGTGAAAGTGTTTGTTGTGCCTGTGTTGAGCGTACATTTTTGTTATGGGAGAGCAGCCTTTATATATGGGGAGGCTGGAGATTCGTGCGAAAGGATAATTAGGAGAGATTTTTGGATAACCATATTTGGGAAGTATATCCCTTAAATATAGGAGAGATCATAGGCGATTGCCATAAGGAGAGGAGCCTGCAATCATAAGGATTGTGATGGAGATTGTATTCTGGTAAAGGCAGAATTCCTGTGAAGGTGGACTCTGATCAGGTGGAGTAACCAAGAAAGATTATGGAATAGGAGTCCTTGTGGATATAGAACTCTCTTGGAGACGGTTTCTGGTCTAGCGATGTGAATGACCTCGCCTAAGGGCGAGCTGAAGAAAGGCTTGTTCATATATTGGTGAAACGATCCCTTGGCGATAATGTTATGGGCGACCAGAGCTATATCGGTATTCTCGGCGACGTGCCCTACTCATTATAAAGGGGCGATTATTTTACCCACATCAAGAACCATGGATGAGGTGAGAACCATGGGTGAAGTAAAAACCATGATGATGTGAGAACCATGAGCTAGGTGAGAACTATGGAGGATGTGGATAACATCCTAGGAAATATGAACTTAATGAGTTTATCTCGTCAGATAAAGTCTTGGTGACGTGCTTATTTTATTAGGTGAAGATTTTACCCCTCATTAATTTGAATATTCGAAATGAGCCTAAAATAAGGCCCAAAATGCTAGGATGGGTCAAGAGCATATGATACATAAA
>BRYE01000016.1:26218512-26223512 GCA_030159115.1 Actinidia arguta var. hypoleuca | reverse complement strand
TGCCCAACTCCCTCCTCCTCCGCATGTTCCCCTAAAATTAAGAGAAATAAGTGCTGGTGTGGTGCTTATTTTTTGTATTATAAACTTTAAAATGTGATAAGTTTTGTTGTACACAATTATTTTCATAAAATTTATATTTTTAGAATTTTCTCAATTATATTTTTGTATTACAAACTTTAGAATGTGATATGTTTATTGTACACATTTATTTTTAATAAAATTTATAATTTTAAAACCTTCTCAATGAGATCTATAAAACAAGAGCCAATCGATATGAAATTATGAAAATATAAAAAGTAATTTTTTGGCCATAAATTTCAATAGTGATACATTTATTAGTCATAGAAATATTAGTGTTTTTTATATTTTCTAGTGGTATGTTGGAATAAAATTTAAGAATTTAACATTGAAAAATTTCTCAGTCATGCACTTATAGTGTTTTTATATATTTTTTTGTAATGGTTATATATCTGAATAGTATTTTAGAAATTAAAAATGATAAATTTATCAGTTATGTAAATACTAAGCTTGATTACAATAATATTTAACTAAACAAACTCAAGTGAGAAAAAATATTATTACAACAATATACATTTCAAATTTAATTTAAGAATTATACAATCATAATTCAGGTGATAAATTTATCACAATGATATACATTTTAAATCTAATGAATAAATTATGAGATGATCACTTAAATGATAAATTTATCAAAGTGATAATATTTGAAATATAACTTAAGAATTATCCAATCGTTCGGTAAACACAAAAATACTAATATTTATTGACTGATATATTTTTCCTATGAATAAATCTATTTAGTATTGTCAAAATTTCTAAAATGAGTTTTTTTTTTAGTCGAATATTAATGTAAATAATTGTAATATTATGTTAAAGTATCTATCTAAGGTTTAATTTTATAAAATAATTTGTCAAATGTTGATATATATATATATATATATATATATATATATATATATATATATATACACACACACACATACATGAGTATATAATTTGAAAATATCGTGGTTGACAGTTGTATTAAAAATATATAGTGAATATAAGATTGATCTTTGATTCGAAAAGTTATGAAATATTGATCCAGTAGAAATCTTTAATTTTCCTAAATAATTTTTTTCTAAATATAATATAAAAATAAAATTACAATAAAATTCACAAAAAATATTTTTTTTAAAAAAACAACAACATGCTAATACAATTTTAAATTTTAAGTCTTTTTTGACAAAACAATTTGTTATTTTATCTATTTATACACGTTTGGTGATTCAATTTCTTTGAGAGTGAGAATACCATTTCACTTTTAGAACAATTATATCGTTACGACTACGATTCCTAGATCATGTCAGGTTGGACGGTTGGATTGCCGCAGCCCATGAAAGATGCAGCAAGCACGGGGAGGCCAAATGGAATGGTGACGTCCGGCCTTTTCGGTCGAAGACAATTTCTCTGCGAGTAATTATTCAATTCTCTCATAGTACCTTGTGATAATATTCGCTATTAATTATGTATTGATAAATTTTGTAGATAAGATATGATGAATCAAAAATTTTGTTGGATATTTGGGAGATAAAGTGTGACTCACAATGTGTGTATTGAGATAGTTTATTTATTGATGCAGGAAGAAAATTTACTTTATTATTCATTAATTCTTGTATTTTATAATTTTATAATTAGTTATTTTTTTATTTTAAGTTAATTAGAATTTATTTAATTAAATTTTTTTATTATATTAAGAGTCTTGTTTTAGATTTTATTAGTTATTATAGATTTTAATAGTTATCAAATAGTAGAATTTTAGTAGGTTTATAATTCTAATTTTTTTTCTGTTATAAATAAGTATGTAACCTTATTTATAAGGGAGTTTTATTGATTAATAAAAATTGAGTGATTGAAGAGATAGTTCTCTTTTTCTTCCAAACTATTTGGTATTTTTCGGAATCAACAAAGTGTTTGATGCCTTTATTCTCGATATTCTGTGTGAATCAACGGTTTTAGAGAAGGATTTCGTTTCCGGCATTCGTAGAATCAACGGATTCGAAATCGTTTATCCTTTTTGTTTTGTTTTTTTCTTTTCTTTTTCGCTTCCGTACTGCATCATTTATTGACAGTACTATTGCTCCGTTTGGTAATGCTTAAAAGCCAAGTTTTTTTTAAGCTTGTTACTAAAAAGGCCAAATTTTTTTGACTTTTTTATTTTTCTTGCTTTACTTTAGGTAAAACTAAGCAAATAAGCAAAATCAGAAAAGCAAAAAAGCCAATTCTGATTGGCTTTTTTGCTTATTTTAAGCAAAAAAGCCAGCCGAAAAGCTAAAATAAGCTGGTGCCAAACGGAGCATATGTAGAGAATACCATGTAGTACTCCGGGAGTACCTAATAGTTTCTCGCTTGATGCAGTGTCGTTTGTTTATAATGATTGTTGGGCCACATGGAGGCCCGTGATTTACGTTGAAAAAATCAATTTTGAAACATGAGTTTCTCTGACTTTGAGCTTTAAAAGATGATGATTCGATTTATCATATTTGATGAAACAAAGTAAAAATATATTTTCTTCTACGAGAGTTTTTCAACGATATAAATAATGTTCAAAATTGATGAGGAATGAATGAGGTATTGTCCCTTAAAGTGAACTAACTAAACTAGCTACATGTGCTGAAAAATATACTTAAATCCCACATCGATTGTGGGCAAGGAATAAAAGAATCTTCTAGTGTTAATACACTATTAGAGAGTGTCACAAGAGATTAATGACTACAATTAAACAATCATTATCATCACATTATAGTCAGCAATTTCAAAAGATTAATGGATGCAACAAGAAACAAAGAACCAAGATCGGCCATGATCGATTCGTAATTAATACTTGTTTATTCTTTAAACATTGTTTTATCGGATCAAACCCACTGCAAATAGTATATATGTACATATATCATACAATATTTATGCATCCATCATCATAATGCTCATTAAACGTAGGAACATAGAATAAATAATTAAGAACGACATATCGAAATTAATTATTGTAAACTTGTGTAGATCAAATAATTAACTGCGATGGCTCCCATATTTAATTTTGAAACTTTAATCTTCAATCTTCAATTAGAGATTGAACTACTTTTCGTATTCAATTAGAATACTACTTTTCATCAAAGTAAAAGTATTTAAAATCCACTCCATCTATTAAACAATAGTAAAATCAGGTTTAAAGTTATTTATAATTAAATATCTTATTAAATACCTAATTACATATGTGTCATACATATTATGTGGGCCACGTAAATATGGACCAATAGCATAAACAAATTTAAGCCTAAATATTTGAATCCTATTAAACTCGTATATATGGTATATATTTTTTGAGCCACATAAATCACTAAATTAAATATTTAGTCTTATAAGCCGTTGTGGTGGAGACTGAGTCGGAATTTGTGGGTCTCGGTGGGTTTGTTGAGTCTGGTGGTGGTGCTGAATCAGAGATTGTGAAAGCAATTAGGGTTTCGCCCCGTGTGGTTTGTTAGAGGGAGGAAGTGTGATTATCACTACCCCTTTCAATTGAGGAGAATGCTCAGGCTCCATTTCTCTCTCCCTCTCTCTCTCTACACTTAGATTAGTTGAGACTTGAGTCTCAACTAGAGAGAAAGGATGAAGAGGGAATAGAAGAGCCCCCCTCTCTCTCTGTGCTTATTCTATGTAATCCATAAGGTCCATGAGGGGTATATGCAGACTTTTCTCTCTATGAAAATTTCCACATTAACATATCCTTTGTGATCCATTTTTTTTATTTTCGTGTTCAATGGGATAAAGACAGGGAAAGGCTTAATTTTCTCCACACCTTCTAAACTATTAGTCTGTATTACTTTAAACCCTCATCTTGAAAAATTATCAGATGCACCACTTCAACTATTCAAAATCTTAGGTCTGTTAACTCCGTTAATGGAGTGTGCAAAATGTCTCATTTAGCCCTCAATTAGTTAAAAAGACCAAAATGACCTTTTATTTGTACCTCTCTCCCTCTCCATGGCTCTCAATCCATATCCCGGATTACCGGCCACATCTTGCCAAAAGAGATTGCTCTTTTAAAAAAAATTAACTTTCTTGGATTTTCTTTCTACTTTAAAGTTTATAATATTGTCCAATTTAGTTCTAGGTCATTCTATTTTCATATTTTCTTAACTGGATCTTGTGTTTTGTGCGACTTGCGATTCTTTGCCCATATTCTTTGACTACCGTGCTTCATAATTCTTCTATGTTTCCCTAGCAATTCACAGCTTCTTCACTCTGGGTGGCGGTATTTTGATTCTATCTTCGCATGTTGATTACCGATTGGCTCTGCAACTACCAGGGAAAAAAGAAGACTCAATTTGAACCCTTATCTCATCAATATTATTTTGTAGCTAAGTTAATTAATATATGATTTTTGGTTCTCTGCTTCTAGTGAATTGAAACAACTAGTCCATACTTAGCGTTTTACAAATGGTCCTGCGATAATGAAGGTATGTTTCGGACGTAGAGCTCAAGCCTTCATGAGCCAATGAATGAACCAGTTCCATTGGATGAAGTCGAATCAACAAGAGGGGAGAACTAATCCTGTAATGGAAGCTCATAGTAGGATTTAAAAAAATTAACACGTGGGCGATTATGAAAGACGGTACAGAGAGTGGAGACATAGAATAGGAGCAGAAGATCTCAAGCCGTTTTGTACTAGGATATTTGACCATATGTATTTTTTATAATTTTAATGAACTTTTGTTTCACATTTTGACAGTGGTAGGGTATAGAAGAGATTGCTTCATAAATTTGTGCAAGGCCTGCTTTCTCACGTAACTGGACACAGAGTTACTAGAGAGAAGGTTTTCACTATATTTTGGATTGGTATCTAAATGGTTGGAACCCTTTTTTTTTTAGCCAAAAAAAGAAACAAACTAAACAACAAGGGGTCTACTGAAAATGATACAAGTAGGGTCTTTAAGAAGCATTCC
>BRYE01000016.1:26201997-26203412 GCA_030159115.1 Actinidia arguta var. hypoleuca | reverse complement strand
AAAGCCTAGCAATGGCACACATTGGCGAGGCCATGGCTCAATTTCCTCGGCAATGGGCAGCCATGGCACGCAATGGCCCAGCCGTGGCACAATTTCTCGGCAATGTCCAGCAACGCCACACATTTGCTAGGCCATGGCTCAATTTTTCTCGGCAAAGTTTGTACTTGGAACACATTGGCGAGGCCATGGCTCAATTTCCTCGGCAATGGGCAGCCATGGCACGCATTGCTCGGCCATGGCACAATTTTCTCGGCAATGTCCAGCAATGCCTCACATTTGCTCGGCCATGGCTCAATTTTTCTCGGCAAAGCCCTGCAATGGCACACATTGGCAAGGCCATGCCTCAATTTCCTCGGCAATGGGCAGCCATGGCACGCATTGCTCGGCCATGGCACAATTTTCTCGGCAATGTCCAGCAATGCCTCACATTTGCTCGGCCATGGCTCAATTTTTCTCGGCAAAGCCCAGCAATGGCACACATTGGCAAGGCCATGGCTCAATTTCCTCGGCAATGGGCAGCCATGGCACGCATTGCTCGGCCATGGCACAATTTTCTCGGCAATGTCCAGCAATGCCTCACATTTGCTCGGCCATGGCTCAATTTTTCTCGGCAAAGCCCAGCAATGGCACACATTGGCAAGGCCATGGCTCAATTTCCTCGGCAATGGGCAGCCATGGCACGCATTGCTCGGCCATGGCACAATTTTCTCGGCAATGTCCAGCAATGCCTCACATGTGCTCGGCCATGGCTCAATTTTTCTCGGCAAAGCCCAGTAATGGCACACATTGGCGAGGCCATGGCTCAAATTTCTCGGAATTGGGCAGCCATGGCACGCAATGGCCCAGCCATGGCACGCAATGGCCCAGCCATGGCACAATTTCTAGGCAATGTCCAGCAATGCCACACATTTGCTCGGCCATGGCTCAATTTTTCTCGGCAAAGCCCTGCAATGGCACACATTGGCAAGGCCATGGCTCAATTTCCTCGGCAATGGGCAGCCATGGCACGCATTGCTCGGCCATGGCACAATTTTCTCGGCAATGTCCAGCAATGCCTCACATTTGCTCGGCCATGGCTCAATTTTTCTCGGCAAAGCCCTGCAATGGCACACATTGGCAAGGCCATGGCTCAATTTCCTCGGCAATGGGCAGCCATGGCACGCATTGCTCGGCCATGGCACAATTTTCTCGGCAATGTCCAGCAATGCCTCACATTTGCTCGGCCATGGCTCAATTTTTCTCGGCAAAGCCCAGCAATGGCACACATTGGCAAGGCCATGGCTCAATTTCCTCGGCAATGGGCAGCCATGGCACGCATTGCTCGGCCATGGCACAATTTTCTCGGCAATGTCCAGCAATGCCTCACATTTGCTCGGCCATGGCTCAATTTTTCTCGGCAAAGCCCAGCAATGGCA
>BRYE01000016.1:26186997-26191997 GCA_030159115.1 Actinidia arguta var. hypoleuca | reverse complement strand
TAAAAAAATTAGTTAAAAATAGTAATATATAATAAAAAATATGTAAAAATATTGAGAATGAAGTGAAGTGATAAATACTTAAACTAGTTTACATATAGGGGTGAGCCGCATAAAATAAGAAACAAATACGTAGTTTGGTTATCAAAATATCGAATAGAATGGGGATGTTCAAAAGGAGCAACGTGGCATTGGGGGAACTTTTTTTTTACAAGGGAAGCATGAATACGTGTTTTGAAAACGGAATTAGGTAAGGAAATGTTTTGTCTTAAGCATTCACATCGGCTTACGACTAGCCACGGGGAGGGGCCCATTAAATTTGCATGAGTCTCGATTGCCCACGAGGCCCCGCGAAACCTCATTCCGCAAAAAATGCATGTTTTTACCAAGCCCCCATTGGGCCTTGGTGTGGATGGCACGCATTTGCCCAGCCATGGCATGTCGATGGAACAGATTTTCTAAGCAACGGGGCAGCCACTGTACTCATTTTCTCGGCAATGCCCAGCAAGGGCACACATTTGCTCGGCCATGGCACACATTTTCTAGGCAACGGGCAGCAAGGGCACAGTTTTGCCCAGCCATGGCATCATTTTCTCGGCAATGCCCAGCAAGGGCACACATTTGCTCGGCCATGGCACACTTTTTCTAGGCAATGGGCAGCAAGGGCACGGCCATGGCTCAATTTTCCTCGGCAATGCCCAGCTATGGAACACATTGCCAAGGCCATGGCTCAATTTTTATCGGCAATGGGCAGCCATGGCACACTTTTGCTCGGCCATGGCACAATTTTCTCGGCAATGTCCAGCAATACCACACATTTGCTCGGCCATGGCTCAATTTTTCTCGGCAAAGCCCAGCAATGGCACACATTGGCAAGGCCATGGCTCAAATTCCTGGGCAATGGGCAGCCATGGCACGCTTTGCTAGGCCATGGCACAATTTTCTCGGCAATGTCCAGCAATGCCACACATTTGCTCGGCCATGGCTCAATTTTTCTCGGCAAAGCCCAGTAATGGCACACATTGGCGAGGCCATGGCTCAAATTTCTCGGAATTGGGCAGCCATGGCACGCAATGGCCCAGCCATGGCACAATTTCTCGGCAATGTCCACCAACGCCACACATTTGCTCGGCCATGGCTCAATTTTTCTCGGCAAAGCCCAGCAATGGAACACATTGCCGAGGCCATGGCTCAATTTCCTCGGCAATGGGCAGCCATGGCACGCATTGCTCGGCCATGGCACAATTTTCTCGGCAATGTCCAGCAATGCCTCACATTTGCTCGGCCATGGCTCAATTTTTCTCGGCAAAGCCCAGCAATGGCACACATTGGCAAGGCCATGGCTCAATTTCCTCGGCAATGGGCAGCCATGGCACGCTTTGCTCGGCCATGGCACAATTTTCTCGGCAATGTCCAGCAATGCCTCACATTTGCTCGGCCATGGCTCAATTTTCCTCGGCAAAGCCCAGCAATGGCACACATTGGCGAGGCCATGGCTTAATTTCCTCGGCAATGGGCAGCCATGGCACGCTTTGCTCGGCCATGGCACAATTTCTCGGCAATGTCCAGCAATGCCACACATTTGCTCGGCCATGGCTCAATTTTTCTCGGCAAAGCCTAGCAATGGCACACATTGGCGAGGCCATGGCTCAATTTCCTCGGCAATGGGCAGCCATGGCACGCAATGGCCCAGCCATGGCACAATTTCTCGGCAATGTCCAGCAACGCCACACATTTGCTCGGCCATGGCTCAATTTTTCTCGACAAAGTTTGTACTTGGAACACATTGGCGAGGCCATGGCTCAATTTCCTCGGCAATGGGCAGCCATGGCACGCAATGGGCCAGCCATGGCACAATTTCTCGGCAATGTCCAGCAATGCCTCACATTTGCTCGGCCATGGCTCAATTTTTCTCGGCAAAGCCCAGTAATGGCACACATTGGCGAGGCCATGGCTCAAATTTCTCGGAATTGGGCAGCCATGGCACGCAATGGCCCAGCCATGGCACAATTTCTAGGCAATGTCCAGCAATGCCACACATTTGCTCGGCCATGGCTCAATTTTTCTCGGCAAAGCCCTGCAATGGCACACATTGGCAAGGCCATGGCTCAATTTCCTCGGCAATGGGAAGCCATGGCACGCATTGCTCGGCCATGGCACAATTTTCTCGGCAATGTCCAGCAATGCCTCACATTTGCTCGGCCATGGCTCAATTTTTCTCGGCAAAGCCCAGCAATGGCACACATTGGCGAGGCCATGGCTCAATTTCCTCGGCAATGGGCAGCCATGGCACGAATTGCTCGGCCATGGCACAATTTTCTCGGCAATGTCCAGCAATGCCTCACATTTGCTCGGCCATGGCTCAATTTTTCTCGGCAAAGCCCAGCAATGGCACACATTGGCGAGGCCATGGCTCAATTTCCTCGGCAATGGGCAGCCATGGCACGCATTGCTCGGCCATGGCACAATTTTCTCGGCAATGTCCAGCAATGCCTCACATTTGCTCGGCCATGGCTCAATTTTTCTCGGCAAAGCCCAGCAATGGCACACATTGGCGAGGCCATGGCTCAATTTCCTCGGCAATGGGCAGCCATGGCACGCTTTGCTCGGCCATGGCACAATTTTCTCGGCAATGTCCAGCAATGCCTCACATTTGCTCGGCCATGGCTCAATTTTCCTCGGCAAAGCCCAGCAATGGCACACATTGGCGAGGCCATGGCTTAATTTCCTCGGCAATGGGCAGCCATGGCACGCTTTGCTCGGCCATGGCACAATTTCTCGGCAATGTCCAGCAATGCCACACATTTGCTCGGCCATGGCTCAATTTTTCTCGGCAAAGCCTAGCAATGGCACACATTGGCGAGGCCATGGCTCAATTTCCTCGGCAATGGGCAGCCATGGCACGCTTTGCTCGGCCATGGCACAATTTCTCGGCAATGTCCAGCAATGCCACACATTTGCTCGGCCATGGCTCAATTTTTCTCGGCAAAGCCTAGCAATGGCACACATTGGCGAGGCCATGGCTCAATTTCCTCGGCAATGGGCAGCCATGGCACGCAATGGCCCAGCCGTGGCACAATTTCTCGGCAATGTCCAGCAACGCCACACATTTGCTAGGCCATGGCTCAATTTTTCTCGGCAAAGTTTGTACTTGGAACACATTGGCGAGGCCATGGCTCAATTTCCTCGGCAATGGGCAGCCATGGCACGCATTGCTCGGCCATGGCACAATTTTCTCGGCAATGTCCAGCAATGCCTCACATTTGCTCGGCCATGGCTCAATTTTTCTCGGCAAAGCCCTGCAATGGCACACATTGGCAAGGCCATGCCTCAATTTCCTCGGCAATGGGCAGCCATGGCACGCATTGCTCGGCCATGGCACAATTTTCTCGGCAATGTCCAGCAATGCCTCACATTTGCTCGGCCATGGCTCAATTTTTCTCGGCAAAGCCCAGCAATGGCACACATTGGCAAGGCCATGGCTCAATTTCCTCGGCAATGGGCAGCCATGGCACGCATTGCTCGGCCATGGCACAATTTTCTCGGCAATGTCCAGCAATGCCTCACATTTGCTCGGCCATGGCTCAATTTTTCTCGGCAAAGCCCAGCAATGGCACACATTGGCAAGGCCATGGCTCAATTTCCTCGGCAATGGGCAGCCATGGCACGCATTGCTCGGCCATGGCACAATTTTCTCGGCAATGTCCAGCAATGCCTCACATGTGCTCGGCCATGGCTCAATTTTTCTCGGCAAAGCCCAGTAATGGCACACATTGGCGAGGCCATGGCTCAAATTTCTCGGAATTGGGCAGCCATGGCACGCAATGGCCCAGCCATGGCACGCAATGGCCCAGCCATGGCACAATTTCTAGGCAATGTCCAGCAATGCCACACATTTGCTCGGCCATGGCTCAATTTTTCTCGGCAAAGCCCTGCAATGGCACACATTGGCAAGGCCATGGCTCAATTTCCTCGGCAATGGGCAGCCATGGCACGCATTGCTCGGCCATGGCACAATTTTCTCGGCAATGTCCAGCAATGCCTCACATTTGCTCGGCCATGGCTCAATTTTTCTCGGCAAAGCCCTGCAATGGCACACATTGGCAAGGCCATGGCTCAATTTCCTCGGCAATGGGCAGCCATGGCACGCATTGCTCGGCCATGGCACAATTTTCTCGGCAATGTCCAGCAATGCCTCACATTTGCTCGGCCATGGCTCAATTTTTCTCGGCAAAGCCCAGCAATGGCACACATTGGCAAGGCCATGGCTCAATTTCCTCGGCAATGGGCAGCCATGGCGCGCATTGCTCGGCCATGGCACAATTTTCTCGGCAATGTCCAGCAATGCCTCACATGTGCTCGGCCATGGCTCAATTTTTCTCGGCAAAGCCCAGTAATGGCACACATTGGCGAGGCCATGGCTCAAATTTCTCGGAATTGGGCAGCCATGGCACGCAATGGCCCAGCCATGGCACGCAATGGCCCAGCCATGGCACGCAATGGCCCAGCCATGGCACAATTTCTAGGCAATGTCCAGCAATGCCTCACATTTGCTCGGCCATGGCTCAATTTTTCTCGGCAAAGCCCTGCAATGGCACACATTGGCAAGGCCATGGCTCAATTTCCTCGGCAATGGGCAGCCATGGCACGCATTGCTCGGCCATGGCACAATTTTCTCGGCAATGTCCAGCAATGCCTCACATTTGCTCGGCCATGGCTCAATTTTTCTCGGCAAAGCCCTGCAATGGCACACATTGGCAAGGCCATGGCTCAATTTCCTCGGCAATGGGCAGCCATGGCACGCATTGCTCGGCCATGGCACAATTTTCTCGGCAATGTCCAGCAATGCCTCACATTTGCTCGGCCATGGCTCAATTTTTCTCGGCAAAGCCCTGCAATGGCACACATTGGCAAGGCCATGGCTCAATTTCCTCGGCAATGGGCAGCCATGGCACGCATTGCTCTGCCATGGCACAATTTTCTCGGCAATGTCCAGCGATGCC
>BRYE01000016.1:26174497-26176997 GCA_030159115.1 Actinidia arguta var. hypoleuca | reverse complement strand
TCCTCGGCAATGCCCAGCTATGGAACACATTGCCAAGGCCATGGCTCAATTTTTATCGGCAATGGGCAGCCATGGCACACTTTTGCTCGGCCATGGCACAATTTTCTCGGCAATGTCCAGCAATACCACACATTTGCTCGGCCATGGCTCAATTTTTCTCGGCAAAGCCCAGCAATGGCACACATTGGCAAGGCCATGGCTCAAATTCCTGGGCAATGGGCAGCCATGGCACGCTTTGCTAGGCCATGGCACAATTTTCTCGGCAATGTCCAGCAATGCCACACATTTGCTCGGCCATGGCTCAATTTTTCTCGGCAAAGCCCAGTAATGGCACACATTGGCGAGGCCATGGCTCAAATTTCTCGGAATTGGGCAGCCATGGCACGCAATGGCCCAGCCATGGCACAATTTCTCGGCAATGTCCACCAACGCCACACATTTGCTCGGCCATGGCTCAATTTTTCTCGGCAAAGCCCAGCAATGGAACACATTGCCGAGGCCATGGCTCAATTTCCTCGGCAATGGGCAGCCATGGCACGCATTGCTCGGCCATGGCACAATTTTCTCGGCAATGTCCAGCAATGCCTCACATTTGCTCGGCCATGGCTCAATTTTTCTCGGCAAAGCCCAGCAATGGCACACATTGGCAAGGCCATGGCTCAATTTCCTCGGCAATGGGCAGCCATGGCACGCTTTGCTCGGCCATGGCACAATTTTCTCGGCAATGTCCAGCAATGCCTCACATTTGCTCGGCCATGGCTCAATTTTCCTCGGCAAAGCCCAGCAATGGCACACATTGGCGAGGCCATGGCTTAATTTCCTCGGCAATGGGCAGCCATGGCACGCTTTGCTCGGCCATGGCACAATTTCTCGGCAATGTCCAGCAATGCCACACATTTGCTCGGCCATGGCTCAATTTTTCTCGGCAAAGCCTAGCAATGGCACACATTGGCGAGGCCATTGCTCAATTTCCTCGGCAATGGGCAGCCATGGCACGCAATGGCCCAGCCATGGCACAATTTCTCGGCAATGTCCAGCAACGCCACACATTTGCTCGGCCATGGCTCAATTTTTCTCGACAAAGTTTGTACTTGGAACACATTGGCGAGGCCATGGCTCAATTTCCTCGGCAATGGGCAGCCATGGCACGCAATGGGCCAGCCATGGCACAATTTCTCGGCAATGTCCAGCAATGCCTCACATTTGCTCGGCCATGGCTCAATTTTTCTCGGCAAAGCCCAGTAATGGCACACATTGGCGAGGCCATGGCTCAAATTTCTCGGAATTGGGCAGCCATGGCACGCAATGGCCCAGCCATGGCACAATTTCTAGGCAATGTCCAGCAATGCCACACATTTGCTCGGCCATGGCTCAATTTTTCTCGGCAAAGCCCTGCAATGGCACACATTGGCAAGGCCATGGCTCAATTTCCTCGGCAATGGGAAGCCATGGCACGCATTGCTCGGCCATGGCACAATTTTCTCGGCAATGTCCAGCAATGCCTCACATTTGCTCGGCCATGGCTCAATTTTTCTCGGCAAAGCCCAGCAATGGCACATATTGGCGAGGCCATGGCTCAATTTCCTCGGCAATGGGCAGCCATGGCACGCATTGCTCGGCCATGGCACAATTTTCTCGGCAATGTCCAGCAATGCCTCACATTTGCTCGGCCATGGCTCAATTTTTCTCGGCAAAGCCCAGCAATGGCACACATTGGCGAGGCCATGGCTCAATTTCCTCGGCAATGGGCAGCCATGGCACGCTTTGCTCGGCCATGGCACAATTTTCTCGGCAATGTCCAGCAATGCCTCACATTTGCTCGGCCATGGCTCAATTTTCCTCGGCAAAGCCCAGCAATGGCACACATTGGCGAGGCCATGGCTTAATTTCCTCGGCAATGGGCAGCCATGGCACGCTTTGCTCGGCCATGGCACAATTTCTCGGCAATGTCCAGCAATGCCACACATTTGCTCGGCCATGGCTCAATTTTTCTCGGCAAAGCCTAGCAATGGCACACATTGGCGAGGCCATGGCTCAATTTCCTCGGCAATGGGCAGCCATGGCACGCTTTGCTCGGCCATGGCACAATTTCTCGGCAATGTCCAGCAATGCCACACATTTGCTCGGCCATGGCTCAATTTTTCTCGGCAAAGCCTAGCAATGGCACACATTGGCGAGGCCATGGCTCAATTTCCTCGGCAATGGGCAGCCATGGCACGCAATGGCCCAGCCGTGGCACAATTTCTCGGCAATGTCCAGCAACGCCACACATTTGCTAGGCCATGGCTCAATTTTTCTCGGCAAAGTTTGTACTTGGAACACATTGGCGAGGCCATGGCTCAATTTCCTCGGCAATGGGCAGCCATGGCACGCATTGCTCGGCCATGGCACAATTTTCTCGGCAATGTCCAGCAATGCCTCACATTTGCTCGGCCATGGCTCAATTTTTCTCGGCAAAGCCCTGCAATGGCACACATTGGCAAGGCCATGCCTCAATTTC
>BRYE01000016.1:26161997-26164497 GCA_030159115.1 Actinidia arguta var. hypoleuca | reverse complement strand
TGCAGATCTGGGGGGTGACTCCCCCATTCAACCCACTCAATGATAGTTTCATTCTGGAACATTAGAGGCCTGAACTCGCCTCTAAAACAGAATGGAGTCTTGAAGTTTGTCCGAAAAAATAAAGCATCTATCATGGGAATTCTGGAAACTAAACTTTCCCAGCAAAGTTTGAATGATATTGCCAGGAAAAAGTTCAGATATTGGAGAGTAGAAGACAACTTTCAACTCAACCCAAATGGTAGGATCTTGATTCTTTGGAAGGAAGACAAAGTAAATATGGATATAATAGAGAAGACGGACCAGGTCATCCACTGCCTGGCCACCTGTAAGTCATCATCTATTAAATTTCATATAAGCTTTGTTTATGCTTTCAATTCTATTGTGGGGAGAAGGCCCCTTTGGGATAACCTGCGCAGGTTTAATTCCTCGGTAGAGTTTCCCTGGATTCTCTTAGGGGACTTCAATAATGTCCGAAGCAGAGATGAAAAGGCCAACGGCCTTCCAGTCACCATGTACGAGATAAGGGACTTCAACAATTGCTGTTATGACATTGGATTATCAGACCTTAAATCCACAGGAGTCTTTTACACTTGGTCCAACAACTCAGTTTGGAGCAAGCTTGACAGAGCTATGGTAAACAAAGATTGGATCCAAGATGGTCTTCTTGCCCAAGCAGTCTATGAATTCCCAGGGAAATTTTCTGATCATTCCCCTTGCACCATTTCCTTATTTGGGGATAACGATCGAGGGGCTGCCTCATTTAAATTTTTCAACATGTGGACTAAGCATGATAAATTCCTGGAGCTAGTCAGGGATTCTTGGAGAATGCGTATAGAAGGAACAGCTATGTACAAGCTCTGCAGGAAGCTAAAAGCCATAAAGGGTCCATTAAAAATCTTGAACAAGCAGCAATTTTCTCATATATCAGCCAGGGCTGAGGCTGCAGAGGAGAATCTTATCAAGGCACAGCAGCAATTGCATGACAACCCGGGGGATTCCAGCCTTCAAATCTCAATTCCGGAGCTCAGAACCAAGGCCATAAAGCTAGCCGAAGCAGAAGCCAGCTTCTGCTCCCAATTAGCAAAGGCCAAATACTTGAAGAACTCAGACAAAGGGACCAAATTTTTTCATGATTTGATTAGAGCCAATCGTTCCAAGAACCAAGTTGCCTCCATTTTGCTCGAAGATGGGTCCAGAACTACCTCAAATAGTCAAGTCAGCGAGGCTTTTGTTCAGTACTATATGGGGCTGTTAGGAGAAAGAAAAGGCTGCATTGCCATTAACAAAAGCACAATTTTAAATGGCAAGCTCTTAGAGGCAGAGCAAGCAACCAACCTTTTAAAGGCTATCTCCGAGGAAGAAATCAAAGCTGCCCTCTTCAGCATAGGCGAAGATAAAGCTCCAGGGCCAGATGGATTTTCCTCATGCTTCTTTAAAAAAGCGTGGGACATAGTGGGGAGGGACTTTTCTAAAGCAGTGATGGAATTCTTTTCTTCGGGGCAGATCCTCAAGCAAATCAACCATTCTGTGCTGGCCTTAATTCCGAAATCCAAGGACGCAGACAGGGTAGAAGATTTCCGCCCTATAGCTTGCTGCAATGTAGTTTACAAGGTCATCTCCAAAATCATAGCTTCAAGGCTAGCTCCTGTACTTTCCAGCATTGTAAGTCCAGCTCAATCAGCCTTTGTTCAGAATAGAAGCATGATTGACAACATCTTTTTGCTCCAAGAGCTTCTTAGGCAATATGGTCGTAAAAGAGTATCCCCCCGATGCATCCTAAATGTGGATCTGAGGAAAGCTTTTGACTCGGTGGACTGGGGGTTTGTTCATGACATGCTCGCAGCTCTACAATTCCCCCCCAAATTTATAGGATGGATCATGGCTTGTATATCGACCACCTCCTACTCTTTATCATTTAACGGGTCAATGCATGGATTTTTTAAGGGTCAAAGAGGGCTAAGGCAAGGAGACCCCCTTTCTCCTTACTTATTTGTCCTCTGCCTTGAATATCTATCCAGAGACTTGGGTGAGTTGCAGAACAATGAAGAGTTCAATTTCCATCCAAAATGTGGAAGTTTGAAGATCACCCATTTAGCCTTCGCAGATGACCTTGTGCTTTTTTCCAGAGGGGATCCCATATCAGTTTCCCTTCTCATGGAAAAGCTTAATCACTTCGGGGACTGCTCGGGGCTGAAAATCAGCTTCTCCAAATCAAGCTTCTACTCGGCAGGTATCAGCCAGTTGGACACGGACACCATTAAGGGAATATCAGGCTTCTCCCAAGGATCTTTTCCGTTCAGATATCTGGGAATTCCAGTTGCGGACAGCAGACTGACTATCTCCCAATTCAGCCCCATGATAGACAAGATTTCAGGCTACATCAGTGCATGGGCAGGGGCAAATCTTTCTTATGCAGGCAGGACAGAACTGGTGAAGTCAGTTCTTCAGGGAGTAGAATGTTTCTGGCTTTCCATTCTCCCTATCCCAGCAGGGGTGCGGG
>BRYE01000016.1:26154497-26156997 GCA_030159115.1 Actinidia arguta var. hypoleuca | reverse complement strand
GCATGAGTCTCGATTGCCCACGAGGCCCCGCGAAACCTCATTCCGCAAAAAATGCATGTTTTTACCAAGCCCCCATTGGGCCTTGGTGTGGATGGCACGCATTTGCCCAGCCATGGCATGTCGATGGAACAGATTTTCTAAGCAACGGGGCAGCCACTGTACTCATTTTCTCGGCAATGCCCAGCAAGGGCACACATTTGCTCGGCCATGGCACACATTTTCTAGGCAACGGGCAGCAAGGGCACAGTTTTGCCCAGCCATGGCATCATTTTCTCGGCAATGCCCAGCAAGGGCACACATTTGCTCGGCCATGGCACACTTTTTCTAGGCAATGGGCAGCAAGGGCACAGCCATGGCTCAATTTTCTCGGCAATGTCCAGCAAAGGCACACTTTTGCTCGGCCATGGCTCAATTTTCCTCGGCAATGCCCAGCTATGGAACACATTGCCAAGGCCATGGCTCAATTTTTATCGGCAATGGGCAGCCATGGCACACTTTTGCTCGGCCATGGCACAATTTTCTCGGCAATGTCCAGCAATACCACACATTTGCTCGGCCATGGCTCAATTTTTCTCGGCAAAGCCCAGCAATGGCACACATTGGCAAGGCCATGGCTCAAATTCCTGGGCAATGGGCAGCCATGGCACGCTTTGCTAGGCCATGGCACAATTTTCTCGGCAATGTCCAGCAATGCCACACATTTGCTCGGCCATGGCTCAATTTTTCTCGGCAAAGCCCAGTAATGGCACACATTGGCGAGGCCATGGCTCAAATTTCTCGGAATTGGGCAGCCATGGCACGCAATGGCCCAGCCATGGCACAATTTCTCGGCAATGTCCACCAACGCCACACATTTGCTCGGCCATGGCTCAATTTTTCTCGGCAAAGCCCAGCAATGGAACACATTGCCGAGGCCATGGCTCAATTTCCTCGGCAATGGGCAGCCATGGCACGCATTGCTCGGCCATGGCACAATTTTCTCGGCAATGTCCAGCAATGCCTCACATTTGCTCGGCCATGGCTCAATTTTTCTCGGCAAAGCCCAGCAATGGCACACATTGGCAAGGCCATGGCTCAATTTCCTCGGCAATGGGCAGCCATGGCACGCTTTGCTCGGCCATGGCACAATTTTCTCGGCAATGTCCAGCAATGCCTCACATTTGCTCGGCCATGGCTCAATTTTCCTCGGCAAAGCCCAGCAATGGCACACATTGGCGAGGCCATGGCTTAATTTCCTCGGCAATGGGCAGCCATGGCACGCTTTGCTCGGCCATGGCACAATTTCTCGGCAATGTCCAGCAATGCCACACATTTGCTCGGCCATGGCTCAATTTTTCTCGGCAAAGCCTAGCAATGGCACACATTGGCGAGGCCATGGCTCAATTTCCTCGGCAATGGGCAGCCATGGCACGCAATGGCCCAGCCATGGCACAATTTCTCGGCAATGTCCAGCAACGCCACACATTTGCTCGGCCATGGCTCAATTTTTCTCGACAAAGTTTGTACTTGGAACACATTGGCGAGGCCATGGCTCAATTTCCTCGGCAATGGGCAGCCATGGCACGCAATGGGCCAGCCATGGCACAATTTCTCGGCAATGTCCAGCAATGCCTCACATTTGCTCGGCCATGGCTCAATTTTTCTCGGCAAAGCCCAGTAATGGCACACATTGGCGAGGCCATGGCTCAAATTTCTCGGAATTGGGCAGCCATGGCACGCAATGGCCCAGCCATGGCACAATTTCTAGGCAATGTCCAGCAATGCCACACATTTGCTCGGCCATGGCTCAATTTTTCTCGGCAAAGCCCTGCAATGGCACACATTGGCAAGGCCATGGCTCAATTTCCTCGGCAATGGGAAGCCAT
Source organism: Actinidia arguta var. hypoleuca (assembly GCA_030159115.1). Lineage (NCBI taxonomy): Eukaryota > Viridiplantae > Streptophyta > Magnoliopsida > Ericales > Actinidiaceae > Actinidia > Actinidia arguta. The sequence continues at coordinate 26,155,132 of BRYE01000016.1, read as the reverse complement.
GGCACGCATTGCTCGGCCATGGCACAATTTTCTCGGCAATGTCCAGCAATGCCTCACATTTGCTCGGCCATGGCTCAATTTTTCTCGGCAAAGCCCAGCAATGGCACACATTGGCGAGGCCATGGCTCAATTTCCTCGGCAATGGGCAGCCATGGCACGCATTGCTCGGCCATGGCACAATTTTCTCGGCAATGTCCAGCAATGCCTCACATTTGCTCGGCCATGGCTCAATTTTTCTCGGCAAAGCCCAGCAATGGCACACATTGGCGAGGCCATGGCTCAATTTCCTCGGCAATGGGCAGCCATGGCACGCTTTGCTCGGCCATGGCACAATTTTCTCGGCAATGTCCAGCAATGCCTCACATTTGCTCGGCCATGGCTCAATTTTCCTCGGCAAAGCCCAGCAATGGCACACATTGGCGAGGCCATGGCTTAATTTCCTCGGCAATGGGCAGCCATGGCACGCTTTGCTCGGCCATGGCACAATTTCTCGGCAATGTCCAGCAATGCCACACATTTGCTCGGCCATGGCTCAATTTTTCTCGGCAAAGCCTAGCAATGGCACACATTGGCGAGGCCATGGCTCAATTTCCTCGGCAATGGGCAGCCATGGCACGCTTTGCTCGGCCATGGCA
>BRYE01000016.1:26139497-26141997 GCA_030159115.1 Actinidia arguta var. hypoleuca | reverse complement strand
TCCAGCAATGCCACACATTTGCTCGGCCATGGCTCAATTTTTCTCGGCAAAGCCCAGTAATGGCACACATTGGCGAGGCCATGGCTCAAATTTCTCGGAATTGGGCAGCCATGGCACGCAATGGCCCAGCCATGGCACAATTTCTCGGCAATGTCCACCAACGCCACACATTTGCTCGGCCATGGCTCAATTTTTCTCGGCAAAGCCCAGCAATGGAACACATTGCCGAGGCCATGGCTCAATTTCCTCGGCAATGGGCAGCCATGGCACGCATTGCTCGGCCATGGCACAATTTTCTCGGCAATGTCCAGCAATGCCTCACATTTGCTCGGCCATGGCTCAATTTTTCTCGGCAAAGCCCAGCAATGGCACACATTGGCAAGGCCATGGCTCAATTTCCTCGGCAATGGGCAGCCATGGCACGCTTTGCTCGGCCATGGCACAATTTTCTCGGCAATGTCCAGCAATGCCTCACATTTGCTCGGCCATGGCTCAATTTTCCTCGGCAAAGCCCAGCAATGGCACACATTGGCGAGGCCATGGCTTAATTTCCTCGGCAATGGGCAGCCATGGCACGCTTTGCTCGGCCATGGCACAATTTCTCGGCAATGTCCAGCAACGCCACACATTTGCTCGGCCATGGCTCAATTTTTCTCGACAAAGTTTGTACTTGGAACACATTGGCGAGGCCATGGCTCAATTTCCTCGGCAATGGGCAGCCATGGCACGCAATGGGCCAGCCATGGCACAATTTCTCGGCAATGTCCAGCAACGCCACACATTTGCTCGGCCATGGCTCAATTTTTCTCGACAAAGTTTGTACTTGGAACACATTGGCGAGGCCATGGCTCAAATTTCTCGGCAATGGGCAGCCATGGCACGCAATGGGCCAGCCATGGCACAATTTCTCGGCAATGTCCAGCAATGCCTCACATTTGCTCGGCCATGGCTCAATTTTTCTCGGCAAAGCCCAGTAATGGCACACATTGGCGAGGCCATGGCTCAAATTTCTCGGAATTGGGCAGCCATGGCACGCAATGGCCCAGCCATGGCACAATTTCTAGGCAATGTCCAGCAATGCCACACATTTGCTCGGCCATGGCTCAATTTTTCTCGGCAAAGCCCTGCAATGGCACACATTGGCAAGGCCATGGCTCAATTTCCTCGGCAATGGGAAGCCATGGCACGCATTGCTCGGCCATGGCACAATTTTCTCGGCAATGTCCAGCAATGCCTCACATTTGCTCGGCCATGGCTCAATTTTTCTCGGCAAAGCCCAGCAATGGCACACATTGGCGAGGCCATGGCTCAATTTCCTCGGCAATGGGCAGCCATGGCACGCATTGCTCGGCCATGGCACAATTTTCTCGGCAATGTCCAGCAATGCCTCACATTTGCTCGGCCATGGCTCAATTTTTCTCGGCAAAGCCCAGCAATGGCACACATTGGCGAGGCCATGGCTCAATTTCCTCGGCAATGGGCAGCCATGGCACGCTTTGCTCGGCCATGGCACAATTTTCTCGGCAATGTCCAGCAATGCCTCACATTTGCTCGGCCATGGCTCAATTTTCCTCGGCAAAGCCCAGCAATGGCACACATTGGCGAGGCCATGGCTTAATTTCCTCGGCAATGGGCAGCCATGGCACGCTTTGCTCGGCCATGGCACAATTTCTCGGCAATGTCCAGCAATGCCACACATTTGCTCGGCCATGGCTCAATTTTTCTCGGCAAAGCCTAGCAATGGCACACATTGGCGAGGCCATGGCTCAATTTCCTCGGCAATGGGCAGCCATGGCACGCTTTGCTCGGCCATGGCACAATTTCTCGGCAATGTCCAGCAATGCCACACATTTGCTCGGCCATGGCTCAATTTTTCTCGGCAAAGCCTAGCAATGGCACACATTGGCGAGGCCATGGCTCAATTTCCTCGGCAATGGGCAGCCATGGCACGCAATGGCCCAGCCGTGGCACAATTTCTCGGCAATGTCCAGCAACGCCACACATTTGCTAGGCCATGGCTCAATTTTTCTCGGCAAAGTTTGTACTTGGAACACATTGGCGAGGCCATGGCTCAATTTCCTCGGCAATGGGCAGCCATGGCACGCATTGCTCGGCCATGGCACAATTTTCTCGGCAATGTCCAGCAATGCCTCACATTTGCTCGGCCATGGCTCAATTTTTCTCGGCAAAGCCCTGCAATGGCACACATTGGCAAGGCCATGCCTCAATTTCCTCGGCAATGGGCAGCCATGGCACGCATTGCTCGGCCATGGCACAATTTTCTCGGCAATGTCCAGCAATGCCTCACATTTGCTCGGCCATGGCTCAATTTTTCTCGGCAAAGCCCAGCAATGGCACACATTGGCAAGGCCATGGCTCAATTTCCTCGGCAATGGGCAGCCATGGCACGCATTGCTCGGCCATGGCACAATTTTCTCGGCAATGTCCAGCAATGCCTCACATTTGCTCGGCCATGGCTCAATTTTTCTCGGCAAAGCCC
>BRYE01000016.1:26124497-26126997 GCA_030159115.1 Actinidia arguta var. hypoleuca | reverse complement strand
GGCAAGGCCATGGCTCAAATTCCTGGGCAATGGGCAGCCATGGCACGCTTTGCTAGGCCATGGCACAATTTTCTCGGCAATGTCCAGCAATGCCACACATTTGCTCGGCCATGGCTCAATTTTTCTCGGCAAAGCCCAGTAATGGCACACATTGGCGAGGCCATGGCTCAAATTTCTCGGAATTGGGCAGCCATGGCACGCAATGGCCCAGCCATGGCACAATTTCTCGGCAATGTCCACCAACGCCACACATTTGCTCGGCCATGGCTCAATTTTTCTCGGCAAAGCCCAGCAATGGAACACATTGCCGAGGCCATGGCTCAATTTCCTCGGCAATGGGCAGCCATGGCACGCATTGCTCGGCCATGGCACAATTTTCTCGGCAATGTCCAGCAATGCCTCACATTTGCTCGGCCATGGCTCAATTTTTCTCGGCAAAGCCCAGCAATGGCACACATTGGCAAGGCCATGGCTCAATTTCCTCGGCAATGGGCAGCCATGGCACGCTTTGCTCGGCCATGGCACAATTTTCTCGGCAATGTCCAGCAATGCCTCACATTTGCTCGGCCATGGCTCAATTTTCCTCGGCAAAGCCCAGCAATGGCACACATTGGCGAGGCCATGGCTTAATTTCCTCGGCAATGGGCAGCCATGGCACGCTTTGCTCGGCCATGGCACAATTTCTCGGCAATGTCCAGCAATGCCACACATTTGCTCGGCCATGGCTCAATTTTTCTCGGCAAAGCCTAGCAATGGCACACATTGGCGAGGCCATGGCTCAATTTCCTCGGCAATGGGCAGCCATGGCACGCAATGGCCCAGCCATGGCACAATTTCTCGGCAATGTCCAGCAACGCCACACATTTGCTCGGCCATGGCTCAATTTTTCTCGACAAAGTTTGTACTTGGAACACATTGGCGAGGCCATGGCTCAATTTCCTCGGCAATGGGCAGCCATGGCACGCAATGGGCCAGCCATGGCACAATTTCTCGGCAATGTCCAGCAATGCCTCACATTTGCTCGGCCATGGCTCAATTTTTCTCGGCAAAGCCCAGTAATGGCACACATTGGCGAGGCCATGGCTCAAATTTCTCGGAATTGGGCAGCCATGGCACGCAATGGCCCAGCCATGGCACAATTTCTAGGCAATGTCCAGCAATGCCACACATTTGCTCGGCCATGGCTCAATTTTTCTCGGCAAAGCCCTGCAATGGCACACATTGGCAAGGCCATGGCTCAATTTCCTCGGCAATGGGAAGCCATGGCACGCATTGCTCGGCCATGGCACAATTTTCTCGGCAATGTCCAGCAATGCCTCACATTTGCTCGGCCATGGCTCAATTTTTCTCGGCAAAGCCCAGCAATGGCACACATTGGCGAGGCCATGGCTCAATTTCCTCGGCAATGGGCAGCCATGGCACGCATTGCTCGGCCATGGCACAATTTTCTCGGCAATGTCCAGCAATGCCTCACATTTGCTCGGCCATGGCTCAATTTTTCTCGGCAAAGCCCAGCAATGGCACACATTGGCGAGGCCATGGCTCAATTTCCTCGGCAATGGGCAGCCATGGCACGCTTTGCTCGGCCATGGCACAATTTTCTCGGCAATGTCCAGCAATGCCTCACATTTGCTCGGCCATGGCTCAATTTTCCTCGGCAAAGCCCAGCAATGGCACACATTGGCGAGGCCATGGCTTAATTTCCTCGGCAATGGGCAGCCATGGCACGCTTTGCTCGGCCATGGCACAATTTCTCGGCAATGTCCAGCAATGCCACACATTTGCTCGGCCATGGCTCAATTTTTCTCGGCAAAGCCTAGCAATGGCACACATTGGCGAGGCCATGGCTCAATTTCCTCGGCAATGGGCAGCCATGGCACGCTTTGCTCGGCCATGGCACAATTTCTCGGCAATGTCCAGCAATGCCACACATTTGCTCGGCCATGGCTCAATTTTTCTCGGCAAAGCCTAGCAATGGCACACATTGGCGAGGCCATGGCTCAATTTCCTCGGCAATGGGCAGCCATGGCACGCAATGGCCCAGCCGTGGCACAATTTCTCGGCAATGTCCAGCAACGCCACACATTTGCTAGGCCATGGCTCAATTTTTCTCGGCAAAGTTTGTACTTGGAACACATTGGCGAGGCCATGGCTCAATTTCCTCGGCAATGGGCAGCCATGGCACGCATTGCTCGGCCATGGCACAATTTTCTCGGCAATGTCCAGCAATGCCTCACATTTGCTCGGCCATGGCTCAATTTTTCTCGGCAAAGCCCTGCAATGGCACACATTGGCAAGGCCATGCCTCAATTTCCTCGGCAATGGGCAGCCATGGCACGCATTGCTCGGCCATGGCACAATTTTCTCGGCAATGTCCAGCAATGCCTCACATTTGCTCGGCCATGGCTCAATTTTTCTCGGCAAAGCCCAGCAATGGCACACATTGGCAAGGCCATGGCTCAATTTCCTCGGCAATGGGCAGCCATGGCACGCATTGCTC
>BRYE01000016.1:26109497-26114497 GCA_030159115.1 Actinidia arguta var. hypoleuca | reverse complement strand
GACCCATGCATCGATCAATAGACCGATGTTGAACGCGGCTGCCCATGGCCGATTTCCAAGCTTTCTCTTGCAAAGAATGCCCAACAAGCCCCAAGGCAGCCCATCCGAGGCACCTGCCCCTTGCCGACCAACGCGCTCGGCAATGCCAACCTATTGCCTACCAACCCGCGTGGTAACCATGCCTGCTCGGCAATCGCCCGCCTATTTCCGACCAACATGCGCGGCAATGCGCCATGGCTGCCCATTGCCGAGAAAATGTGTGCCATTGCTGGACATTGCCGAGAAAATTGAGCCATGGCTGGGCATTGGCAACTAGCGCGGCAATGCCGACTTTTTCCGACCAACCCGCGCGGCAATGCCGACTTTTTCCGACCAACCCGAACGGCAATGCCGCGCCGTTGCCGACCCATGCACGCGGAAACCCTTGCCAATTGCCAACCAACACGCGTTGCAATGCTTGCCCAGTTTCGACCCATGCGTGAGGCGTTGCCGACCCACGCTGGGCAAGGGGAGGCCTGGGCATACACCCCCCCTTATATATGCTAAATGAGCTTTTCTCAAAATGCCAGGAGGAAACATTGCCTATGCTTGAGGAGTCATAATGGGGTTTTTTGAAAAATGATACATTATTTTTATGAAAAGTGAATTAAAAGTTGAAGATAATAAATAATAGCACAACATAAAAAAAGTTTGGAAATTTTTGAGCGCCGAAATAATTTATTTTAATTAATTACTAAAAAAATAGTTAAAAAATACTAAAAAATAGAAAAAAATAGTAAAAAATTCTAAAAAAATATGAAATATATTTCCAATGAGGTTTGTAATATATATAGTTCATATACAAGACGAAACACATAAAAAAAAAATACGATGTTTTTAAAAAAATTAGTTAAAAATAGTAATATATAATAAAAAATATGTAAAAATATTGAGAATGAAGTGAAGTGATAAATACTTAAACTAGTTTACATATAGGGGTGAGCCGCATAAAATAAGAAACAAATACGTAGTTTGGTTATCAAAATATCGAATAGAATGGGGATGTTCAAAAGGAGCAACGTGGCATTGGGGGAACTTTTTTTTTACAAGGGAAGCATGAATACGTGTTTTGAAAACGGAATTAGGTAAGGAAATGTTTTGTCTTAAGCATTCACATCGGCTTACGACTAGCCACGGGGAGGGGCCCATTAAATTTGCATGAGTCTCGATTGCCCACGAGGCCCCGCGAAACCTCATTCCGCAAAAAATGCATGTTTTTACCAAGCCCCCATTGGGCCTTGGTGTGGATGGCACGCATTTGCCCAGCCATGGCATGTCGATGGAACAGATTTTCTAAGCAACGGGGCAGCCACTGTACTCATTTTCTCGGCAATGCCCAGCAAGGGCACACATTTGCTCGGCCATGGCACACATTTTCTAGGCAACGGGCAGCAAGGGCACAGTTTTGCCCAGCCATGGCATCATTTTCTCGGCAATGCCCAGCAAGGGCACACATTTGCTCGGCCATGGCACACTTTTTCTAGGCAATGGGCAGCAAGGGCACAGCCATGGCTCAATTTTCTCGGCAATGTCCAGCAAAGGCACACTTTTGCTCGGCCATGGCTCAATTTTCCTCGGCAATGCCCAGCTATGGAACACATTGCCAAGGCCATGGCTCAATTTTTATCGGCAATGGGCAGCCATGGCACACTTTTGCTCGGCCATGGCACAATTTTCTCGGCAATGTCCAGCAATACCACACATTTGCTCGGCCATGGCTCAATTTTTCTCGGCAAAGCCCAGCAATGGCACACATTGGCAAGGCCATGGCTCAAATTCCTGGGCAATGGGCAGCCATGGCACGCTTTGCTAGGCCATGGCACAATTTTCTCGGCAATGTCCAGCAATGCCACACATTTGCTCGGCCATGGCTCAATTTTTCTCGGCAAAGCCCAGTAATGGCACACATTGGCGAGGCCATGGCTCAAATTTCTCGGAATTGGGCAGCCATGGCACGCAATGGCCCAGCCATGGCACAATTTCTCGGCAATGTCCACCAACGCCACACATTTGCTCGGCCATGGCTCAATTTTTCTCGGCAAAGCCCAGCAATGGAACACATTGCCGAGGCCATGGCTCAATTTCCTCGGCAATGGGCAGCCATGGCACGCATTGCTCGGCCATGGCACAATTTTCTCGGCAATGTCCAGCAATGCCTCACATTTGCTCGGCCATGGCTCAATTTTTCTCGGCAAAGCCCAGCAATGGCACACATTGGCAAGGCCATGGCTCAATTTCCTCGGCAATGGGCAGCCATGGCACGCTTTGCTCGGCCATGGCACAATTTTCTCGGCAATGTCCAGCAATGCCTCACATTTGCTCGGCCATGGCTCAATTTTCCTCGGCAAAGCCCAGCAATGGCACACATTGGCGAGGCCATGGCTTAATTTCCTCGGCAATGGGCAGCCATGGCACGCTTTGCTCGGCCATGGCACAATTTCTCGGCAATGTCCAGCAATGCCACACATTTGCTCGGCCATGGCTCAATTTTTCTCGGCAAAGCCTAGCAATGGCACACATTGGCGAGGCCATGGCTCAATTTCCTCGGCAATGGGCAGCCATGGCACGCAATGGCCCAGCCATGGCACAATTTCTCGGCAATGTCCAGCAACGCCACACATTTGCTCGGCCATGGCTCAATTTTTCTCGACAAAGTTTGTACTTGGAACACATTGGCGAGGCCATGGCTCAATTTCCTCGGCAATGGGCAGCCATGGCACGCAATGGGCCAGCCATGGCACAATTTCTCGGCAATGTCCAGCAATGCCTCACATTTGCTCGGCCATGGCTCAATTTTTCTCGGCAAAGCCCAGTAATGGCACACATTGGCGAGGCCATGGCTCAAATTTCTCGGAATTGGGCAGCCATGGCACGCAATGGCCCAGCCATGGCACAATTTCTAGGCAATGTCCAGCAATGCCACACATTTGCTCGGCCATGGCTCAATTTTTCTCGGCAAAGCCCTGCAATGGCACACATTGGCAAGGCCATGGCTCAATTTCCTCGGCAATGGGAAGCCATGGCACGCATTGCTCGGCCATGGCACAATTTTCTCGGCAATGTCCAGCAATGCCTCACATTTGCTCGGCCATGGCTCAATTTTTCTCGGCAAAGCCCAGCAATGGCACACATTGGCGAGGCCATGGCTCAATTTCCTCGGCAATGGGCAGCCATGGCACGCATTGCTCGGCCATGGCACAATTTTCTCGGCAATGTCCAGCAATGCCTCACATTTGCTCGGCCATGGCTCAATTTTTCTCGGCAAAGCCCAGCAATGGCACACATTGGCGAGGCCATGGCTCAATTTCCTCGGCAATGGGCAGCCATGGCACGCTTTGCTCGGCCATGGCACAATTTTCTCGGCAATGTCCAGCAATGCCTCACATTTGCTCGGCCATGGCTCAATTTTCCTCGGCAAAGCCCAGCAATGGCACACATTGGCGAGGCCATGGCTTAATTTCCTCGGCAATGGGCAGCCATGGCACGCTTTGCTCGGCCATGGCACAATTTCTCGGCAATGTCCAGCAATGCCACACATTTGCTCGGCCATGGCTCAATTTTTCTCGGCAAAGCCTAGCAATGGCACACATTGGCGAGGCCATGGCTCAATTTCCTCGGCAATGGGCAGCCATGGCACGCTTTGCTCGGCCATGGCACAATTTCTCGGCAATGTCCAGCAATGCCACACATTTGCTCGGCCATGGCTCAATTTTTCTCGGCAAAGCCTAGCAATGGCACACATTGGCGAGGCCATGGCTCAATTTCCTCGGCAATGGGCAGCCATGGCACGCAATGGCCCAGCCGTGGCACAATTTCTCGGCAATGTCCAGCAACGCCACACATTTGCTAGGCCATGGCTCAATTTTTCTCGGCAAAGTTTGTACTTGGAACACATTGGCGAGGCCATGGCTCAATTTCCTCGGCAATGGGCAGCCATGGCACGCATTGCTCGGCCATGGCACAATTTTCTCGGCAATGTCCAGCAATGCCTCACATTTGCTCGGCCATGGCTCAATTTTTCTCGGCAAAGCCCTGCAATGGCACACATTGGCAAGGCCATGCCTCAATTTCCTCGGCAATGGGCAGCCATGGCACGCATTGCTCGGCCATGGCACAATTTTCTCGGCAATGTCCAGCAATGCCTCACATTTGCTCGGCCATGGCTCAATTTTTCTCGGCAAAGCCCAGCAATGGCACACATTGGCAAGGCCATGGCTCAATTTCCTCGGCAATGGGCAGCCATGGCACGCATTGCTCGGCCATGGCACAATTTTCTCGGCAATGTCCAGCAATGCCTCACATTTGCTCGGCCATGGCTCAATTTTTCTCGGCAAAGCCCAGCAATGGCACACATTGGCAAGGCCATGGCTCAATTTCCTCGGCAATGGGCAGCCATGGCACGCATTGCTCGGCCATGGCACAATTTTCTCGGCAATGTCCAGCAATGCCTCACATGTGCTCGGCCATGGCTCAATTTTTCTCGGCAAAGCCCAGTAATGGCACACATTGGCGAGGCCATGGCTCAAATTTCTCGGAATTGGGCAGCCATGGCACGCAATGGCCCAGCCATGGCACGCAATGGCCCAGCCATGGCACAATTTCTAGGCAATGTCCAGCAATGCCACACATTTGCTCGGCCATGGCTCAATTTTTCTCTTCAAAGCCCTGCAATGGCACACATTGGCAAGGCCATGGCTCAATTTCCTCGGCAATGGGCAGCCATGGCACGCATTGCTCGGCCATGGCACAATTTTCTCGGCAATGTCCAGCAATGCCTCACATTTGCTCGGCCATGGCTCAATTTTTCTCGGCAAAGCCCTGCAATGGCACACATTGGCAAGGCCATGGCTCAATTTCCTCGGCAATGGGCAGCCATGGCACGCATTGCTCGGCCATGGCACAATTTTCTCGGCAATGTCCAGCAATGCCTCACATTTGCTCGGCCATGGCTCAATTTTTCT
>BRYE01000016.1:26094497-26099497 GCA_030159115.1 Actinidia arguta var. hypoleuca | reverse complement strand
GCGCCGAAATAATTTATTTTAATTAATTACTAAAAAAATAGTTAAAAAATACTAAAAAATAGAAAAAAATAGTAAAAAATTCTAAAAAAATATGAAATATATTTCCAATGAGGTTTGTAATATATATAGTTCATATACAAGACGAAACACATAAAAAAAAAATACGATGTTTTTAAAAAAATTAGTTAAAAATAGTAATATATAATAAAAAATATGTAAAAATATTGAGAATGAAGTGAAGTGATAAATACTTAAACTAGTTTACATATAGGGGTGAGCCGCATAAAATAAGAAACAAATACGTAGTTTGGTTATCAAAATATCGAATAGAATGGGGATGTTCAAAAGGAGCAACGTGGCATTGGGGGAACTTTTTTTTTACAAGGGAAGCATGAATACGTGTTTTGAAAACGGAATTAGGTAAGGAAATGTTTTGTCTTAAGCATTCACATCGGCTTACGACTAGCCACGGGGAGGGGCCCATTAAATTTGCATGAGTCTCGATTGCCCACGAGGCCCCGCGAAACCTCATTCCGCAAAAAATGCATGTTTTTACCAAGCCCCCATTGGGCCTTGGTGTGGATGGCACGCATTTGCCCAGCCATGGCATGTCGATGGAACAGATTTTCTAAGCAACGGGGCAGCCACTGTACTCATTTTCTCGGCAATGCCCAGCAAGGGCACACATTTGCTCGGCCATGGCACACATTTTCTAGGCAACGGGCAGCAAGGGCACAGTTTTGCCCAGCCATGGCATCATTTTCTCGGCAATGCCCAGCAAGGGCACACATTTGCTCGGCCATGGCACACTTTTTCTAGGCAATGGGCAGCAAGGGCACAGCCATGGCTCAATTTTCTCGGCAATGTCCAGCAAAGGCACACTTTTGCTCGGCCATGGCTCAATTTTCCTCGGCAATGCCCAGCTATGGAACACATTGCCAAGGCCATGGCTCAATTTTTATCGGCAATGGGCAGCCATGGCACACTTTTGCTCGGCCATGGCACAATTTTCTCGGCAATGTCCAGCAATACCACACATTTGCTCGGCCATGGCTCAATTTTTCTCGGCAAAGCCCAGCAATGGCACACATTGGCAAGGCCATGGCTCAAATTCCTGGGCAATGGGCAGCCATGGCACGCTTTGCTAGGCCATGGCACAATTTTCTCGGCAATGTCCAGCAATGCCACACATTTGCTCGGCCATGGCTCAATTTTTCTCGGCAAAGCCCAGTAATGGCACACATTGGCGAGGCCATGGCTCAAATTTCTCGGAATTGGGCAGCCATGGCACGCAATGGCCCAGCCATGGCACAATTTCTCGGCAATGTCCACCAACGCCACACATTTGCTCGGCCATGGCTCAATTTTTCTCGGCAAAGCCCAGCAATGGAACACATTGCCGAGGCCATGGCTCAATTTCCTCGGCAATGGGCAGCCATGGCACGCATTGCTCGGCCATGGCACAATTTTCTCGGCAATGTCCAGCAATGCCTCACATTTGCTCGGCCATGGCTCAATTTTTCTCGGCAAAGCCCAGCAATGGCACACATTGGCAAGGCCATGGCTCAATTTCCTCGGCAATGGGCAGCCATGGCACGCTTTGCTCGGCCATGGCACAATTTTCTCGGCAATGTCCAGCAATGCCTCACATTTGCTCGGCCATGGCTCAATTTTCCTCGGCAAAGCCCAGCAATGGCACACATTGGCGAGGCCATGGCTTAATTTCCTCGGCAATGGGCAGCCATGGCACGCTTTGCTCGGCCATGGCACAATTTCTCGGCAATGTCCAGCAATGCCACACATTTGCTCGGCCATGGCTCAATTTTTCTCGGCAAAGCCTAGCAATGGCACACATTGGCGAGGCCATGGCTCAATTTCCTCGGCAATGGGCAGCCATGGCACGCAATGGCCCAGCCATGGCACAATTTCTCGGCAATGTCCAGCAACGCCACACATTTGCTCGGCCATGGCTCAATTTTTCTCGACAAAGTTTGTACTTGGAACACATTGGCGAGGCCATGGCTCAATTTCCTCGGCAATGGGCAGCCATGGCACGCAATGGGCCAGCCATGGCACAATTTCTCGGCAATGTCCAGCAATGCCTCACATTTGCTCGGCCATGGCTCAATTTTTCTCGGCAAAGCCCAGTAATGGCACACATTGGCGAGGCCATGGCTCAAATTTCTCGGAATTGGGCAGCCATGGCACGCAATGGCCCAGCCATGGCACAATTTCTAGGCAATGTCCAGCAATGCCACACATTTGCTCGGCCATGGCTCAATTTTTCTCGGCAAAGCCCTGCAATGGCACACATTGGCAAGGCCATGGCTCAATTTCCTCGGCAATGGGAAGCCATGGCACGCATTGCTCGGCCATGGCACAATTTTCTCGGCAATGTCCAGCAATGCCTCACATTTGCTCGGCCATGGCTCAATTTTTCTCGGCAAAGCCCAGCAATGGCACACATTGGCGAGGCCATGGCTCAATTTCCTCGGCAATGGGCAGCCATGGCACGCATTGCTCGGCCATGGCACAATTTTCTCGGCAATGTCCAGCAATGCCTCACATTTGCTCGGCCATGGCTCAATTTTTCTCGGCAAAGCCCAGCAATGGCACACATTGGCGAGGCCATGGCTCAATTTCCTCGGCAATGGGCAGCCATGGCACGCTTTGCTCGGCCATGGCACAATTTTCTCGGCAATGTCCAGCAATGCCTCACATTTGCTCGGCCATGGCTCAATTTTCCTCGGCAAAGCCCAGCAATGGCACACATTGGCGAGGCCATGGCTTAATTTCCTCGGCAATGGGCAGCCATGGCACGCTTTGCTCGGCCATGGCACAATTTCTCGGCAATGTCCAGCAATGCCACACATTTGCTCGGCCATGGCTCAATTTTTCTCGGCAAAGCCTAGCAATGGCACACATTGGCGAGGCCATGGCTCAATTTCCTCGGCAATGGGCAGCCATGGCACGCTTTGCTCGGCCATGGCACAATTTCTCGGCAATGTCCAGCAATGCCACACATTTGCTCGGCCATGGCTCAATTTTTCTCGGCAAAGCCTAGCAATGGCACACATTGGCGAGGCCATGGCTCAATTTCCTCGGCAATGGGCAGCCATGGCACGCAATGGCCCAGCCGTGGCACAATTTCTCGGCAATGTCCAGCAACGCCACACATTTGCTAGGCCATGGCTCAATTTTTCTCGGCAAAGTTTGTACTTGGAACACATTGGCGAGGCCATGGCTCAATTTCCTCGGCAATGGGCAGCCATGGCACGCATTGCTCGGCCATGGCACAATTTTCTCGGCAATGTCCAGCAATGCCTCACATTTGCTCGGCCATGGCTCAATTTTTCTCGGCAAAGCCCTGCAATGGCACACATTGGCAAGGCCATGCCTCAATTTCCTCGGCAATGGGCAGCCATGGCACGCATTGCTCGGCCATGGCACAATTTTCTCGGCAATGTCCAGCAATGCCTCACATTTGCTCGGCCATGGCTCAATTTTTCTCGGCAAAGCCCAGCAATGGCACACATTGGCAAGGCCATGGCTCAATTTCCTTTGCAATGGGCAGCCATGGCACGCATTGCTCGGCCATGGCACAATTTTCTCGGCAATGTCCAGCAATGCCTCACATTTGCTCGGCCATGGCTCAATTTTTCTCGGCAAAGCCCAGCAATGGCACACATTGGCAAGGCCATGGCTCAATTTCCTCGGCAATGGGCAGCCATGGCACGCATTGCTCGGCCATGGCACAATTTTCTCGGCAATGTCCAGCAATGCCTCACATGTGCTCGGCCATGGCTCAATTTTTCTCGGCAAAGCCCAGTAATGGCACACATTGGCGAGGCCATGGCTCAAATTTCTCGGAATTGGGCAGCCATGGCACGCAATGGCCCAGCCATGGCACGCAATGGCCCAGCCATGGCACAATTTCTAGGCAATGTCCAGCAATGCCACACATTTGCTCGGCCATGGCTCAATTTTTCTCGGCAAAGCCCTGCAATGGCACACATTGGCAAGGCCATGGCTCAATTTCCTCGGCAATGGGCAGCCATGGCACGCATTGCTCGGCCATGGCACAATTTTCTCGGCAATGTCCAGCAATGCCTCACATTTGCTCGGCCATGGCTCAATTTTTCTCGGCAAAGCCCTGCAATGGCACACATTGGCAAGGCCATGGCTCAATTTCCTCGGCAATGGGCAGCCATGGCACGCATTGCTCGGCCATGGCACAATTTTCTCGGCAATGTCCAGCAATGCCTCACATTTGCTCGGCCATGGCTCAATTTTTCTCGGCAAAGCCCAGCAATGGCACACATTGGCAAGGCCATGGCTCAATTTCCTCGGCAATGGGCAGCCATGGCACGCATTGCTCGGCCATGGCACAATTTTCTCGGCAATGTCCAGCAATGCCTCACATTTGCTCGGCCATGGCTCAATTTTTCTCGGCAAAGCCCAGCAATGGCACACATTGGCAAGGCCATGGCTCAATTTCCTCGGCAATGGGCAGCCATGGCACGCATTGCTCGGCCATGGCACAATTTTCTCGGCAATGTCCAGCAATGCCTCACATGTGCTCGGCCATGGCTCAATTTTTCTCGGCAAAGCCCAGTAATGGCACACATTGGCGAGGCCATGGCTCAAATTTCTCGGAATTGGGCAGCCATGGCACGCAATGGCCCAGCCATGGCACAATTTCTAGGCAATGTCCAGCAATGCCTCACATTTGCTCGGCCATGGCTCAATTTTTCTCGGCAAAGCCCTGCAATGGCACACATTGGCAAGGCCATGGCTCAATTTCCTCGGCAATGGGCAGCCATGGCACGCATTGCTCGGCCATGGCACAATTTTCTCGGCAATGTCCAGCAATGCCTCACATTTGCTCGGCCATGGCTCAATTTTTCTCGGCAAAGCCCTGCAATGGCACACATTGGCAAGGCCATGGCTCAATTTCCTCGGCAATGGGCAGCCATGGCACGCATTGCTCGGCCATGGCA
>BRYE01000016.1:26074497-26076997 GCA_030159115.1 Actinidia arguta var. hypoleuca | reverse complement strand
ATAGTTCATATACAAGACGAAACACATAAAAAAAAAATACGATGTTTTTAAAAAAATTAGTTAAAAATAGTAATATATAATAAAAAATATGTAAAAATATTGAGAATGAAGTGAAGTGATAAATACTTAAACTAGTTTACATATAGGGGTGCGCCGCATAAAATAAGAAACAAATACGTAGTTTGGTTATCAAAATATCGAATAGAATGGGGATGTTCAAAAGGAGCAACGTGGCATTGGGGGAACTTTTTTTTTACAAGGGAAGCATGAATACGTGTTTTGAAAACGGAATTAGGTAAGGAAATGTTTTGTCTTAAGCATTCACATCGGCTTACGACTAGCCACGGGGAGGGGCCCATTAAATTTGCATGAGTCTCGATTGCCCACGAGGCCCCGCGAAACCTCATTCCGCAAAAAATGCATGTTTTTACCAAGCCCCCATTGGGCCTTGGTGTGGATGGCACGCATTTGCCCAGCCATGGCATGTCGATGGAACAGATTTTCTAAGCAACGGGGCAGCCACTGTACTCATTTTCTCGGCAATGCCCAGCAAGGGCACACATTTGCTCGGCCATGGCACACATTTTCTAGGCAACGGGCAGCAAGGGCACAGTTTTGCCCAGCCATGGCATCATTTTCTCGGCAATGCCCAGCAAGGGCACACATTTGCTCGGCCATGGCACACTTTTTCTAGGCAATGGGCAGCAAGGGCACAGCCATGGCTCAATTTTCTCGGCAATGTCCAGCAAAGGCACACTTTTGCTCGGCCATGGCTCAATTTTCCTCGGCAATGCCCAGCTATGGAACACATTGCCAAGGCCATGGCTCAATTTTTATCGGCAATGGGCAGCCATGGCACACTTTTGCTCGGCCATGGCACAATTTTCTCGGCAATGTCCAGCAATACCACACATTTGCTCGGCCATGGCTCAATTTTTCTCGGCAAAGCCCAGCAATGGCACACATTGGCAAGGCCATGGCTCAAATTCCTGGGCAATGGGCAGCCATGGCACGCTTTGCTAGGCCATGGCACAATTTTCTCGGCAATGTCCAGCAATGCCACACATTTGCTCGGCCATGGCTCAATTTTTCTCGGCAAAGCCCAGTAATGGCACACATTGGCGAGGCCATGGCTCAAATTTCTCGGAATTGGGCAGCCATGGCACGCAATGGCCCAGCCATGGCACAATTTCTCGGCAATGTCCACCAACGCCACACATTTGCTCGGCCATGGCTCAATTTTTCTCGGCAAAGCCCAGCAATGGAACACATTGCCGAGGCCATGGCTCAATTTCCTCGGCAATGGGCAGCCATGGCACGCATTGCTCGGCCATGGCACAATTTTCTCGGCAATGTCCAGCAATGCCTCACATTTGCTCGGCCATGGCTCAATTTTTCTCGGCAAAGCCCAGCAATGGCACACATTGGCAAGGCCATGGCTCAATTTCCTCGGCAATGGGCAGCCATGGCACGCTTTGCTCGGCCATGGCACAATTTTCTCGGCAATGTCCAGCAATGCCACACATTTGCTCGGCCATGGCTCAATTTTTCTCGGCAAAGCCTAGCAATGGCACACATTGGCGAGGCCATGGCTCAATTTCCTCGGCAATGGGCAGCCATGGCACGCAATGGCCCAGCCATGGCACAATTTCTCGGCAATGTCCAGCAACGCCACACATTTGCTCGGCCATGGCTCAATTTTTCTCGACAAAGTTTGTACTTGGAACACATTGGCGAGGCCATGGCTCAATTTCCTCGGCAATGGGCAGCCATGGCACGCAATGGGCCAGCCATGGCACAATTTCTCGGCAATGTCCAGCAATGCCTCACATTTGCTCGGCCATGGCTCAATTTTTCTCGGCAAAGCCCAGTAATGGCACACATTGGCGAGGCCATGGCTCAAATTTCTCGGAATTGGGCAGCCATGGCACGCAATGGCCCAGCCATGGCACAATTTCTAGGCAATGTCCAGCAATGCCACACATTTGCTCGGCCATGGCTCAATTTTTCTCGGCAAAGCCCTGCAATGGCACACATTGGCAAGGCCATGGCTCAATTTCCTCGGCAATGGGAAGCCATGGCACGCATTGCTCGGCCATGGCACAATTTTCTCGGCAATGTCCAGCAATGCCTCACATTTGCTCGGCCATGGCTCAATTTTTCTCGGCAAAGCCCAGCAATGGCACACATTGGCGAGGCCATGGCTCAATTTCCTCGGCAATGGGCAGCCATGGCACGCATTGCTCGGCCATGGCACAATTTTCTCGGCAATGTCCAGCAATGCCTCACATTTGCTCGGCCATGGCTCAATTTTTCTCGGCAAAGCCCAGCAATGGCACACATTGGCGAGGCCATGGCTCAATTTCCTCGGCAATGGGCAGCCATGGCACGCTTTGCTCGGCCATGGCACAATTTTCTCGGCAATGTCCAGCAATGCCTCACATTTGCTCGGCCATGGCTCAATTTTCCTCGGCAAAGCCCAGCAATGGCACACATTGGC
>BRYE01000016.1:26059497-26061997 GCA_030159115.1 Actinidia arguta var. hypoleuca | reverse complement strand
GCACACTTTTGCTCGGCCATGGCACAATTTTCTCGGCAATGTCCAGCAATACCACACATTTGCTCGGCCATGGCTCAATTTTTCTCGGCAAAGCCCAGCAATGGCACACATTGGCAAGGCCATGGCTCAAATTCCTGGGCAATGGGCAGCCATGGCACGCTTTGCTAGGCCATGGCACAATTTTCTCGGCAATGTCCAGCAATGCCACACATTTGCTCGGCCATGGCTCAATTTTTCTCGGCAAAGCCCAGTAATGGCACACATTGGCGAGGCCATGGCTCAAATTTCTCGGAATTGGGCAGCCATGGCACGCAATGGCCCAGCCATGGCACAATTTCTCGGCAATGTCCACCAACGCCACACATTTGCTCGGCCATGGCTCAATTTTTCTCGGCAAAGCCCAGCAATGGAACACATTGCCGAGGCCATGGCTCAATTTCCTCGGCAATGGGCAGCCATGGCACGCATTGCTCGGCCATGGCACAATTTTCTCGGCAATGTCCAGCAATGCCTCACATTTGCTCGGCCATGGCTCAATTTTTCTCGGCAAAGCCCAGCAATGGCACACATTGGCAAGGCCATGGCTCAATTTCCTCGGCAATGGGCAGCCATGGCACGCTTTGCTCGGCCATGGCACAATTTTCTCGGCAATGTCCAGCAATGCCTCACATTTGCTCGGCCATGGCTCAATTTTCCTCGGCAAAGCCCAGCAATGGCACACATTGGCGAGGCCATGGCTTAATTTCCTCGGCAATGGGCAGCCATGGCACGCTTTGCTCGGCCATGGCACAATTTCTCGGCAATGTCCAGCAATGCCACACATTTGCTCGGCCATGGCTCAATTTTTCTCGGCAAAGCCTAGCAATGGCACACATTGGCGAGGCCATGGCTCAATTTCCTCGGCAATGGGCAGCCATGGCACGCAATGGCCCAGCCATGGCACAATTTCTCGGCAATGTCCAGCAACGCCACACATTTGCTCGGCCATGGCTCAATTTTTCTCGACAAAGTTTGTACTTGGAACACATTGGCGAGGCCATGGCTCAATTTCCTCGGCAATGGGCAGCCATGGCACGCAATGGGCCAGCCATGGCACAATTTCTCGGCAATGTCCAGCAATGCCTCACATTTGCTCGGCCATGGCTCAATTTTTCTCGGCAAAGCCCAGTAATGGCACACATTGGCGAGGCCATGGCTCAAATTTCTCGGAATTGGGCAGCCATGGCACGCAATGGCCCAGCCATGGCACAATTTCTAGGCAATGTCCAGCAATGCCACACATTTGCTCGGCCATGGCTCAATTTTTCTCGGCAAAGCCCTGCAATGGCACACATTGGCAAGGCCATGGCTCAATTTCCTCGGCAATGGGAAGCCATGGCACGCATTGCTCGGCCATGGCACAATTTTCTCGGCAATGTCCAGCAATGCCTCACATTTGCTCGGCCATGGCTCAATTTTTCTCGGCAAAGCCCAGCAATGGCACACATTGGCGAGGCCATGGCTCAATTTCCTCGGCAATGGGCAGCCATGGCACGCATTGCTCGGCCATGGCACAATTTTCTCGGCAATGTCCAGCAATGCCTCACATTTGCTCGGCCATGGCTCAATTTTTCTCGGCAAAGCCCAGCAATGGCACACATTGGCGAGGCCATGGCTCAATTTCCTCGGCAATGGGCAGCCATGGCACGCTTTGCTCGGCCATGGCACAATTTTCTCGGCAATGTCCAGCAATGCCTCACATTTGCTCGGCCATGGCTCAATTTTCCTCGGCAAAGCCCAGCAATGGCACACATTGGCGAGGCCATGGCTTAATTTCCTCGGCAATGGGCAGCCATGGCACGCTTTGCTCGGCCATGGCACAATTTCTCGGCAATGTCCAGCAATGCCACACATTTGCTCGGCCATGGCTCAATTTTTCTCGGCAAAGCCTAGCAATGGCACACATTGGCGAGGCCATGGCTCAATTTCCTCGGCAATGGGCAGCCATGGCACGCTTTGCTCGGCCATGGCACAATTTCTCGGCAATGTCCAGCAATGCCACACATTTGCTCGGCCATGGCTCAATTTTTCTCGGCAAAGCCTAGCAATGGCACACATTGGCGAGGCCATGGCTCAATTTCCTCGGCAATGGGCAGCCATGGCACGCAATGGCCCAGCCGTGGCACAATTTCTCGGCAATGTCCAGCAACGCCACACATTTGCTAGGCCATGGCTCAATTTTTCTCGGCAAAGTTTGTACTTGGAACACATTGGCGAGGCCATGGCTCAATTTCCTCGGCAATGGGCAGCCATGGCACGCATTGCTCGGCCATGGCACAATTTTCTCGGCAATGTCCAGCAATGCCACACATTTGCTCGGCCATGGCTCAATTTTTCTCGGCAAAGCCCTGCAATGGCACACATTGGCAAGGCCATGCCTCAATTTCCTCGGCAATGGGCAGCCATGGCACGCATTGCTCGGCCATGGCACAATTTTCTCGGCAATGTCCAGCAATGCCTC
>BRYE01000016.1:26044497-26049497 GCA_030159115.1 Actinidia arguta var. hypoleuca | reverse complement strand
TGGCTGTTGTCCAAGCATTCTCTAGGCCCGTGCATGCACGAGAAAGCCTTGCAAAGAATGCCCAACAAGCCCAAAGGCAGCTCCCCTCCCACCACCCCATGCCTGCCCATTGTCGACCCATGCATCGATCAATAGACCGATGTTGAACGCGGCTGCCCATGGCCGATTTCCAAGCTTTCTCTTGCAAAGAATGCCCAACAAGCCCCAAGGCAGCCCATCCGAGGCACCTGCCCCTTGCCGACCAACGCGCTCGGCAATGCCAACCTATTGCCTACCAACCCGCGCGGTAACCATGCCTGCTCGGCAATCGCCCGCCTATTTCCGACCAACATGCGCGGCAATGCGCCATGGCTGCCCATTGCCGAGAAAATGTGTGCCATTGCTGGACATTGCCGAGAAAATTGAGCCATGGCTGGGCATTGGCAACTAGCGCGGCAATGCCGACTTTTTCCGACCAACCCGCGCGGCAATGCCGACTTTTTCCGACCAACCCGAACGGCAATGCCGCGCCGTTGCCGACCCATGCACGCGGAAACCCTTGCCAATTGCCAACCAACACGCGTTGCAATGCTTGCCCAGTTTCGACCCATGCGTGAGGCGTTGCCGACCCACGCTGGGCAAGGGGAGGCCTGGGCATACACCCCCCCTTATATATGCTAAATGAGCTTTTCTCAAAATGCCAGGAGGAAACATTGCCTATGCTTGAGGAGTCATAATGGGGTTTTTTGAAAAATGATACATTATTTTTATGAAAAGTGAATTAAAAGTTGAAGATAATAAATAATAGCACAACATAAAAAAAGTTTGGAAATTTTTGAGCGCCGAAATAATTTATTTTAATTAATTACTAAAAAAATAGTTAAAAAATACTAAAAAATAGAAAAAAATAGTAAAAAATTCTAAAAAAATATGAAATATATTTCCAATGAGGTTTGTAATATATATAGTTCATATACAAGACGAAACACATAAAAAAAAAATACGATGTTTTTAAAAAAATTAGTTAAAAATAGTAATATATAATAAAAAATATGTAAAAATATTGAGAATGAAGTGAAGTGATAAATACTTAAACTAGTTTACATATAGGGGTGAGCCGCATAAAATAAGAAACAAATACGTAGTTTGGTTATCAAAATATCGAATAGAATGGGGATGTTCAAAAGGAGCAACGTGGCATTGGGGGAACTTTTTTTTTACAAGGGAAGCATGAATACGTGTTTTGAAAACGGAATTAGGTAAGGAAATGTTTTGTCTTAAGCATTCACATCGGCTTACGACTAGCCACGGGGAGGGGCCCATTAAATTTGCATGAGTCTCGATTGCCCACGAGGCCCCGCGAAACCTCATTCCGCAAAAAATGCATGTTTTTACCAAGCCCCCATTGGGCCTTGGTGTGGATGGCACGCATTTGCCCAGCCATGGCATGTCGATGGAACAGATTTTCTAAGCAACGGGGCAGCCACTGTACTCATTTTCTCGGCAATGCCCAGCAAGGGCACACATTTGCTCGGCCATGGCACACATTTTCTAGGCAACGGGCAGCAAGGGCACAGTTTTGCCCAGCCATGGCATCATTTTCTCGGCAATGCCCAGCAAGGGCACACATTTGCTCGGCCATGGCACACTTTTTCTAGGCAATGGGCAGCAAGGGCACAGCCATGGCTCAATTTTCTCGGCAATGTCCAGCAAAGGCACACTTTTGCTCGGCCATGGCTCAATTTTCCTCGGCAATGCCCAGCTATGGAACACATTGCCAAGGCCATGGCTCAATTTTTATCGGCAATGGGCAGCCATGGCACACTTTTGCTCGGCCATGGCACAATTTTCTCGGCAATGTCCAGCAATACCACACATTTGCTCGGCCATGGCTCAATTTTTCTCGGCAAAGCCCAGCAATGGCACACATTGGCAAGGCCATGGCTCAAATTCCTGGGCAATGGGCAGCCATGGCACGCTTTGCTAGGCCATGGCACAATTTTCTCGGCAATGTCCAGCAATGCCACACATTTGCTCGGCCATGGCTCAATTTTTCTCGGCAAAGCCCAGTAATGGCACACATTGGCGAGGCCATGGCTCAAATTTCTCGGAATTGGGCAGCCATGGCACGCAATGGCCCAGCCATGGCACAATTTCTCGGCAATGTCCACCAACGCCACACATTTGCTCGGCCATGGCTCAATTTTTCTCGGCAAAGCCCAGCAATGGAACACATTGCCGAGGCCATGGCTCAATTTCCTCGGCAATGGGCAGCCATGGCACGCATTGCTCGGCCATGGCACAATTTTCTCGGCAATGTCCAGCAATGCCTCACATTTGCTCGGCCATGGCTCAATTTTTCTCGGCAAAGCCCAGCAATGGCACACATTGGCAAGGCCATGGCTCAATTTCCTCGGCAATGGGCAGCCATGGCACGCTTTGCTCGGCCATGGCACAATTTTCTCGGCAATGTCCAGCAATGCCTCACATTTGCTCGGCCATGGCTCAATTTTCCTCGGCAAAGCCCAGCAATGGCACACATTGGCGAGGCCATGGCTTAATTTCCTCGGCAATGGGCAGCCATGGCACGCTTTGCTCGGCCATGGCACAATTTCTCGGCAATGTCCAGCAATGCCACACATTTGCTCGGCCATGGCTCAATTTTTCTCGGCAAAGCCTAGCAATGGCACACATTGGCGAGGCCATGGCTCAATTTCCTCGGCAATGGGCAGCCATGGCACGCAATGGCCCAGCCATGGCACAATTTCTCGGCAATGTCCAGCAACGCCACACATTTGCTCGGCCATGGCTCAATTTTTCTCGACAAAGTTTGTACTTGGAACACATTGGCGAGGCCATGGCTCAATTTCCTCGGCAATGGGCAGCCATGGCACGCAATGGGCCAGCCATGGCACAATTTCTCGGCAATGTCCAGCAATGCCTCACATTTGCTCGGCCATGGCTCAATTTTTCTCGGCAAAGCCCAGTAATGGCACACATTGGCGAGGCCATGGCTCAAATTTCTCGGAATTGGGCAGCCATGGCACGCAATGGCCCAGCCATGGCACAATTTCTAGGCAATGTCCAGCAATGCCACACATTTGCTCGGCCATGGCTCAATTTTTCTCGGCAAAGCCCTGCAATGGCACACATTGGCAAGGCCATGGCTCAATTTCCTCGGCAATGGGAAGCCATGGCACGCATTGCTCGGCCATGGCACAATTTTCTCGGCAATGTCCAGCAATGCCTCACATTTGCTCGGCCATGGCTCAATTTTTCTCGGCAAAGCCCAGCAATGGCACACATTGGCGAGGCCATGGCTCAATTTCCTCGGCAATGGGCAGCCATGGCACGCATTGCTCGGCCATGGCACAATTTTCTCGGCAATGTCCAGCAATGCCTCACATTTGCTCGGCCATGGCTCAATTTTTCTCGGCAAAGCCCAGCAATGGCACACATTGGCGAGGCCATGGCTCAATTTCCTCGGCAATGGGCAGCCATGGCACGCTTTGCTCGGCCATGGCACAATTTTCTCGGCAATGTCCAGCAATGCCTCACATTTGCTCGGCCATGGCTCAATTTTCCTCGGCAAAGCCCAGCAATGGCACACATTGGCGAGGCCATGGCTTAATTTCCTCGGCAATGGGCAGCCATGGCACGCTTTGCTCGGCCATGGCACAATTTCTCGGCAATGTCCAGCAATGCCACACATTTGCTCGGCCATGGCTCAATTTTTCTCGGCAAAGCCTAGCAATGGCACACATTGGCGAGGCCATGGCTCAATTTCCTCGGCAATGGGCAGCCATGGCACGCTTTGCTCGGCCATGGCACAATTTCTCGGCAATGTCCAGCAATGCCACACATTTGCTCGGCCATGGCTCAATTTTTCTCGGCAAAGCCTAGCAATGGCACACATTGGCGAGGCCATGGCTCAATTTCCTCGGCAATGGGCAGCCATGGCACGCAATGGCCCAGCCGTGGCACAATTTCTCGGCAATGTCCAGCAACGCCACACATTTGCTAGGCCATGGCTCAATTTTTCTCGGCAAAGTTTGTACTTGGAACACATTGGCGAGGCCATGGCTCAATTTCCTCGGCAATGGGCAGCCATGGCACGCATTGCTCGGCCATGGCACAATTTTCTCGGCAATGTCCAGCAATGCCTCACATTTGCTCGGCCATGGCTCAATTTTTCTCGGCAAAGCCCTGCAATGGCACACATTGGCAAGGCCATGCCTCAATTTCCTCGGCAATGGGCAGCCATGGCACGCATTGCTCGGCCATGGCACAATTTTCTCGGCAATGTCCAGCAATGCCTCACATTTGCTCGGCCATGGCTCAATTTTTCTCGGCAAAGCCCAGCAATGGCACACATTGGCAAGGCCATGGCTCAATTTCCTCGGCAATGGGCAGCCATGGCACGCATTGCTCGGCCATGGCACAATTTTCTCGGCAATGTCCAGCAATGCCTCACATTTGCTCGGCCATGGCTCAATTTTTCTCGGCAAAGCCCAGCAATGGCACACATTGGCAAGGCCATGGCTCAATTTCCTCGGCAATGGGCAGCCATGGCACGCATTGCTCGGCCATGGCACAATTTTCTCGGCAATGTCCAGCAATGCCTCACATGTGCTCGGCCATGGCTCAATTTTTCTCGGCAAAGCCCAGTAATGGCACACATTGGCGAGGCCATGGCTCAAATTTCTCGGAATTGGGCAGCCATGGCACGCAATGGCCCAGCCATGGCACGCAATGGCCCAGCCATGGCACAATTTCTAGGCAATGTCCAGCAATGCCACACATTTGCTCGGCCATGGCTCAATTTTTCTCGGCAAAGCCCTGCAATGGCACACATTGGCAAGGCCATGGCTCAATTTCCTCGGCAATGGGCAGCCATGGCACGCATTGCTCGGCCATGGCACAATTTTCTCGGCAATGTCCAGCAATGCCTCACATTTGCTCGGCCATGGCTCAATTTTTCTCGGCAAAGCCCTGCAATGGCACACATTGGCAAGGCCATG
>BRYE01000016.1:26029497-26034497 GCA_030159115.1 Actinidia arguta var. hypoleuca | reverse complement strand
TGAGGAGTCATAATGGGGTTTTTTGAAAAATGATACATTATTTTTATGAAAAGTGAATTAAAAGTTGAAGATAATAAATAATAGCACAACATAAAAAAAGTTTGGAAATTTTTGAGCGCCGAAATAATTTATTTTAATTAATTACTAAAAAAATAGTTAAAAAATACTAAAAAATAGAAAAAAATAGTAAAAAATTCTAAACAAATATGAAATATATTTCCAATGAGGTTTGTAATATATATAGTTCATATACAAGACGAAACACATAAAAAAAAAATACGATGTTTTTAAAAAAATTAGTTAAAAATAGTAATATATAATAAAAAATATGTAAAAATATTGAGAATGAAGTGAAGTGATAAATACTTAAACTAGTTTACATATAGGGGTGAGCCGCATAAAATAAGAAACAAATACGTAGTTTGGTTATCAAAATATCGAATAGAATGGGGATGTTCAAAAGGAGCAACGTGGCATTGGGGGAACTTTTTTTTTACAAGGGAAGCATGAATACGTGTTTTGAAAACGGAATTAGGTAAGGAAATGTTTTGTCTTAAGCATTCACATCGGCTTACGACTAGCCACGGGGAGGGGCCCATTAAATTTGCATGAGTCTCGATTGCCCACGAGGCCCCGCGAAACCTCATTCCGCAAAAAATGCATGTTTTTACCAAGCCCCCATTGGGCCTTGGTGTGGATGGCACGCATTTGCCCAGCCATGGCATGTCGATGGAACAGATTTTCTAAGCAACGGGGCAGCCACTGTACTCATTTTCTCGGCAATGCCCAGCAAGGGCACACATTTGCTCGGCCATGGCACACATTTTCTAGGCAACGGGCAGCAAGGGCACAGTTTTGCCCAGCCATGGCATCATTTTCTCGGCAATGCCCAGCAAGGGCACACATTTGCTCGGCCATGGCACACTTTTTCTAGGCAATGGGCAGCAAGGGCACAGCCATGGCTCAATTTTCTCGGCAATGTCCAGCAAAGGCACACTTTTGCTCGGCCATGGCTCAATTTTCCTCGGCAATGCCCAGCTATGGAACACATTGCCAAGGCCATGGCTCAATTTTTATCGGCAATGGGCAGCCATGGCACACTTTTGCTCGGCCATGGCACAATTTTCTCGGCAATGTCCAGCAATACCACACATTTGCTCGGCCATGGCTCAATTTTTCTCGGCAAAGCCCAGCAATGGCACACATTGGCAAGGCCATGGCTCAAATTCCTGGGCAATGGGCAGCCATGGCACGCTTTGCTAGGCCATGGCACAATTTTCTCGGCAATGTCCAGCAATGCCACACATTTGCTCGGCCATGGCTCAATTTTTCTCGGCAAAGCCCAGTAATGGCACACATTGGCGAGGCCATGGCTCAAATTTCTCGGAATTGGGCAGCCATGGCACGCAATGGCCCAGCCATGGCACAATTTCTCGGCAATGTCCACCAACGCCACACATTTGCTCGGCCATGGCTCAATTTTTCTCGGCAAAGCCCAGCAATGGAACACATTGCCGAGGCCATGGCTCAATTTCCTCGGCAATGGGCAGCCATGGCACGCATTGCTCGGCCATGGCACAATTTTCTCGGCAATGTCCAGCAATGCCTCACATTTGCTCGGCCATGGCTCAATTTTTCTCGGCAAAGCCCAGCAATGGCACACATTGGCAAGGCCATGGCTCAATTTCCTCGGCAATGGGCAGCCATGGCACGCTTTGCTCGGCCATGGCACAATTTTCTCGGCAATGTCCAGCAATGCCTCACATTTGCTCGGCCATGGCTCAATTTTCCTCGGCAAAGCCCAGCAATGGCACACATTGGCGAGGCCATGGCTTAATTTCCTCGGCAATGGGCAGCCATGGCACGCTTTGCTCGGCCATGGCACAATTTCTCGGCAATGTCCAGCAATGCCACACATTTGCTCGGCCATGGCTCAATTTTTCTCGGCAAAGCCTAGCAATGGCACACATTGGCGAGGCCATGGCTCAATTTCCTCGGCAATGGGCAGCCATGGCACGCAATGGCCCAGCCATGGCACAATTTCTCGGCAATGTCCAGCAACGCCACACATTTGCTCGGCCATGGCTCAATTTTTCTCGACAAAGTTTGTACTTGGAACACATTGGCGAGGCCATGGCTCAATTTCCTCGGCAATGGGCAGCCATGGCACGCAATGGGCCAGCCATGGCACAATTTCTCGGCAATGTCCAGCAATGCCTCACATTTGCTCGGCCATGGCTCAATTTTTCTCGGCAAAGCCCAGTAATGGCACACATTGGCGAGGCCATGGCTCAAATTTCTCGGAATTGGGCAGCCATGGCACGCAATGGCCCAGCCATGGCACAATTTCTAGGCAATGTCCAGCAATGCCACACATTTGCTCGGCCATGGCTCAATTTTTCTCGGCAAAGCCCTGCAATGGCACACATTGGCAAGGCCATGGCTCAATTTCCTCGGCAATGGGAAGCCATGGCACGGATTGCTCGGCCATGGCACAATTTTCTCGGCAATGTCCAGCAATGCCTCACATTTGCTCGGCCATGGCTCAATTTTTCTCGGCAAAGCCCAGCAATGGCACACATTGGCGAGGCCATGGCTCAATTTCCTCGGCAATGGGCAGCCATGGCACGCATTGCTCGGCCATGGCACAATTTTCTCGGCAATGTCCAGCAATGCCTCACATTTGCTCGGCCATGGCTCAATTTTTCTCGGCAAAGCCCAGCAATGGCACACATTGGCGAGGCCATGGCTCAATTTCCTCGGCAATGGGCAGCCATGGCACGCTTTGCTCGGCCATGGCACAATTTTCTCGGCAATGTCCAGCAATGCCTCACATTTGCTCGGCCATGGCTCAATTTTCCTCGGCAAAGCCCAGCAATGGCACACATTGGCGAGGCCATGGCTTAATTTCCTCGGCAATGGGCAGCCATGGCACGCTTTGCTCGGCCATGGCACAATTTCTCGGCAATGTCCAGCAATGCCACACATTTGCTCGGCCATGGCTCAATTTTTCTCGGCAAAGCCTAGCAATGGCACACATTGGCGAGGCCATGGCTCAATTTCCTCGGCAATGGGCAGCCATGGCACGCTTTGCTCGGCCATGGCACAATTTCTCGGCAATGTCCAGCAATGCCACACATTTGCTCGGCCATGGCTCAATTTTTCTCGGCAAAGCCTAGCAATGGCACACATTGGCGAGGCCATGGCTCAATTTCCTCGGCAATGGGCAGCCATGGCACGCAATGGCCCAGCCGTGGCACAATTTCTCGGCAATGTCCAGCAACGCCACACATTTGCTAGGCCATGGCTCAATTTTTCTCGGCAAAGTTTGTACTTGGAACACATTGGCGAGGCCATGGCTCAATTTCCTCGGCAATGGGCAGCCATGGCACGCATTGCTCGGCCATGGCACAATTTTCTCGGCAATGTCCAGCAATGCCTCACATTTGCTCGGCCATGGCTCAATTTTTCTCGGCAAAGCCCTGCAATGGCACACATTGGCAAGGCCATGCCTCAATTTCCTCGGCAATGGGCAGCCATGGCACGCATTGCTCGGCCATGGCACAATTTTCTCGGCAATGTCCAGCAATGCCTCACATTTGCTCGGCCATGGCTCAATTTTTCTCGGCAAAGCCCAGCAATGGCACACATTGGCAAGGCCATGGCTCAATTTCCTCGGCAATGGGCAGCCATGGCACGCATTGCTCGGCCATGGCACAATTTTCTCGGCAATGTCCAGCAATGCCTCACATTTGCTCGGCCATGGCTCAATTTTTCTCGGCAAAGCCCAGCAATGGCACACATTGGCAAGGCCATGGCTCAATTTCCTCGGCAATGGGCAGCCATGGCACGCATTGCTCGGCCATGGCACAATTTTCTCGGCAATGTCCAGCAATGCCTCACATGTGCTCGGCCATGGCTCAATTTTTCTCGGCAAAGCCCAGTAATGGCACACATTGGCGAGGCCATGGCTCAAATTTCTCGGAATTGGGCAGCCATGGCACGCAATGGCCCAGCCATGGCACGCAATGGCCCAGCCATGGCACAATTTCTAGGCAATGTCCAGCAATGCCACACATTTGCTCGGCCATGGCTCAATTTTTCTCGGCAAAGCCCTGCAATGGCACACATTGGCAAGGCCATGGCTCAATTTCCTCGGCAATGGGCAGCCATGGCACGCATTGCTCGGCCATGGCACAATTTTCTCGGCAATGTCCAGCAATGCCTCACATTTGCTCGGCCATGGCTCAATTTTTCTCGGCAAAGCCCTGCAATGGCACACATTGGCAAGGCCATGGCTCAATTTCCTCGGCAATGGGCAGCCATGGCACGCATTGCTCGGCCATGGCACAATTTTCTCGGCAATGTCCAGCAATGCCTCACATTTGCTCGGCCATGGCTCAATTTTTCTCGGCAAAGCCCAGCAATGGCACACATTGGCAAGGCCATGGCTCAATTTCCTCGGCAATGGGCAGCCATGGCACGCATTGCTCGGCCATGGCACAATTTTCTCGGCAATGTCCAGCAATGCCTCACATTTGCTCGGCCATGGCTCAATTTTTCTCGGCAAAGCCCAGCAATGGCACACATTGGCAAGGCCATGGCTCAATTTCCTCGGCAATGGGCAGCCATGGCACGCATTGCTCGGCCATGGCACAATTTTCTCGGCAATGTCCAGCAATGCCTCACATGTGCTCGGCCATGGCTCAATTTTTCTCGGCAAAGCCCAGTAATGGCACACATTGGCGAGGCCATGGCTCAAATTTCTCGGAATTGGGCAGCCATGGCACGCAATGGCCCAGCCATGGCACGCAATGGCCCAGCCATGGCACAATTTCTAGGCAATGTCCAGCAATGCCTCACATTTGCTCGGCCATGGCTCAATTTTTCTCGGCAAAGCCCTGCAATGGCACACATTGGCAAGGCCATGGCTCAATTTCCTCGGCAATGGGCAGCCATGGCACGCATTGCTCGGCCATGGCACAATTTTCTCGGCAATG
>BRYE01000016.1:26014497-26019497 GCA_030159115.1 Actinidia arguta var. hypoleuca | reverse complement strand
TGCCTGCTCGGCAATCGCCCGCCTATTTCCGACCAACATGCGCGGCAATGCGCCATGGCTGCCCATTGCCGAGAAAATGTGTGCCATTGCTGGACATTGCCGAGAAAATTGAGCCATGGCTGGGCATTGGCAACTAGCGCGGCAATGCCGACTTTTTCCGACCAACCCGCGCGGCAATGCCGACTTTTTCCGACCAACCCGAACGGCAATGCCGCGCCGTTGCCGACCCATGCACGCGGAAACCCTTGCCAATTGCCAACCAACACGCGTTGCAATGCTTGCCCAGTTTCGACCCATGCGTGAGGCGTTGCCGACCCACGCTGGGCAAGGGGAGGCCTGGGCATACACCCCCCCTTATATATGCTAAATGAGCTTTTCTCAAAATGCCAGGAGGAAACATTGCCTATGCTTGAGGAGTCATAATGGGGTTTTTTGAAAAATGATACATTATTTTTATGAAAAGTGAATTAAAAGTTGAAGATAATAAATAATAGCACAACATAAAAAAAGTTTGGAAATTTTTGAGCGCCGAAATAATTTATTTTAATTAATTACTAAAAAAATAGTTAAAAAATACTAAAAAATAGAAAAAAATAGTAAAAAATTCTAAAAAAATATGAAATATATTTCCAATGAGGTTTGTAATATATATAGTTCATATACAAGACGAAACACATAAAAAAAAAATACGATGTTTTTAAAAAAATTAGTTAAAAATAGTAATATATAATAAAAAATATGTAAAAATATTGAGAATGAAGTGAAGTGATAAATACTTAAACTAGTTTACATATAGGGGTGAGCCGCATAAAATAAGAAACAAATACGTAGTTTGGTTATCAAAATATCGAATAGAATGGGGATGTTCAAAAGGAGCAACGTGGCATTGGGGGAACTTTTTTTTTACAAGGGAAGCATGAATACGTGTTTTGAAAACGGAATTAGGTAAGGAAATGTTTTGTCTTAAGCATTCACATCGGCTTACGACTAGCCACGGGGAGGGGCCCATTAAATTTGCATGAGTCTCGATTGCCCACGAGGCCCCGCGAAACCTCATTCCGCAAAAAATGCATGTTTTTACCAAGCCCCCATTGGGCCTTGGTGTGGATGGCACGCATTTGCCCAGCCATGGCATGTCGATGGAACAGATTTTCTAAGCAACGGGGCAGCCACTGTACTCATTTTCTCGGCAATGCCCAGCAAGGGCACACATTTGCTCGGCCATGGCACACATTTTCTAGGCAACGGGCAGCAAGGGCACAGTTTTGCCCAGCCATGGCATCATTTTCTCGGCAATGCCCAGCAAGGGCACACATTTGCTCGGCCATGGCACACTTTTTCTAGGCAATGGGCAGCAAGGGCACAGCCATGGCTCAATTTTCTCGGCAATGTCCAGCAAAGGCACACTTTTGCTCGGCCATGGCTCAATTTTCCTCGGCAATGCCCAGCTATGGAACACATTGCCAAGGCCATGGCTCAATTTTTATCGGCAATGGGCAGCCATGGCACACTTTTGCTCGGCCATGGCACAATTTTCTCGGCAATGTCCAGCAATACCACACATTTGCTCGGCCATGGCTCAATTTTTCTCGGCAAAGCCCAGCAATGGCACACATTGGCAAGGCCATGGCTCAAATTCCTGGGCAATGGGCAGCCATGGCACGCTTTGCTAGGCCATGGCACAATTTTCTCGGCAATGTCCAGCAATGCCACACATTTGCTCGGCCATGGCTCAATTTTTCTCGGCAAAGCCCAGTAATGGCACACATTGGCGAGGCCATGGCTCAAATTTCTCGGAATTGGGCAGCCATGGCACGCAATGGCCCAGCCATGGCACAATTTCTCGGCAATGTCCACCAACGCCACACATTTGCTCGGCCATGGCTCAATTTTTCTCGGCAAAGCCCAGCAATGGAACACATTGCCGAGGCCATGGCTCAATTTCCTCGGCAATGGGCAGCCATGGCATGCATTGCTCGGCCATGGCACAATTTTCTCGGCAATGTCCAGCAATGCCTCACATTTGCTCGGCCATGGCTCAATTTTTCTCGGCAAAGCCCAGCAATGGCACACATTGGCAAGGCCATGGCTCAATTTCCTCGGCAATGGGCAGCCATGGCACGCTTTGCTCGGCCATGGCACAATTTTCTCGGCAATGTCCAGCAATGCCTCACATTTGCTCGGCCATGGCTCAATTTTCCTCGGCAAAGCCCAGCAATGGCACACATTGGCGAGGCCATGGCTTAATTTCCTCGGCAATGGGCAGCCATGGCACGCTTTGCTCGGCCATGGCACAATTTCTCGGCAATGTCCAGCAATGCCACACATTTGCTCGGCCATGGCTCAATTTTTCTCGGCAAAGCCTAGCAATGGCACACATTGGCGAGGCCATGGCTCAATTTCCTCGGCAATGGGCAGCCATGGCACGCAATGGCCCAGCCATGGCACAATTTCTCGGCAATGTCCAGCAACGCCACACATTTGCTCGGCCATGGCTCAATTTTTCTCGACAAAGTTTGTACTTGGAACACATTGGCGAGGCCATGGCTCAATTTCCTCGGCAATGGGCAGCCATGGCACGCAATGGGCCAGCCATGGCACAATTTCTCGGCAATGTCCAGCAATGCCTCACATTTGCTCGGCCATGGCTCAATTTTTCTCGGCAAAGCCCAGTAATGGCACACATTGGCGAGGCCATGGCTCAAATTTCTCGGAATTGGGCAGCCATGGCACGCAATGGCCCAGCCATGGCACAATTTCTAGGCAATGTCCAGCAATGCCACACATTTGCTCGGCCATGGCTCAATTTTTCTCGGCAAAGCCCTGCAATGGCACACATTGGCAAGGCCATGGCTCAATTTCCTCGGCAATGGGAAGCCATGGCACGGATTGCTCGGCCATGGCACAATTTTCTCGGCAATGTCCAGCAATGCCTCACATTTGCTCGGCCATGGCTCAATTTTTCTCGGCAAAGCCCAGCAATGGCACACATTGGCGAGGCCATGGCTCAATTTCCTCGGCAATGGGCAGCCATGGCACGCATTGCTCGGCCATGGCACAATTTTCTCGGCAATGTCCAGCAATGCCTCACATTTGCTCGGCCATGGCTCAATTTTTCTCGGCAAAGCCCAGCAATGGCACACATTGGCGAGGCCATGGCTCAATTTCCTCGGCAATGGGCAGCCATGGCACGCTTTGCTCGGCCATGGCACAATTTTCTCGGCAATGTCCAGCAATGCCTCACATTTGCTCGGCCATGGCTCAATTTTCCTCGGCAAAGCCCAGCAATGGCACACATTGGCGAGGCCATGGCTTAATTTCCTCGGCAATGGGCAGCCATGGCACGCTTTGCTCGGCCATGGCACAATTTCTCGGCAATGTCCAGCAATGCCACACATTTGCTCGGCCATGGCTCAATTTTTCTCGGCAAAGCCTAGCAATGGCACACATTGGCGAGGCCATGGCTCAATTTCCTCGGCAATGGGCAGCCATGGCACGCTTTGCTCGGCCATGGCACAATTTCTCGGCAATGTCCAGCAATGCCACACATTTGCTCGGCCATGGCTCAATTTTTCTCGGCAAAGCCTAGCAATGGCACACATTGGCGAGGCCATGGCTCAATTTCCTCGGCAATGGGCAGCCATGGCACGCAATGGCCCAGCCGTGGCACAATTTCTCGGCAATGTCCAGCAACGCCACACATTTGCTAGGCCATGGCTCAATTTTTCTCGGCAAAGTTTGTACTTGGAACACATTGGCGAGGCCATGGCTCAATTTCCTCGGCAATGGGCAGCCATGGCACGCATTGCTCGGCCATGGCACAATTTTCTCGGCAATGTCCAGCAATGCCTCACATTTGCTCGGCCATGGCTCAATTTTTCTCGGCAAAGCCCTGCAATGGCACACATTGGCAAGGCCATGCCTCAATTTCCTCGGCAATGGGCAGCCATGGCACGCATTGCTCGGCCATGGCACAATTTTCTCGGCAATGTCCAGCAATGCCTCACATTTGCTCGGCCATGGCTCAATTTTTCTCGGCAAAGCCCAGCAATGGCACACATTGGCAAGGCCATGGCTCAATTTCCTCGGCAATGGGCAGCCATGGCACGCATTGCTCGGCCATGGCACAATTTTCTCGGCAATGTCCAGCAATGCCTCACATTTGCTCGGCCATGGCTCAATTTTTCTCGGCAAAGCCCAGCAATGGCACACATTGGCAAGGCCATGGCTCAATTTCCTCGGCAATGGGCAGCCATGGCACGCATTGCTCGGCCATGGCACAATTTTCTCGGCAATGTCCAGCAATGCCTCACATGTGCTCGGCCATGGCTCAATTTTTCTCGGCAAAGCCCAGTAATGGCACACATTGGCGAGGCCATGGCTCAAATTTCTCGGAATTGGGCAGCCATGGCACGCAATGGCCCAGCCATGGCACGCAATGGCCCAGCCATGGCACAATTTCTAGGCAATGTCCAGCAATGCCACACATTTGCTCGGCCATGGCTCAATTTTTCTCGGCAAAGCCCTGCAATGGCACACATTGGCAAGGCCATGGCTCAATTTCCTCGGCAATGGGCAGCCATGGCACGCATTGCTCGGCCATGGCACAATTTTCTCGGCAATGTCCAGCAATGCCTCACATTTGCTCGGCCATGGCTCAATTTTTCTCGGCAAAGCCCTGCAATGGCACACATTGGCAAGGCCATGGCTCAATTTCCTCGGCAATGGGCAGCCATGGCACGCATTGCTCGGCCATGGCACAATTTTCTCGGCAATGTCCAGCAATGCCTCACATTTGCTCGGCCATGGCTCAATTTTTCTCGGCAAAGCCCAGCAATGGCACACATTGGCAAGGCCATGGCTCAATTTCCTCGGCAATGGGCAGCCATGGCACGCATTGCTCGGCCATGGCACAATTTTCTCGGCAATGTCCAGCAATGCCTCACATTTGCTCGGCCATGGCTCAATTTTTCTCGGCAAAGCCCAGCAA
This sequence comes from Actinidia arguta var. hypoleuca, assembly GCA_030159115.1. NCBI lineage: Eukaryota > Viridiplantae > Streptophyta > Magnoliopsida > Ericales > Actinidiaceae > Actinidia > Actinidia arguta. The sequence continues at coordinate 26,014,507 of BRYE01000016.1, read as the reverse complement.
TGGCACACAT
>BRYE01000016.1:25999497-26004497 GCA_030159115.1 Actinidia arguta var. hypoleuca | reverse complement strand
AAATTAGTTAAAAATAGTAATATATAATAAAAAATATGTAAAAATATTGAGAATGAAGTGAAGTGATAAATACTTAAACTAGTTTACATATAGGGGTGAGCCGCATAAAATAAGAAACAAATACGTAGTTTGGTTATCAAAATATCGAATAGAATGGGGATGTTCAAAAGGAGCAACGTGGCATTGGGGGAACTTTTTTTTTACAAGGGAAGCATGAATACGTGTTTTGAAAACGGAATTAGGTAAGGAAATGTTTTGTCTTAAGCATTCACATCGGCTTACGACTAGCCACGGGGAGGGGCCCATTAAATTTGCATGAGTCTCGATTGCCCACGAGGCCCCGCGAAACCTCATTCCGCAAAAAATGCATGTTTTTACCAAGCCCCCATTGGGCCTTGGTGTGGATGGCACGCATTTGCCCAGCCATGGCATGTCGATGGAACAGATTTTCTAAGCAACGGGGCAGCCACTGTACTCATTTTCTCGGCAATGCCCAGCAAGGGCACACATTTGCTCGGCCATGGCACACATTTTCTAGGCAACGGGCAGCAAGGGCACAGTTTTGCCCAGCCATGGCATCATTTTCTCGGCAATGCCCAGCAAGGGCACACATTTGCTCGGCCATGGCACACTTTTTCTAGGCAATGGGCAGCAAGGGCACAGCCATGGCTCAATTTTCTCGGCAATGTCCAGCAAAGGCACACTTTTGCTCGGCCATGGCTCAATTTTCCTCGGCAATGCCCAGCTATGGAACACATTGCCAAGGCCATGGCTCAATTTTTATCGGCAATGGGCAGCCATGGCACACTTTTGCTCGGCCATGGCACAATTTTCTCGGCAATGTCCAGCAATACCACACATTTGCTCGGCCATGGCTCAATTTTTCTCGGCAAAGCCCAGCAATGGCACACATTGGCAAGGCCATGGCTCAAATTCCTGGGCAATGGGCAGCCATGGCACGCTTTGCTAGGCCATGGCACAATTTTCTCGGCAATGTCCAGCAATGCCACACATTTGCTCGGCCATGGCTCAATTTTTCTCGGCAAAGCCCAGTAATGGCACACATTGGCGAGGCCATGGCTCAAATTTCTCGGAATTGGGCAGCCATGGCACGCAATGGCCCAGCCATGGCACAATTTCTCGGCAATGTCCACCAACGCCACACATTTGCTCGGCCATGGCTCAATTTTTCTCGGCAAAGCCCAGCAATGGAACACATTGCCGAGGCCATGGCTCAATTTCCTCGGCAATGGGCAGCCATGGCACGCATTGCTCGGCCATGGCACAATTTTCTCGGCAATGTCCAGCAATGCCTCACATTTGCTCGGCCATGGCTCAATTTTTCTCGGCAAAGCCCAGCAATGGCACACATTGGCAAGGCCATGGCTCAATTTCCTCGGCAATGGGCAGCCATGGCACGCTTTGCTCGGCCATGGCACAATTTTCTCGGCAATGTCCAGCAATGCCTCACATTTGCTCGGCCATGGCTCAATTTTCCTCGGCAAAGCCCAGCAATGGCACACATTGGCGAGGCCATGGCTTAATTTCCTCGGCAATGGGCAGCCATGGCACGCTTTGCTCGGCCATGGCACAATTTCTCGGCAATGTCCAGCAATGCCACACATTTGCTCGGCCATGGCTCAATTTTTCTCGGCAAAGCCTAGCAATGGCACACATTGGCGAGGCCATGGCTCAATTTCCTCGGCAATGGGCAGCCATGGCACGCAATGGCCCAGCCATGGCACAATTTCTCGGCAATGTCCAGCAACGCCACACATTTGCTCGGCCATGGCTCAATTTTTCTCGACAAAGTTTGTACTTGGAACACATTGGCGAGGCCATGGCTCAATTTCCTCGGCAATGGGCAGCCATGGCACGCAATGGGCCAGCCATGGCACAATTTCTCGGCAATGTCCAGCAATGCCTCACATTTGCTCGGCCATGGCTCAATTTTTCTCGGCAAAGCCCAGTAATGGCACACATTGGCGAGGCCATGGCTCAAATTTCTCGGAATTGGGCAGCCATGGCACGCAATGGCCCAGCCATGGCACAATTTCTAGGCAATGTCCAGCAATGCCACACATTTGCTCGGCCATGGCTCAATTTTTCTCGGCAAAGCCCTGCAATGGCACACATTGGCAAGGCCATGGCTCAATTTCCTCGGCAATGGGAAGCCATGGCACGCATTGCTCGGCCATGGCACAATTTTCTCGGCAATGTCCAGCAATGCCTCACATTTGCTCGGCCATGGCTCATGTTTTCTCGGCAAAGCCCAGCAATGGCACACATTGGCGAGGCCATGGCTCAATTTCCTCGGCAATGGGCAGCCATGGCACGCATTGCTCGGCCATGGCACAATTTTCTCGGCAATGTCCAGCAATGCCTCACATTTGCTCGGCCATGGCTCAATTTTTCTCGGCAAAGCCCAGCAATGGCACACATTGGCGAGGCCATGGCTCAATTTCCTCGGCAATGGGCAGCCATGGCACGCTTTGCTCGGCCATGGCACAATTTTCTCGGCAATGTCCAGCAATGCCTCACATTTGCTCGGCCATGGCTCAATTTTCCTCGGCAAAGCCCAGCAATGGCACACATTGGCGAGGCCATGGCTTAATTTCCTCGGCAATGGGCAGCCATGGCACGCTTTGCTCGGCCATGGCACAATTTCTCGGCAATGTCCAGCAATGCCACACATTTGCTCGGCCATGGCTCAATTTTTCTCGGCAAAGCCTAGCAATGGCACACATTGGCGAGGCCATGGCTCAATTTCCTCGGCAATGGGCAGCCATGGCACGCTTTGCTCGGCCATGGCACAATTTCTCGGCAATGTCCAGCAATGCCACACATTTGCTCGGCCATGGCTCAATTTTTCTCGGCAAAGCCTAGCAATGGCACACATTGGCGAGGCCATGGCTCAATTTCCTCGGCAATGGGCAGCCATGGCACGCAATGGCCCAGCCGTGGCACAATTTCTCGGCAATGTCCAGCAACGCCACACATTTGCTAGGCCATGGCTCAATTTTTCTCGGCAAAGTTTGTACTTGGAACACATTGGCGAGGCCATGGCTCAATTTCCTCGGCAATGGGCAGCCATGGCACGCATTGCTCGGCCATGGCACAATTTTCTCGGCAATGTCCAGCAATGCCTCACATTTGCTCGGCCATGGCTCAATTTTTCTCGGCAAAGCCCTGCAATGGCACACATTGGCAAGGCCATGCCTCAATTTCCTCGGCAATGGGCAGCCATGGCACGCATTGCTCGGCCATGGCACAATTTTCTCGGCAATGTCCAGCAATGCCTCACATTTGCTCGGCCATGGCTCAATTTTTCTCGGCAAAGCCCAGCAATGGCACACATTGGCAAGGCCATGGCTCAATTTCCTCGGCAATGGGCAGCCATGGCACGCATTGCTCGGCCATGGCACAATTTTCTCGGCAATGTCCAGCAATGCCTCACATTTGCTCGGCCATGGCTCAATTTTTCTCGGCAAAGCCCAGCAATGGCACACATTGGCAAGGCCATGGCTCAATTTCCTCGGCAATGGGCAGCCATGGCACGCATTGCTCGGCCATGGCACAATTTTCTCGGCAATGTCCAGCAATGCCTCACATGTGCTCGGCCATGGCTCAATTTTTCTCGGCAAAGCCCAGTAATGGCACACATTGGCGAGGCCATGGCTCAAATTTCTCGGAATTGGGCAGCCATGGCACGCAATGGCCCAGCCATGGCACGCAATGGCCCAGCCATGGCACAATTTCTAGGCAATGTCCAGCAATGCCACACATTTGCTCGGCCATGGCTCAATTTTTCTCGGCAAAGCCCTGCAATGGCACACATTGGCAAGGCCATGGCTCAATTTCCTCGGCAATGGGCAGCCATGGCACGCATTGCTCGGCCATGGCACAATTTTCTCGGCAATGTCCAGCAATGCCTCACATTTGCTCGGCCATGGCTCAATTTTTCTCGGCAAAGCCCTGCAATGGCACACATTGGCAAGGCCATGGCTCAATTTCCTCGGCAATGGGCAGCCATGGCACGCATTGCTCGGCCATGGCACAATTTTCTCGGCAATGTCCAGCAATGCCTCACATTTGCTCGGCCATGGCTCAATTTTTCTCGGCAAAGCCCAGCAATGGCACACATTGGCAAGGCCATGGCTCAATTTCCTCGGCAATGGGCAGCCATGGCACGCATTGCTCGGCCATGGCACAATTTTCTCGGCAATGTCCTGCAATGCCTCACATTTGCTCGGCCATGGCTCAATTTTTCTCGGCAAAGCCCAGCAATGGCACACATTGGCAAGGCCATGGCTCAATTTCCTCGGCAATGGGCAGCCATGGCACGCATTGCTCGGCCATGGCACAATTTTCTCGGCAATGTCCAGCAATGCCTCACATGTGCTCGGCCATGGCTCAATTTTTCTCGGCAAAGCCCAGTAATGGCACACATTGGCGAGGCCATGGCTCAAATTTCTCGGAATTGGGCAGCCATGGCACGCAATGGCCCAGCCATGGCACGCAATGGCCCAGCCATGGCACAATTTCTAGGCAATGTCCAGCAATGCCTCACATTTGCTCGGCCATGGCTCAATTTTTCTCGGCAAAGCCCTGCAATGGCACACATTGGCAAGGCCATGGCTCAATTTCCTCGGCAATGGGCAGCCATGGCACGCATTGCTCGGCCATGGCACAATTTTCTCGGCAATGTCCAGCAATGCCTCACATTTGCTCGGCCATGGCTCAATTTTTCTCGGCAAAGCCCTGCAATGGCACACATTGGCAAGGCCATGGCTCAATTTCCTCGGCAATGGGCAGCCATGGCACGCATTGCTCGGCCATGGCACAATTTTCTCGGCAATGTCCAGCAATGCCTCACATTTGCTCGGCCATGGCTCAATTTTTCTCGGCAAAGCCCTGCAATGGCACACATTGGCAAGGCCATGGCTCAATTTCCTCGGCAATGGGCAGCCATGGCACGCATTGCTCTGCCATGGCACAAT
>BRYE01000016.1:25986997-25989497 GCA_030159115.1 Actinidia arguta var. hypoleuca | reverse complement strand
CTTTTGCTCGGCCATGGCTCAATTTTCCTCGGCAATGCCCAGCTATGGAACACATTGCCAAGGCCATGGCTCAATTTTTATCGGCAATGGGCAGCCATGGCACACTTTTGCTCGGCCATGGCACAATTTTCTCGGCAATGTCCAGCAATACCACACATTTGCTCGGCCATGGCTCAATTTTTCTCGGCAAAGCCCAGCAATGGCACACATTGGCAAGGCCATGGCTCAAATTCCTGGGCAATGGGCAGCCATGGCACGCTTTGCTAGGCCATGGCACAATTTTCTCGGCAATGTCCAGCAATGCCACACATTTGCTCGGCCATGGCTCAATTTTTCTCGGCAAAGCCCAGTAATGGCACACATTGGCGAGGCCATGGCTCAAATTTCTCGGAATTGGGCAGCCATGGCACGCAATGGCCCAGCCATGGCACAATTTCTCGGCAATGTCCACCAACGCCACACATTTGCTCGGCCATGGCTCAATTTTTCTCGGCAAAGCCCAGCAATGGAACACATTGCCGAGGCCATGGCTCAATTTCCTCGGCAATGGGCAGCCATGGCACGCATTGCTCGGCCATGGCACAATTTTCTCGGCAATGTCCAGCAATGCCTCACATTTGCTCGGCCATGGCTCAATTTTTCTCGGCAAAGCCCAGCAATGGCACACATTGGCAAGGCCATGGCTCAATTTCCTCGGCAATGGGCAGCCATGGCACGCTTTGCTCGGCCATGGCACAATTTTCTCGGCAATGTCCAGCAATGCCTCACATTTGCTCGGCCATGGCTCAATTTTCCTCGGCAAAGCCCAGCAATGGCACACATTGGCGAGGCCATGGCTTAATTTCCTCGGCAATGGGCAGCCATGGCACGCTTTGCTCGGCCATGGCACAATTTCTCGGCAATGTCCAGCAATGCCACACATTTGCTCGGCCATGGCTCAATTTTTCTCGGCAAAGCCTAGCAATGGCACACATTGGCGAGGCCATGGCTCAATTTCCTCGGCAATGGGCAGCCATGGCACGCAATGGCCCAGCCATGGCACAATTTCTCGGCAATGTCCAGCAACGCCACACATTTGCTCGGCCATGGCTCAATTTTTCTCGACAAAGTTTGTACTTGGAACACATTGGCGAGGCCATGGCTCAATTTCCTCGGCAATGGGCAGCCATGGCACGCAATGGGCCAGCCATGGCACAATTTCTCGGCAATGTCCAGCAATGCCTCACATTTGCTCGGCCATGGCTCAATTTTTCTCGGCAAAGCCCAGTAATGGCACACATTGGCGAGGCCATGGCTCAAATTTCTCGGAATTGGGCAGCCATGGCACGCAATGGCCCAGCCATGGCACAATTTCTAGGCAATGTCCAGCAATGCCACACATTTGCTCGGCCATGGCTCAATTTTTCTCGGCAAAGCCCTGCAATGGCACACATTGGCAAGGCCATGGCTCAATTTCCTCGGCAATGGGAAGCCATGGCACGCATTGCTCGGCCATGGCACAATTTTCTCGGCAATGTCCAGCAATGCCTCACATTTGCTCGGCCATGGCTCAATTTTTCTCGGCAAAGCCCAGCAATGGCACACATTGGCGAGGCCATGGCTCAATTTCCTCGGCAATGGGCAGCCATGGCACGCATTGCTCGGCCATGGCACAATTTTCTCGGCAATGTCCAGCAATGCCTCACATTTGCTCGGCCATGGCTCAATTTTTCTCGGCAAAGCCCAGCAATGGCACACATTGGCGAGGCCATGGCTCAATTTCCTCGGCAATGGGCAGCCATGGCACGCTTTGCTCGGCCATGGCACAATTTTCTCGGCAATGTCCAGCAATGCCTCACATTTGCTCGGCCATGGCTCAATTTTCCTCGGCAAAGCCCAGCAATGGCACACATTGGCGAGGCCATGGCTTAATTTCCTCGGCAATGGGCAGCCATGGCACGCTTTGCTCGGCCATGGCACAATTTCTCGGCAATGTCCAGCAATGCCACACATTTGCTCGGCCATGGCTCAATTTTTCTCGGCAAAGCCTAGCAATGGCACACATTGGCGAGGCCATGGCTCAATTTCCTCGGCAATGGGCAGCCATGGCACGCTTTGCTCGGCCATGGCACAATTTCTCGGCAATGTCCAGCAATGCCACACATTTGCTCGGCCATGGCTCAATTTTTCTCGGCAAAGCCTAGCAATGGCACACATTGGCGAGGCCATGGCTCAATTTCCTCGGCAATGGGCAGCCATGGCACGCAATGGCCCAGCCGTGGCACAATTTCTCGGCAATGTCCAGCAACGCCACACATTTGCTAGGCCATGGCTCAATTTTTCTCGGCAAAGTTTGTACTTGGAACACATTGGCGAGGCCATGGCTCAATTTCCTCGGCAATGGGCAGCCATGGCACGCATTGCTCGGCCATGGCACAATTTTCTCGGCAATGTCCAGCAATGCCTCACATTTGCTCGGCCATGGCTCAATTTTTCTCGGCAAAGCCCTGCAATGGCACAC
>BRYE01000016.1:25974497-25976997 GCA_030159115.1 Actinidia arguta var. hypoleuca | reverse complement strand
AGAAGAGTGGTAAAGCAACGTCTCTTGCTGAATTTTGTGCAGATCTGGGGGGTGACTCCCCCATTCAACCCACTCAATGATAGTTTCATTCTGGAACATTAGAGGCCTGAACTCGCCTCTAAAACAGAATGGAGTCTTGAAGTTTGTCCGAAAAAATAAAGCATCTATCATGGGAATTCTGGAAACTAAACTTTCCCAGCAAAGTTTGAATGATATTGCCAGGAAAAAGTTCAGATATTGGAGAGTAGAAGACAACTTTCAACTCAACCCAAATGGTAGGATCTTGATTCTTTGGAAGGAAGACAAAGTAAATATGGATATAATAGAGAAGACGGACCAGGTCATCCACTGCCTGGCCACCTGTAAGTCATCATCTATTAAATTTCATATAAGCTTTGTTTATGCTTTCAATTCTATTGTGGGGAGAAGGCCCCTTTGGGATAACCTGCGCAGGTTTAATTCCTCGGTAGAGTTTCCCTGGATTCTCTTAGGGGACTTCAATAATGTCCGAAGCAGAGATGAAAAGGCCAACGGCCTTCCAGTCACCATGTACGAGATAAGGGACTTCAACAATTGCTGTTATGACATTGGATTATCAGACCTTAAATCCACAGGAGTCTTTTACACTTGGTCCAACAACTCAGTTTGGAGCAAGCTTGACAGAGCTATGGTAAACAAAGATTGGATCCAAGATGGTCTTCTTGCCCAAGCAGTCTATGAATTCCCAGGGAAATTTTCTGATCATTCCCCTTGCACCATTTCCTTATTTGGGGATAACGATCGAGGGGCTGCCTCATTTAAATTTTTCAACATGTGGACTAAGCATGATAAATTCCTGGAGCTAGTCAGGGATTCTTGGAGAATGCGTATAGAAGGAACAGCTATGTACAAGCTCTGCAGGAAGCTAAAAGCCATAAAGGGTCCATTAAAAATCTTGAACAAGCAGCAATTTTCTCATATATCAGCCAGGGCTGAGGCTGCAGAGGAGAATCTTATCAAGGCACAGCAGCAATTGCATGACAACCCGGGGGATTCCAGCCTTCAAATCTCAATTCCGGAGCTCAGAACCAAGGCCATAAAGCTAGCCGAAGCAGAAGCCAGCTTCTGCTCCCAATTAGCAAAGGCCAAATACTTGAAGAACTCAGACAAAGGGACCAAATTTTTTCATGATTTGATTAGAGCCAATCGTTCCAAGAACCAAGTTGCCTCCATTTTGCTCGAAGATGGGTCCAGAACTACCTCAAATAGTCAAGTCAGCGAGGCTTTTGTTCAGTACTATATGGGGCTGTTAGGAGAAAGAAAAGGCTGCATTGCCATTAACAAAAGCACAATTTTAAATGGCAAGCTCTTAGAGGCAGAGCAAGCAACCAACCTTTTAAAGGCTATCTCCGAGGAAGAAATCAAAGCTGCCCTCTTCAGCATAGGCGAAGATAAAGCTCCAGGGCCAGATGGATTTTCCTCATGCTTCTTTAAAAAAGCGTGGGACATAGTGGGGAGGGACTTTTCTAAAGCAGTGATGGAATTCTTTTCTTCGGGGCAGATCCTCAAGCAAATCAACCATTCTGTGCTGGCCTTAATTCCGAAATCCAAGGACGCAGACAGGGTAGAAGATTTCCGCCCTATAGCTTGCTGCAATGTAGTTTACAAGGTCATCTCCAAAATCATAGCTTCAAGGCTAGCTCCTGTACTTTCCAGCATTGTAAGTCCAGCTCAATCAGCCTTTGTTCAGAATAGAAGCATGATTGACAACATCTTTTTGCTCCAAGAGCTTCTTAGGCAATATGGTCGTAAAAGAGTATCCCCCCGATGCATCCTAAATGTGGATCTGAGGAAAGCTTTTGACTCGGTGGACTGGGGGTTTGTTCATGACATGCTCGCAGCTCTACAATTCCCCCCCAAATTTATAGGATGGATCATGGCTTGTATATCGACCACCTCCTACTCTTTATCATTTAACGGGTCAATGCATGGATTTTTTAAGGGTCAAAGAGGGCTAAGGCAAGGAGACCCCCTTTCTCCTTACTTATTTGTCCTCTGCCTTGAATATCTATCCAGAGACTTGGGTGAGTTGCAGAACAATGAAGAGTTCAATTTCCATCCAAAATGTGGAAGTTTGAAGATCACCCATTTAGCCTTCGCAGATGACCTTGTGCTTTTTTCCAGAGGGGATCCCATATCAGTTTCCCTTCTCATGGAAAAGCTTAATCACTTCGGGGACTGCTCGGGGCTGAAAATCAGCTTCTCCAAATCAAGCTTCTACTCGGCAGGTATCAGCCAGTTGGACACGGACACCATTAAGGGAATATCAGGCTTCTCCCAAGGATCTTTTCCGTTCAGATATCTGGGAATTCCAGTTGCGGACAGCAGACTGACTATCTCCCAATTCAGCCCCATGATAGACAAGATTTCAGGCTACATCAGTGCATGGGCAGGGGCAAATCTTTCTTATGCAGGCAGGACAGAACTGGTGAAGTCAGTTCTTCAGGGAGTAGAATGTTTC
>BRYE01000016.1:25966997-25969497 GCA_030159115.1 Actinidia arguta var. hypoleuca | reverse complement strand
ACATCGGCTTACGACTAGCCACGGGGAGGGGCCCATTAAATTTGCATGAGTCTCGATTGCCCACGAGGCCCCGCGAAACCTCATTCCGCAAAAAATGCATGTTTTTACCAAGCCCCCATTGGGCCTTGGTGTGGATGGCACGCATTTGCCCAGCCATGGCATGTCGATGGAACAGATTTTCTAAGCAACGGGGCAGCCACTGTACTCATTTTCTCGGCAATGCCCAGCAAGGGCACACATTTGCTCGGCCATGGCACACATTTTCTAGGCAACGGGCAGCAAGGGCACAGTTTTGCCCAGCCATGGCATCATTTTCTCGGCAATGCCCAGCAAGGGCACACATTTGCTCGGCCATGGCACACTTTTTCTAGGCAATGGGCAGCAAGGGCACAGCCATGGCTCAATTTTCTCGGCAATGTCCAGCAAAGGCACACTTTTGCTCGGCCATGGCTCAATTTTCCTCGGCAATGCCCAGCTATGGAACACATTGCCAAGGCCATGGCTCAATTTTTATCGGCAATGGGCAGCCATGGCACACTTTTGCTCGGCCATGGCACAATTTTCTCGGCAATGTCCAGCAATACCACACATTTGCTCGGCCATGGCTCAATTTTTCTCGGCAAAGCCCAGCAATGGCACACATTGGCAAGGCCATGGCTCAAATTCCTGGGCAATGGGCAGCCATGGCACGCTTTGCTAGGCCATGGCACAATTTTCTCGGCAATGTCCAGCAATGCCACACATTTGCTCGGCCATGGCTCAATTTTTCTCGGCAAAGCCCAGTAATGGCACACATTGGCGAGGCCATGGCTCAAATTTCTCGGAATTGGGCAGCCATGGCACGCAATGGCCCAGCCATGGCACAATTTCTCGGCAATGTCCACCAACGCCACACATTTGCTCGGCCATGGCTCAATTTTTCTCGGCAAAGCCCAGCAATGGAACACATTGCCGAGGCCATGGCTCAATTTCCTCGGCAATGGGCAGCCATGGCACGCATTGCTCGGCCATGGCACAATTTTCTCGGCAATGTCCAGCAATGCCTCACATTTGCTCGGCCATGGCTCAATTTTTCTCGGCAAAGCCCAGCAATGGCACACATTGGCAAGGCCATGGCTCAATTTCCTCGGCAATGGGCAGCCATGGCACGCTTTGCTCGGCCATGGCACAATTTTCTCGGCAATGTCCAGCAATGCCTCACATTTGCTCGGCCATGGCTCAATTTTCCTCGGCAAAGCCCAGCAATGGCACACATTGGCGAGGCCATGGCTTAATTTCCTCGGCAATGGGCAGCCATGGCACGCTTTGCTCGGCCATGGCACAATTTCTCGGCAATGTCCAGCAATGCCACACATTTGCTCGGCCATGGCTCAATTTTTCTCGGCAAAGCCTAGCAATGGCACACATTGGCGAGGCCATGGCTCAATTTCCTCGGCAATGGGCAGCCATGGCACGCAATGGCCCAGCCATGGCACAATTTCTCGGCAATGTCCAGCAACGCCACACATTTGCTCGGCCATGGCTCAATTTTTCTCGACAAAGTTTGTACTTGGAACACATTGGCGAGGCCATGGCTCAATTTCCTCGGCAATGGGCAGCCATGGCACGCAATGGGCCAGCCATGGCACAATTTCTCGGCAATGTCCAGCAATGCCTCACATTTGCTCGGCCATGGCTCAATTTTTCTCGGCAAAGCCCAGTAATGGCACACATTGGCGAGGCCATGGCTCAAATTTCTCGGAATTGGGCAGCCATGGCACGCAATGGCCCAGCCATGGCACAATTTCTAGGCAATGTCCAGCAATGCCACACATTTGCTCGGCCATGGCTCAATTTTTCTCGGCAAAGCCCTGCAATGGCACACATTGGCAAGGCCATGGCTCAATTTCCTCGGCAATGGGAAGCCATGGCACGCATTGCTCGGCCATGGCACAATTTTCTCGGCAATGTCCAGCAATGCCTCACATTTGCTCGGCCATGGCTCAATTTTTCTCGGCAAAGCCCAGCAATGGCACACATTGGCGAGGCCATGGCTCAATTTCCTCGGCAATGGGCAGCCATGGCACGCATTGCTCGGCCATGGCACAATTTTCTCGGCAATGTCCAGCAATGCCTCACATTTGCTCGGCCATGGCTCAATTTTTCTCGGCAAAGCCCAGCAATGGCACACATTGGCGAGGCCATGGCTCAATTTCCTCGGCAATGGGCAGCCATGGCACGCTTTGCTCGGCCATGGCACAATTTTCTCGGCAATGTCCAGCAATGCCTCACATTTGCTCGGCCATGGCTCAATTTTCCTCGGCAAAGCCCAGCAATGGCACACATTGGCGAGGCCATGGCTTAATTTCCTCGGCAATGGGCAGCCATGGCACGCTTTGCTCGGCCATGGCACAATTTCTCGGCAATGTCCAGCAATGCCACACATTTGCTCGGCCATGGCTCAATTTTTCTCGGCAAAGCCTAGCAATGGCACACATTGGCGAGGCCATGGCTCAATTTC
>BRYE01000016.1:25951997-25954497 GCA_030159115.1 Actinidia arguta var. hypoleuca | reverse complement strand
ATGGCACAATTTTCTCGGCAATGTCCAGCAATGCCACACATTTGCTCGGCCATGGCTCAATTTTTCTCGGCAAAGCCCAGTAATGGCACACATTGGCGAGGCCATGGCTCAAATTTCTCGGAATTGGGCAGCCATGGCACGCAATGGCCCAGCCATGGCACAATTTCTCGGCAATGTCCACCAACGCCACACATTTGCTCGGCCATGGCTCAATTTTTCTCGGCAAAGCCCAGCAATGGAACACATTGCCGAGGCCATGGCTCAATTTCCTCGGCAATGGGCAGCCATGGCACGCATTGCTCGGCCATGGCACAATTTTCTCGGCAATGTCCAGCAATGCCTCACATTTGCTCGGCCATGGCTCAATTTTTCTCGGCAAAGCCCAGCAATGGCACACATTGGCAAGGCCATGGCTCAATTTCCTCGGCAATGGGCAGCCATGGCACGCTTTGCTCGGCCATGGCACAATTTTCTCGGCAATGTCCAGCAATGCCTCACATTTGCTCGGCCATGGCTCAATTTTCCTCGGCAAAGCCCAGCAATGGCACACATTGGCGAGGCCATGGCTTAATTTCCTCGGCAATGGGCAGCCATGGCACGCTTTGCTCGGCCATGGCACAATTTCTCGGCAATGTCCAGCAATGCCACACATTTGCTCGGCCATGGCTCAATTTTTCTCGGCAAAGCCTAGCAATGGCACACATTGGCGAGGCCATGGCTCAATTTCCTCGGCAATGGGCAGCCATGGCACGCAATGGCCCAGCCATGGCACAATTTCTCGGCAATGTCCAGCAACGCCACACATTTGCTCGGCCATGGCTCAATTTTTCTCGACAAAGTTTGTACTTGGAACACATTGGCGAGGCCATGGCTCAATTTCCTCGGCAATGGGCAGCCATGGCACGCAATGGGCCAGCCATGGCACAATTTCTCGGCAATGTCCAGCAATGCCTCACATTTGCTCGGCCATGGCTCAATTTTTCTCGGCAAAGCCCAGTAATGGCACACATTGGCGAGGCCATGGCTCAAATTTCTCGGAATTGGGCAGCCATGGCACGCAATGGCCCAGCCATGGCACAATTTCTAGGCAATGTCCAGCAATGCCACACATTTGCTCGGCCATGGCTCAATTTTTCTCGGCAAAGCCCTGCAATGGCACACATTGGCAAGGCCATGGCTCAATTTCCTCGGCAATGGGAAGCCATGGCACGCATTGCTCGGCCATGGCACAATTTTCTCGGCAATGTCCAGCAATGCCTCACATTTGCTCGGCCATGGCTCAATTTTTCTCGGCAAAGCCCAGCAATGGCACACATTGGCGAGGCCATGGCTCAATTTCCTCGGCAATGGGCAGCCATGGCACGCATTGCTCGGCCATGGCACAATTTTCTCGGCAATGTCCAGCAATGCCTCACATTTGCTCGGCCATGGCTCAATTTTTCTCGGCAAAGCCCAGCAATGGCACACATTGGCGAGGCCATGGCTCAATTTCCTCGGCAATGGGCAGCCATGGCACGCTTTGCTCGGCCATGGCACAATTTTCTCGGCAATGTCCAGCAATGCCTCACATTTGCTCGGCCATGGCTCAATTTTCCTCGGCAAAGCCCAGCAATGGCACACATTGGCGAGGCCATGGCTTAATTTCCTCGGCAATGGGCAGCCATGGCACGCTTTGCTCGGCCATGGCACAATTTCTCGGCAATGTCCAGCAATGCCACACATTTGCTCGGCCATGGCTCAATTTTTCTCGGCAAAGCCTAGCAATGGCACACATTGGCGAGGCCATGGCTCAATTTCCTCGGCAATGGGCAGCCATGGCACGCTTTGCTCGGCCATGGCACAATTTCTCGGCAATGTCCAGCAATGCCACACATTTGCTCGGCCATGGCTCAATTTTTCTCGGCAAAGCCTAGCAATGGCACACATTGGCGAGGCCATGGCTCAATTTCCTCGGCAATGGGCAGCCATGGCACGCAATGGCCCAGCCGTGGCACAATTTCTGGGCAATGTCCAGCAACGCCACACATTTGCTAGGCCATGGCCCAATTTTTCTCGGCAAAGTTTGTACTTGGAACACATTGGCGAGGCCATGGCTCAATTTCCTCGGCAATGGGCAGCCATGGCACGCATTGCTCGGCCATGGCACAATTTTCTCGGCAATGTCCAGCAATGCCTCACATTTGCTCGGCCATGGCTCAATTTTTCTCGGCAAAGCCCTGCAATGGCACACATTGGCAAGGCCATGCCTCAATTTCCTCGGCAATGGGCAGCCATGGCACGCATTGCTCGGCCATGGCACAATTTTCTCGGCAATGTCCAGCAATGCCTCACATTTGCTCGGCCATGGCTCAATTTTTCTCGGCAAAGCCCAGCAATGGCACACATTGGCAAGGCCATGGCTCAATTTCCTCGGCAATGGGCAGCCATGGCACGCATTGCTCGGCCATGGCACAATTTTCTCGGCAATGTCCAGCAATGCCTCACATTTGCTCGGCCATGG
>BRYE01000016.1:25936997-25941997 GCA_030159115.1 Actinidia arguta var. hypoleuca | reverse complement strand
CCAACATGCGCGGCAATGCGCCATGGCTGCCCATTGCCGAGAAAATGTGTGCCATTGCTGGACATTGCCGAGAAAATTGAGCCATGGCTGGGCATTGGCAACTAGCGCGGCAATGCCGACTTTTTCCGACCAACCCGCGCGGCAATGCCGACTTTTTCCGACCAACCCGAACGGCAATGCCGCGCCGTTGCCGACCCATGCACGCGGAAACCCTTGCCAATTGCCAACCAACACGCGTTGCAATGCTTGCCCAGTTTCGACCCATGCGTGAGGCGTTGCCGACCCACGCTGGGCAAGGGGAGGCCTGGGCATACACCCCCCCTTATATATGCTAAATGAGCTTTTCTCAAAATGCCAGGAGGAAACATTGCCTATGCTTGAGGAGTCATAATGGGGTTTTTTGAAAAATGATACATTATTTTTATGAAAAGTGAATTAAAAGTTGAAGATAATAAATAATAGCACAACATAAAAAAAGTTTGGAAATTTTTGAGCGCCGAAATAATTTATTTTAATTAATTACTAAAAAAATAGTTAAAAAATACTAAAAAATAGAAAAAAATAGTAAAAAATTCTAAAAAAATATGAAATATATTTCCAATGAGGTTTGTAATATATATAGTTCATATACAAGACGAAACACATAAAAAAAAAATACGATGTTTTTAAAAAAATTAGTTAAAAATAGTAATATATAATAAAAAATATGTAAAAATATTGAGAATGAAGTGAAGTGATAAATACTTAAACTAGTTTACATATAGGGGTGAGCCGCATAAAATAAGAAACAAATACGTAGTTTGGTTATCAAAATATCGAATAGAATGGGGATGTTCAAAAGGAGCAACGTGGCATTGGGGGAACTTTTTTTTTACAAGGGAAGCATGAATACGTGTTTTGAAAACGGAATTAGGTAAGGAAATGTTTTGTCTTAAGCATTCACATCGGCTTACGACTAGCCACGGGGAGGGGCCCATTAAATTTGCATGAGTCTCGATTGCCCACGAGGCCCCGCGAAACCTCATTCCGCAAAAAATGCATGTTTTTACCAAGCCCCCATTGGGCCTTGGTGTGGATGGCACGCATTTGCCCAGCCATGGCATGTCGATGGAACAGATTTTCTAAGCAACGGGGCAGCCACTGTACTCATTTTCTCGGCAATGCCCAGCAAGGGCACACATTTGCTCGGCCATGGCACACATTTTCTAGGCAACGGGCAGCAAGGGCACAGTTTTGCCCAGCCATGGCATCATTTTCTCGGCAATGCCCAGCAAGGGCACACATTTGCTCGGCCATGGCACACTTTTTCTAGGCAATGGGCAGCAAGGGCACAGCCATGGCTCAATTTTCTCGGCAATGTCCAGCAAAGGCACACTTTTGCTCGGCCATGGCTCAATTTTCCTCGGCAATGCCCAGCTATGGAACACATTGCCAAGGCCATGGCTCAATTTTTATCGGCAATGGGCAGCCATGGCACACTTTTGCTCGGCCATGGCACAATTTTCTCGGCAATGTCCAGCAATACCACACATTTGCTCGGCCATGGCTCAATTTTTCTCGGCAAAGCCCAGCAATGGCACACATTGGCAAGGCCATGGCTCAAATTCCTGGGCAATGGGCAGCCATGGCACGCTTTGCTAGGCCATGGCACAATTTTCTCGGCAATGTCCAGCAATGCCACACATTTGCTCGGCCATGGCTCAATTTTTCTCGGCAAAGCCCAGTAATGGCACACATTGGCGAGGCCATGGCTCAAATTTCTCGGAATTGGGCAGCCATGGCACGCAATGGCCCAGCCATGGCACAATTTCTCGGCAATGTCCACCAACGCCACACATTTGCTCGGCCATGGCTCAATTTTTCTCGGCAAAGCCCAGCAATGGAACACATTGCCGAGGCCATGGCTCAATTTCCTCGGCAATGGGCAGCCATGGCACGCATTGCTCGGCCATGGCACAATTTTCTCGGCAATGTCCAGCAATGCCTCACATTTGCTCGGCCATGGCTCAATTTTTCTCGGCAAAGCCCAGCAATGGCACACATTGGCAAGGCCATGGCTCAATTTCCTCGGCAATGGGCAGCCATGGCACGCTTTGCTCGGCCATGGCACAATTTTCTCGGCAATGTCCAGCAATGCCTCACATTTGCTCGGCCATGGCTCAATTTTCCTCGGCAAAGCCCAGCAATGGCACACATTGGCGAGGCCATGGCTTAATTTCCTCGGCAATGGGCAGCCATGGCACGCTTTGCTCGGCCATGGCACAATTTCTCGGCAATGTCCAGCAATGCCACACATTTGCTCGGCCATGGCTCAATTTTTCTCGGCAAAGCCTAGCAATGGCACACATTGGCGAGGCCATGGCTCAATTTCCTCGGCAATGGGCAGCCATGGCACGCAATGGCCCAGCCATGGCACAATTTCTCGGCAATGTCCAGCAACGCCACACATTTGCTCGGCCATGGCTCAATTTTTCTCGACAAAGTTTGTACTTGGAACACATTGGCGAGGCCATGGCTCAATTTCCTCGGCAATGGGCAGCCATGGCACGCAATGGGCCAGCCATGGCACAATTTCTCGGCAATGTCCAGCAATGCCTCACATTTGCTCGGCCATGGCTCAATTTTTCTCGGCAAAGCCCAGTAATGGCACACATTGGCGAGGCCATGGCTCAAATTTCTCGGAATTGGGCAGCCATGGCACGCAATGGCCCAGCCATGGCACAATTTCTAGGCAATGTCCAGCAATGCCACACATTTGCTCGGCCATGGCTCAATTTTTCTCGGCAAAGCCCTGCAATGGCACACATTGGCAAGGCCATGGCTCAATTTCCTCGGCAATGGGAAGCCATGGCACGCATTGCTCGGCCATGGCACAATTTTCTCGGCAATGTCCAGCAATGCCTCACATTTGCTCGGCCATGGCTCAATTTTTCTCGGCAAAGCCCAGCAATGGCACACATTGGCGAGGCCATGGCTCAATTTCCTCGGCAATGGGCAGCCATGGCACGCATTGCTCGGCCATGGCACAATTTTCTCGGCAATGTCCAGCAATGCCTCACATTTGCTCGGCCATGGCTCAATTTTTCTCGGCAAAGCCCAGCAATGGCACACATTGGCGAGGCCATGGCTCAATTTCCTCGGCAATGGGCAGCCATGGCACGCTTTGCTCGGCCATGGCACAATTTTCTCGGCAATGTCCAGCAATGCCTCACATTTGCTCGGCCATGGCTCAATTTTCCTCGGCAAAGCCCAGCAATGGCACACATTGGCGAGGCCATGGCTTAATTTCCTCGGCAATGGGCAGCCATGGCACGCTTTGCTCGGCCATGGCACAATTTCTCGGCAATGTCCAGCAATGCCACACATTTGCTCGGCCATGGCTCAATTTTTCTCGGCAAAGCCTAGCAATGGCACACATTGGCGAGGCCATGGCTCAATTTCCTCGGCAATGGGCAGCCATGGCACGCTTTGCTCGGCCATGGCACAATTTCTCGGCAATGTCCAGCAATGCCACACATTTGCTCGGCCATGGCTCAATTTTTCTCGGCAAAGCCTAGCAATGGCACACATTGGCGAGGCCATGGCTCAATTTCCTCGGCAATGGGCAGCCATGGCACGCAATGGCCCAGCCGTGGCACAATTTCTCGGCAATGTCCAGCAACGCCACACATTTGCTAGGCCATGGCTCAATTTTTCTCGGCAAAGTTTGTACTTGGAACACATTGGCGAGGCCATGGCTCAATTTCCTCGGCAATGGGCAGCCATGGCACGCATTGCTCGGCCATGGCACAATTTTCTCGGCAATGTCCAGCAATGCCTCACATTTGCTCGGCCATGGCTCAATTTTTCTCGGCAAAGCCCTGCAATGGCACACATTGGCAAGGCCATGCCTCAATTTCCTCGGCAATGGGCAGCCATGGCACGCATTGCTCGGCCATGGCACAATTTTCTCGGCAATGTCCAGCAATGCCTCACATTTGCTCGGCCATGGCTCAATTTTTCTCGGCAAAGCCCAGCAATGGCACACATTGGCAAGGCCATGGCTCAATTTCCTCGGCAATGGGCAGCCATGGCACGCATTGCTCGGCCATGGCACAATTTTCTCGGCAATGTCCAGCAATGCCTCACATTTGCTCGGCCATGGCTCAATTTTTCTCGGCAAAGCCCAGCAATGGCACACATTGGCAAGGCCATGGCTCAATTTCCTCGGCAATGGGCAGCCATGGCACGCATTGCTCGGCCATGGCACAATTTTCTCGGCAATGTCCAGCAATGCCTCACATGTGCTCGGCCATGGCTCAATTTTTCTCGGCAAAGCCCAGTAATGGCACACATTGGCGAGGCCATGGCTCAAATTTCTCGGAATTGGGCAGCCATGGCACGCAATGGCCCAGCCATGGCACGCAATGGCCCAGCCATGGCACAATTTCTAGGCAATGTCCAGCAATGCCACACATTTGCTCGGCCATGGCTCAATTTTTCTCGGCAAAGCCCTGCAATGGCACACATTGGCAAGGCCATGGCTCAATTTCCTCGGCAATGGGCAGCCATGGCACGCATTGCTCGGCCATGGCACAATTTTCTCGGCAATGTCCAGCAATGCCTCACATTTGCTCGGCCATGGCTCAATTTTTCTCGGCAAAGCCCTGCAATGGCACACATTGGCAAGGCCATGGCTCAATTTCCTCGGCAATGGGCAGCCATGGCACGCATTGCTCGGCCATGGCACAATTTTCTCGGCAATGTCCAGCAATGCCTCACATTTGCTCGGCCATGGCTCAATTTTTCTCGGCAAAGCCCAGCAATGGCACACATTGGCAAGGCCATGGCTCAATTTCCTCGGCAATGGGCAGCCATGGCACGCATTGCTCGGCCATGGCACAATTTTCTCGGCAATGTCCAGCAATGCCTCACATTTGCTCGGCCATGGCTCAATTTTTCTCGGCAAAGCCCAGCAATGGCACACATTGGCAAGGCCATGGCTCAATTTCCTCGGCAAT
>BRYE01000016.1:25921997-25926997 GCA_030159115.1 Actinidia arguta var. hypoleuca | reverse complement strand
AATATGTAAAAATATTGAGAATGAAGTGAAGTGATAAATACTTAAACTAGTTTACATATAGGGGTGAGCCGCATAAAATAAGAAACAAATACGTAGTTTGGTTATCAAAATATCGAATAGAATGGGGATGTTCAAAAGGAGCAACGTGGCATTGGGGGAACTTTTTTTTTACAAGGGAAGCATGAATACGTGTTTTGAAAACGGAATTAGGTAAGGAAATGTTTTGTCTTAAGCATTCACATCGGCTTACGACTAGCCACGGGGAGGGGCCCATTAAATTTGCATGAGTCTCGATTGCCCACGAGGCCCCGCGAAACCTCATTCCGCAAAAAATGCATGTTTTTACCAAGCCCCCATTGGGCCTTGGTGTGGATGGCACGCATTTGCCCAGCCATGGCATGTCGATGGAACAGATTTTCTAAGCAACGGGGCAGCCACTGTACTCATTTTCTCGGCAATGCCCAGCAAGGGCACACATTTGCTCGGCCATGGCACACATTTTCTAGGCAACGGGCAGCAAGGGCACAGTTTTGCCCAGCCATGGCATCATTTTCTCGGCAATGCCCAGCAAGGGCACACATTTGCTCGGCCATGGCACACTTTTTCTAGGCAATGGGCAGCAAGGGCACAGCCATGGCTCAATTTTCTCGGCAATGTCCAGCAAAGGCACACTTTTGCTCGGCCATGGCTCAATTTTCCTCGGCAATGCCCAGCTATGGAACACATTGCCAAGGCCATGGCTCAATTTTTATCGGCAATGGGCAGCCATGGCACACTTTTGCTCGGCCATGGCACAATTTTCTCGGCAATGTCCAGCAATACCACACATTTGCTCGGCCATGGCTCAATTTTTCTCGGCAAAGCCCAGCAATGGCACACATTGGCAAGGCCATGGCTCAAATTCCTGGGCAATGGGCAGCCATGGCACGCTTTGCTAGGCCATGGCACAATTTTCTCGGCAATGTCCAGCAATGCCACACATTTGCTCGGCCATGGCTCAATTTTTCTCGGCAAAGCCCAGTAATGGCACACATTGGCGAGGCCATGGCTCAAATTTCTCGGAATTGGGCAGCCATGGCACGCAATGGCCCAGCCATGGCACAATTTCTCGGCAATGTCCACCAACGCCACACATTTGCTCGGCCATGGCTCAATTTTTCTCGGCAAAGCCCAGCAATGGAACACATTGCCGAGGCCATGGCTCAATTTCCTCGGCAATGGGCAGCCATGGCACGCATTGCTCGGCCATGGCACAATTTTCTCGGCAATGTCCAGCAATGCCTCACATTTGCTCGGCCATGGCTCAATTTTTCTCGGCAAAGCCCAGCAATGGCACACATTGGCAAGGCCATGGCTCAATTTCCTCGGCAATGGGCAGCCATGGCACGCTTTGCTCGGCCATGGCACAATTTTCTCGGCAATGTCCAGCAATGCCTCACATTTGCTCGGCCATGGCTCAATTTTCCTCGGCAAAGCCCAGCAATGGCACACATTGGCGAGGCCATGGCTTAATTTCCTCGGCAATGGGCAGCCATGGCACGCTTTGCTCGGCCATGGCACAATTTCTCGGCAATGTCCAGCAATGCCACACATTTGCTCGGCCATGGCTCAATTTTTCTCGGCAAAGCCTAGCAATGGCACACATTGGCGAGGCCATGGCTCAATTTCCTCGGCAGTGGGCAGCCATGGCACGCAATGGCCCAGCCATGGCACAATTTCTCGGCAATGTCCAGCAACGCCACACATTTGCTCGGCCATGGCTCAATTTTTCTCGACAAAGTTTGTACTTGGAACACATTGGCGAGGCCATGGCTCAATTTCCTCGGCAATGGGCAGCCATGGCACGCAATGGGCCAGCCATGGCACAATTTCTCGGCAATGTCCAGCAATGCCTCACATTTGCTCGGCCATGGCTCAATTTTTCTCGGCAAAGCCCAGTAATGGCACACATTGGCGAGGCCATGGCTCAAATTTCTCGGAATTGGGCAGCCATGGCACGCAATGGCCCAGCCATGGCACAATTTCTAGGCAATGTCCAGCAATGCCACACATTTGCTCGGCCATGGCTCAATTTTTCTCGGCAAAGCCCTGCAATGGCACACATTGGCAAGGCCATGGCTCAATTTCCTCGGCAATGGGAAGCCATGGCACGCATTGCTCGGCCATGGCACAATTTTCTCGGCAATGTCCAGCAATGCCTCACATTTGCTCGGCCATGGCTCAATTTTTCTCGGCAAAGCCCAGCAATGGCACTCATTGGCGAGGCCATGGCTCAATTTCCTCGGCAATGGGCAGCCATGGCACGCATTGCTCGGCCATGGCACAATTTTCTCGGCAATGTCCAGCAATGCCTCACATTTGCTCGGCCATGGCTCAATTTTTCTCGGCAAAGCCCAGCAATGGCACACATTGGCGAGGCCATGGCTCAATTTCCTCGGCAATGGGCAGCCATGGCACGCTTTGCTCGGCCATGGCACAATTTTCTCGGCAATGTCCAGCAATGCCTCACATTTGCTCGGCCATGGCTCAATTTTCCTCGGCAAAGCCCAGCAATGGCACACATTGGCGAGGCCATGGCTTAATTTCCTCGGCAATGGGCAGCCATGGCACGCTTTGCTCGGCCATGGCACAATTTCTCGGCAATGTCCAGCAATGCCACACATTTGCTCGGCCATGGCTCAATTTTTCTCGGCAAAGCCTAGCAATGGCACACATTGGCGAGGCCATGGCTCAATTTCCTCGGCAATGGGCAGCCATGGCACGCTTTGCTCGGCCATGGCACAATTTCTCGGCAATGTCCAGCAATGCCACACATTTGCTCGGCCATGGCTCAATTTTTCTCGGCAAAGCCTAGCAATGGCACACATTGGCGAGGCCATGGCTCAATTTCCTCGGCAATGGGCAGCCATGGCACGCAATGGCCCAGCCGTGGCACAATTTCTCGGCAATGTCCAGCAACGCCACACATTTGCTAGGCCATGGCTCAATTTTTCTCGGCAAAGTTTGTACTTGGAACACATTGGCGAGGCCATGGCTCAATTTCCTCGGCAATGGGCAGCCATGGCACGCATTGCTCGGCCATGGCACAATTTTCTCGGCAATGTCCAGCAATGCCTCACATTTGCTCGGCCATGGCTCAATTTTTCTCGGCAAAGCCCTGCAATGGCACACATTGGCAAGGCCATGCCTCAATTTCCTCGGCAATGGGCAGCCATGGCACGCATTGCTCGGCCATGGCACAATTTTCTCGGCAATGTCCAGCAATGCCTCACATTTGCTCGGCCATGGCTCAATTTTTCTCGGCAAAGCCCAGCAATGGCACACATTGGCAAGGCCATGGCTCAATTTCCTCGGCAATGGGCAGCCATGGCACGCATTGCTCGGCCATGGCACAATTTTCTCGGCAATGTCCAGCAATGCCTCACATTTGCTCGGCCATGGCTCAATTTTTCTCGGCAAAGCCCAGCAATGGCACACATTGGCAAGGCCATGGCTCAATTTCCTCGGCAATGGGCAGCCATGGCACGCATTGCTCGGCCATGGCACAATTTTCTCGGCAATGTCCAGCAATGCCTCACATGTGCTCGGCCATGGCTCAATTTTTCTCGGCAAAGCCCAGTAATGGCACACATTGGCGAGGCCATGGCTCAAATTTCTCGGAATTGGGCAGCCATGGCACGCAATGGCCCAGCCATGGCACGCAATGGCCCAGCCATGGCACAATTTCTAGGCAATGTCCAGCAATGCCACACATTTGCTCGGCCATGGCTCAATTTTTCTCGGCAAAGCCCTGCAATGGCACACATTGGCAAGGCCATGGCTCAATTTCCTCGGCAATGGGCAGCCATGGCACGCATTGCTCGGCCATGGCACAATTTTCTCGGCAATGTCCAGCAATGCCTCACATTTGCTCGGCCATGGCTCAATTTTTCTCGGCAAAGCCCTGCAATGGCACACATTGGCAAGGCCATGGCTCAATTTCCTCGGCAATGGGCAGCCATGGCACGCATTGCTCGGCCATGGCACAATTTTCTCGGCAATGTCCAGCAATGCCTCACATTTGCTCGGCCATGGCTCAATTTTTCTCGGCAAAGCCCTGCAATGGCACACATTGGCAAGGCCATGCCTCAATTTCCTCGGCAATGGGCAGCCATGGCACGCATTGCTCGGCCATGGCACAATTTTCTCGGCAATGTCCAGCAATGCCTCACATTTGCTCGGCCATGGCTCAATTTTTCTCGGCAAAGCCCAGCAATGGCACACATTGGCAAGGCCATGGCTCAATTTCCTCGGCAATGGGCAGCCATGGCACGCATTGCTCGGCCATGGCACAATTTTCTCGGCAATGTCCAGCAATGCCTCACATTTGCTCGGCCATGGCTCAATTTTTCTCGGCAAAGCCCAGCAATGGCACACATTGGCAAGGCCATGGCTCAATTTCCTCGGCAATGGGCAGCCATGGCACGCATTGCTCGGCCATGGCACAATTTTCTCGGCAATGTCCAGCAATGCCTCACATGTGCTCGGCCATGGCTCAATTTTTCTCGGCAAAGCCCAGTAATGGCACACATTGGCGAGGCCATGGCTCAAATTTCTCGGAATTGGGCAGCCATGGCACGCAATGGCCCAGCCATGGCACGCAATGGCCCAGCCATGGCACAATTTCTAGGCAATGTCCAGCAATGCCACACATTTGCTCGGCCATGGCTCAATTTTTCTCGGCAAAGCCCTGCAATGGCACACATTGGCAAGGCCATGGCTCAATTTCCTCGGCAATGGGCAGCCATGGCACGCATTGCTCGGCCATGGCACAATTTTCTCGGCAATGTCCAGCAATGCCTCACATTTGCTCGGCCATGGCTCAATTTTTCTCGGCAAAGCCCTGCAATGGCACACATTGGCAAGGCCATGGCTCAATTTCCTCGGCAATGGGCAGCCATGGCACGCATTGCTCGGCCATGGCACAATTTTCTCGGCAATGTCCAGCAATGCCTCACATT
>BRYE01000016.1:25909497-25911997 GCA_030159115.1 Actinidia arguta var. hypoleuca | reverse complement strand
CATAAAAAAAGTTTGGAAATTTTTGAGCGCCGAAATAATTTATTTTAATTAATTACTAAAAAAATAGTTAAAAAATACTAAAAAATAGAAAAAAATAGTAAAAAATTCTAAAAAAATATGAAATATATTTCCAATGAGGTTTGTAATATATATAGTTCATATACAAGACGAAACACATAAAAAAAAAATACGATGTTTTTAAAAAAATTAGTTAAAAATAGTAATATATAATAAAAAATATGTAAAAATATTGAGAATGAAGTGAAGTGATAAATACTTAAACTAGTTTACATATAGGGGTGAGCCGCATAAAATAAGAAACAAATACGTAGTTTGGTTATCAAAATATCGAATAGAATGGGGATGTTCAAAAGGAGCAACGTGGCATTGGGGGAACTTTTTTTTTACAAGGGAAGCATGAATACGTGTTTTGAAAACGGAATTAGGTAAGGAAATGTTTTGTCTTAAGCATTCACATCGGCTTACGACTAGCCACGGGGAGGGGCCCATTAAATTTGCATGAGTCTCGATTGCCCACGAGGCCCCGCGAAACCTCATTCCGCAAAAAATGCATGTTTTTACCAAGCCCCCATTGGGCCTTGGTGTGGATGGCACGCATTTGCCCAGCCATGGCATGTCGATGGAACAGATTTTCTAAGCAACGGGGCAGCCACTGTACTCATTTTCTCGGCAATGCCCAGCAAGGGCACACATTTGCTCGGCCATGGCACACATTTTCTAGGCAACGGGCAGCAAGGGCACAGTTTTGCCCAGCCATGGCATCATTTTCTCGGCAATGCCCAGCAAGGGCACACATTTGCTCGGCCATGGCACACTTTTTCTAGGCAATGGGCAGCAAGGGCACAGCCATGGCTCAATTTTCTCGGCAATGTCCAGCAAAGGCACACTTTTGCTCGGCCATGGCTCAATTTTCCTCGGCAATGCCCAGCTATGGAACACATTGCCAAGGCCATGGCTCAATTTTTATCGGCAATGGGCAGCCATGGCACACTTTTGCTCGGCCATGGCACAATTTTCTCGGCAATGTCCAGCAATACCACACATTTGCTCGGCCATGGCTCAATTTTTCTCGGCAAAGCCCAGCAATGGCACACATTGGCAAGGCCATGGCTCAAATTCCTGGGCAATGGGCAGCCATGGCACGCTTTGCTAGGCCATGGCACAATTTTCTCGGCAATGTCCAGCAATGCCACACATTTGCTCGGCCATGGCTCAATTTTTCTCGGCAAAGCCCAGTAATGGCACACATTGGCGAGGCCATGGCTCAAATTTCTCGGAATTGGGCAGCCATGGCACGCAATGGCCCAGCCATGGCACAATTTCTCGGCAATGTCCACCAACGCCACACATTTGCTCGGCCATGGCTCAATTTTTCTCGGCAAAGCCCAGCAATGGAACACATTGCCGAGGCCATGGCTCAATTTCCTCGGCAATGGGCAGCCATGGCACGCATTGCTCGGCCATGGCACAATTTTCTCGGCAATGTCCAGCAATGCCTCACATTTGCTCGGCCATGGCTCAATTTTTCTCGGCAAAGCCCAGCAATGGCACACATTGGCAAGGCCATGGCTCAATTTCCTCGGCAATGGGCAGCCATGGCACGCTTTGCTCGGCCATGGCACAATTTTCTCGGCAATGTCCAGCAATGCCTCACATTTGCTCGGCCATGGCTCAATTTTCCTCGGCAAAGCCCAGCAATGGCACACATTGGCGAGGCCATGGCTTAATTTCCTCGGCAATGGGCAGCCATGGCACGCTTTGCTCGGCCATGGCACAATTTCTCGGCAATGTCCAGCAATGCCACACATTTGCTCGGCCATGGCTCAATTTTTCTCGGCAAAGCCTAGCAATGGCACACATTGGCGAGGCCATGGCTCAATTTCCTCGGCAATGGGCAGCCATGGCACGCAATGGCCCAGCCATGGCACAATTTCTCGGCAATGTCCAGCAACGCCACACATTTGCTCGGCCATGGCTCAATTTTTCTCGACAAAGTTTGTACTTGGAACACATTGGCGAGGCCATGGCTCAATTTCCTCGGCAATGGGCAGCCATGGCACGCAATGGGCCAGCCATGGCACAATTTCTCGGCAATGTCCAGCAATGCCTCACATTTGCTCGGCCATGGCTCAATTTTTCTCGGCAAAGCCCAGTAATGGCACACATTGGCGAGGCCATGGCTCAAATTTCTCGGAATTGGGCAGCCATGGCACGCAATGGCCCAGCCATGGCACAATTTCTAGGCAATGTCCAGCAATGCCACACATTTGCTCGGCCATGGCTCAATTTTTCTCGGCAAAGCCCTGCAATGGCACACATTGGCAAGGCCATGGCTCAATTTCCTCGGCAATGGGAAGCCATGGCACGCATTGCTCGGCCATGGCACAATTTTCTCGGCAATGTCCAGCAATGCCTCACATTTGCTCGGCCATGGCTCAATTTTTCTCGGCAAAGCCCAGCAATGGCACACATTGGCGAG
>BRYE01000016.1:25894497-25896997 GCA_030159115.1 Actinidia arguta var. hypoleuca | reverse complement strand
CAATTTTCTCGGCAATGTCCAGCAATGCCTCACATTTGCTCGGCCATGGCTCAATTTTTCTCGGCAAAGCCCAGCAATGGCACACATTGGCAAGGCCATGGCTCAATTTCCTCGGCAATGGGCAGCCATGGCACGCTTTGCTCGGCCATGGCACAATTTTCTCGGCAATGTCCAGCAATGCCTCACATTTGCTCGGCCATGGCTCAATTTTCCTCGGCAAAGCCCAGCAATGGCACACATTGGCGAGGCCATGGCTTAATTTCCTCGGCAATGGGCAGCCATGGCACGCTTTGCTCGGCCATGGCACAATTTCTCGGCAATGTCCAGCAATGCCACACATTTGCTCGGCCATGGCTCAATTTTTCTCGGCAAAGCCTAGCAATGGCACACATTGGCGAGGCCATGGCTCAATTTCCTCGGCAATGGGCAGCCATGGCACGCAATGGCCCAGCCATGGCACAATTTCTCGGCAATGTCCAGCAACGCCACACATTTGCTCGGCCATGGCTCAATTTTTCTCGACAAAGTTTGTACTTGGAACACATTGGCGAGGCCATGGCTCAATTTCCTCGGCAATGGGCAGCCATGGCACGCAATGGGCCAGCCATGGCACAATTTCTCGGCAATGTCCAGCAATGCCTCACATTTGCTCGGCCATGGCTCAATTTTTCTCGGCAAAGCCCAGTAATGGCACACATTGGCGAGGCCATGGCTCAAATTTCTCGGAATTGGGCAGCCATGGCACGCAATGGCCCAGCCATGGCACAATTTCTAGGCAATGTCCAGCAATGCCACACATTTGCTCGGCCATGGCTCAATTTTTCTCGGCAAAGCCCTGCAATGGCACACATTGGCAAGGCCATGGCTCAATTTCCTCGGCAATGGGAAGCCATGGCACGCATTGCTCGGCCATGGCACAATTTTCTCGGCAATGTCCAGCAATGCCTCACATTTGCTCGGCCATGGCTCAATTTTTCTCGGCAAAGCCCAGCAATGGCACACATTGGCGAGGCCATGGCTCAATTTCCTCGGCAATGGGCAGCCATGGCACGCATTGCTCGGCCATGGCACAATTTTCTCGGCAATGTCCAGCAATGCCTCACATTTGCTCGGCCATGGCTCAATTTTTCTCGGCAAAGCCCAGCAATGGCACACATTGGCGAGGCCATGGCTCAATTTCCTCGGCAATGGGCAGCCATGGCACGCTTTGCTCGGCCATGGCACAATTTTCTCGGCAATGTCCAGCAATGCCTCACATTTGCTCGGCCATGGCTCAATTTTCCTCGGCAAAGCCCAGCAATGGCACACATTGGCGAGGCCATGGCTTAATTTCCTCGGCAATGGGCAGCCATGGCACGCTTTGCTCGGCCATGGCACAATTTCTCGGCAATGTCCAGCAATGCCACACATTTGCTCATCCATGGCTCAATTTTTCTCGGCAAAGCCTAGCAATGGCACACATTGGCGAGGCCATGGCTCAATTTCCTCGGCAATGGGCAGCCATGGCACGCTTTGCTCGGCCATGGCACAATTTCTCGGCAATGTCCAGCAATGCCACACATTTGCTCGGCCATGGCTCAATTTTTCTCGGCAAAGCCTAGCAATGGCACACATTGGCGAGGCCATGGCTCAATTTCCTCGGCAATGGGCAGCCATGGCACGCAATGGCCCAGCCGTGGCACAATTTCTCGGCAATGTCCAGCAACGCCACACATTTGCTAGGCCATGGCTCAATTTTTCTCGGCAAAGTTTGTACTTGGAACACATTGGCGAGGCCATGGCTCAATTTCCTCGGCAATGGGCAGCCATGGCACGCATTGCTCGGCCATGGCACAATTTTCTCGGCAATGTCCAGCAATGCCTCACATTTGCTCGGCCATGGCTCAATTTTTCTCGGCAAAGCCCTGCAATGGCACACATTGGCAAGGCCATGCCTCAATTTCCTCGGCAATGGGCAGCCATGGCACGCATTGCTCGGCCATGGCACAATTTTCTCGGCAATGTCCAGCAATGCCTCACATTTGCTCGGCCATGGCTCAATTTTTCTCGGCAAAGCCCAGCAATGGCACACATTGGCAAGGCCATGGCTCAATTTCCTCGGCAATGGGCAGCCATGGCACGCATTGCTCGGCCATGGCACAATTTTCTCGGCAATGTCCAGCAATGCCTCACATTTGCTCGGCCATGGCTCAATTTTTCTCGGCAAAGCCCAGCAATGGCACACATTGGCAAGGCCATGGCTCAATTTCCTCGGCAATGGGCAGCCATGGCACGCATTGCTCGGCCATGGCACAATTTTCTCGGCAATGTCCAGCAATGCCTCACATGTGCTCGGCCATGGCTCAATTTTTCTCGGCAAAGCCCAGTAATGGCACACATTGGCGAGGCCATGGCTCAAATTTCTCGGAATTGGGCAGCCATGGCACGCAATGGCCCAGCCATGGCACGCAATGGCCCAGCCATGGCACAATTTCTAGGCAATGTCCAGCAATGCCACACA
>BRYE01000016.1:25879497-25884497 GCA_030159115.1 Actinidia arguta var. hypoleuca | reverse complement strand
GACCAACCCGAACGGCAATGCCGCGCCGTTGCCGACCCATGCACGCGGAAACCCTTGCCAATTGCCAACCAACACGCGTTGCAATGCTTGCCCAGTTTCGACCCATGCGTGAGGCGTTGCCGACCCACGCTGGGCAAGGGGAGGCCTGGGCATACACCCCCCCTTATATATGCTAAATGAGCTTTTCTCAAAATGCCAGGAGGAAACATTGCCTATGCTTGAGGAGTCATAATGGGGTTTTTTGAAAAATGATACATTATTTTTATGAAAAGTGAATTAAAAGTTGAAGATAATAAATAATAGCACAACATAAAAAAAGTTTGGAAATTTTTGAGCGCCGAAATAATTTATTTTAATTAATTACTAAAAAAATAGTTAAAAAATACTAAAAAATAGAAAAAAATAGTAAAAAATTCTAAAAAAATATGAAATATATTTCCAATGAGGTTTGTAATATATATAGTTCATATACAAGACGAAACACATAAAAAAAAAATACGATGTTTTTAAAAAAATTAGTTAAAAATAGTAATATATAATAAAAAATATGTAAAAATATTGAGAATGAAGTGAAGTGATAAATACTTAAACTAGTTTACATATAGGGGTGAGCCGCATAAAATAAGAAACAAATACGTAGTTTGGTTATCAAAATATCGAATAGAATGGGGATGTTCAAAAGGAGCAACGTGGCATTGGGGGAACTTTTTTTTTACAAGGGAAGCATGAATACGTGTTTTGAAAACGGAATTAGGTAAGGAAATGTTTTGTCTTAAGCATTCACATCGGCTTACGACTAGCCACGGGGAGGGGCCCATTAAATTTGCATGAGTCTCGATTGCCCACGAGGCCCCGCGAAACCTCATTCCGCAAAAAATGCATGTTTTTACCAAGCCCCCATTGGGCCTTGGTGTGGATGGCACGCATTTGCCCAGCCATGGCATGTCGATGGAACAGATTTTCTAAGCAACGGGGCAGCCACTGTACTCATTTTCTCGGCAATGCCCAGCAAGGGCACACATTTGCTCGGCCATGGCACACATTTTCTAGGCAACGGGCAGCAAGGGCACAGTTTTGCCCAGCCATGGCATCATTTTCTCGGCAATGCCCAGCAAGGGCACACATTTGCTCGGCCATGGCACACTTTTTCTAGGCAATGGGCAGCAAGGGCACAGCCATGGCTCAATTTTCTCGGCAATGTCCAGCAAAGGCACACTTTTGCTCGGCCATGGCTCAATTTTCCTCGGCAATGCCCAGCTATGGAACACATTGCCAAGGCCATGGCTCAATTTTTATCGGCAATGGGCAGCCATGGCACACTTTTGCTCGGCCATGGCACAATTTTCTCGGCAATGTCCAGCAATACCACACATTTGCTCGGCCATGGCTCAATTTTTCTCGGCAAAGCCCAGCAATGGCACACATTGGCAAGGCCATGGCTCAAATTCCTGGGCAATGGGCAGCCATGGCACGCTTTGCTAGGCCATGGCACAATTTTCTCGGCAATGTCCAGCAATGCCACACATTTGCTCGGCCATGGCTCAATTTTTCTCGGCAAAGCCCAGTAATGGCACACATTGGCGAGGCCATGGCTCAAATTTCTCGGAATTGGGCAGCCATGGCACGCAATGGCCCAGCCATGGCACAATTTCTCGGCAATGTCCACCAACGCCACACATTTGCTCGGCCATGGCTCAATTTTTCTCGGCAAAGCCCAGCAATGGAACACATTGCCGAGGCCATGGCTCAATTTCCTCGGCAATGGGCAGCCATGGCACGCATTGCTCGGCCATGGCACAATTTTCTCGGCAATGTCCAGCAATGCCTCACATTTGCTCGGCCATGGCTCAATTTTTCTCGGCAAAGCCCAGCAATGGCACACATTGGCAAGGCCATGGCTCAATTTCCTCGGCAATGGGCAGCCATGGCACGCTTTGCTCGGCCATGGCACAATTTTCTCGGCAATGTCCAGCAATGCCTCACATTTGCTCGGCCATGGCTCAATTTTCCTCGGCAAAGCCCAGCAATGGCACACATTGGCGAGGCCATGGCTTAATTTCCTCGGCAATGGGCAGCCATGGCACGCTTTGCTCGGCCATGGCACAATTTCTCGGCAATGTCCAGCAATGCCACACATTTGCTCGGCCATGGCTCAATTTTTCTCGGCAAAGCCTAGCAATGGCACACATTGGCGAGGCCATGGCTCAATTTCCTCGGCAATGGGCAGCCATGGCACGCAATGGCCCAGCCATGGCACAATTTCTCGGCAATGTCCAGCAACGCCACACATTTGCTCGGCCATGGCTCAATTTTTCTCGACAAAGTTTGTACTTGGAACACATTGGCGAGGCCATGGCTCAATTTCCTCGGCAATGGGCAGCCATGGCACGCAATGGGCCAGCCATGGCACAATTTCTCGGCAATGTCCAGCAATGCCTCACATTTGCTCGGCCATGGCTCAATTTTTCTCGGCAAAGCCCAGTAATGGCACACATTGGCGAGGCCATGGCTCAAATTTCTCGGAATTGGGCAGCCATGGCACGCAATGGCCCAGCCATGGCACAATTTCTAGGCAATGTCCAGCAATGCCACACATTTGCTCGGCCATGGCTCAATTTTTCTCGGCAAAGCCCTGCAATGGCACACATTGGCAAGGCCATGGCTCAATTTCCTCGGCAATGGGAAGCCATGGCACGCATTGCTCGGCCATGGCACAATTTTCTCGGCAATGTCCAGCAATGCCTCACATTTGCTCGGCCATGGCTCAATTTTTCTCGGCAAAGCCCAGCAATGGCACACATTGGCGAGGCCATGGCTCAATTTCCTCGGCAATGGGCAGCCATGGCACGCATTGCTCGGCCATGGCACAATTTTCTCGGCAATGTCCAGCAATGCCTCACATTTGCTCGGCCATGGCTCAATTTTTCTCGGCAAAGCCCAGCAATGGCACACATTGGCGAGGCCATGGCTCAATTTCCTCGGCAATGGGCAGCCATGGCACGCTTTGCTCGGCCATGGCACAATTTTCTCGGCAATGTCCAGCAATGCCTCACATTTGCTCGGCCATGGCTCAATTTTCCTCGGCAAAGCCCAGCAATGGCACACATTGGCGAGGCCATGGCTTAATTTCCTCGGCAATGGGCAGCCATGGCACGCTTTGCTCGGCCATGGCACAATTTCTCGGCAATGTCCAGCAATGCCACACATTTGCTCATCCATGGCTCAATTTTTCTCGGCAAAGCCTAGCAATGGCACACATTGGCGAGGCCATGGCTCAATTTCCTCGGCAATGGGCAGCCATGGCACGCTTTGCTCGGCCATGGCACAATTTCTCGGCAATGTCCAGCAATGCCACACATTTGCTCGGCCATGGCTCAATTTTTCTCGGCAAAGCCTAGCAATGGCACACATTGGCGAGGCCATGGCTCAATTTCCTCGGCAATGGGCAGCCATGGCACGCAATGGCCCAGCCGTGGCACAATTTCTCGGCAATGTCCAGCAACGCCACACATTTGCTAGGCCATGGCTCAATTTTTCTCGGCAAAGTTTGTACTTGGAACACATTGGCGAGGCCATGGCTCAATTTCCTCGGCAATGGGCAGCCATGGCACGCATTGCTCGGCCATGGCACAATTTTCTCGGCAATGTCCAGCAATGCCTCACATTTGCTCGGCCATGGCTCAATTTTCCTCGGCAAAGCCCAGCAATGGCACACATTGGCGAGGCCATGGCTTAATTTCCTCGGCAATGGGCAGCCATGGCACGCTTTGCTCGGCCATGGCACAATTTCTCGGCAATGTCCAGCAATGCCACACATTTGCTCGGCCATGGCTCAATTTTTCTCGGCAAAGCCTAGCAATGGCACACATTGGCGAGGCCATGGCTCAATTTCCTCGGCAATGGGCAGCCATGGCACGCAATGGCCCAGCCATGGCACAATTTCTCGGCAATGTCCAGCAACGCCACACATTTGCTCGGCCATGGCTCAATTTTTCTCGACAAAGTTTGTACTTGGAACACATTGGCGAGGCCATGGCTCAATTTCCTCGGCAATGGGCAGCCATGGCACGCAATGGGCCAGCCATGGCACAATTTCTCGGCAATGTCCAGCAATGCCTCACATTTGCTCGGCCATGGCTCAATTTTTCTCGGCAAAGCCCAGTAATGGCACACATTGGCGAGGCCATGGCTCAAATTTCTCGGAATTGGGCAGCCATGGCACGCAATGGCCCAGCCATGGCACAATTTCTAGGCAATGTCCAGCAATGCCACACATTTGCTCGGCCATGGCTCAATTTTTCTCGGCAAAGCCCTGCAATGGCACACATTGGCAAGGCCATGGCTCAATTTCCTCGGCAATGGGAAGCCATGGCACGCATTGCTCGGCCATGGCACAATTTTCTCGGCAATGTCCAGCAATGCCTCACATTTGCTCGGCCATGGCTCAATTTTTCTCGGCAAAGCCCAGCAATGGCACACATTGGCGAGGCCATGGCTCAATTTCCTCGGCAATGGGCAGCCATGGCACGCATTGCTCGGCCATGGCACAATTTTCTCGGCAATGTCCAGCAATGCCTCACATTTGCTCGGCCATGGCTCAATTTTTCTCGGCAAAGCCCAGCAATGGCACACATTGGCGAGGCCATGGCTCAATTTCCTCGGCAATGGGCAGCCATGGCACGCTTTGCTCGGCCATGGCACAATTTTCTCGGCAATGTCCAGCAATGCCTCACATTTGCTCGGCCATGGCTCAATTTTCCTCGGCAAAGCCCAGCAATGGCACACATTGGCGAGGCCATGGCTTAATTTCCTCGGCAATGGGCAGCCATGGCACGCTTTGCTCGGCCATGGCACAATTTCTCGGCAATGTCCAGCAATGCCACACATTTGCTCATCCATGGCTCAATTTTTCTCGGCAAAGCCTAGCAATGGCACACATTGGCGAGGCCATGGCTCAATTTCCTCGGCAATGGGCAGCCATGGCACGCTTTGCTCGGCCA
>BRYE01000016.1:25864497-25866997 GCA_030159115.1 Actinidia arguta var. hypoleuca | reverse complement strand
CATTTGCTCGGCCATGGCTCAATTTTTCTCGGCAAAGCCCAGTAATGGCACACATTGGCGAGGCCATGGCTCAAATTTCTCGGAATTGGGCAGCCATGGCACGCAATGGCCCAGCCATGGCACAATTTCTCGGCAATGTCCAGCAACGCCACACATTTGCTCGGCCATGGCTCAATTTTTCTCGGCAAAGCCCAGCAATGGAACACATTGCCGAGGCCATGGCTCAATTTCCTCGGCAATGGGCAGCCATGGCACGCATTGCTCGGCCATGGCACAATTTTCTCGGCAATGTCCAGCAATGCCTCACATTTGCTCGGCCATGGCTCAATTTTTGTCGGCAAAGCCCAGCAATGGCACACATTGGCAAGGCCATGGCTCAATTTCCTCGGCAATGGGCAGCCATGGCACGCTTTGCTCGGCCATGGCACAATTTTCTCGGCAATGTCCAGCAATGCCTCACATTTGCTCGGCCATGGCTCAATTTTCCTCGGCAAAGCCAAGCAATGGCACACATTGGCGAGGCCATGGCTTAATTTCCTCGGCAATGGGCAGCCATGGCACGCTTTGCTCGGCCATGGCACAATTTCTCGGCAATGTCCAGCAATGCCACACATTTGCTCGGCCATGGCTCAATTTTTCTCGGCAAAGCCTAGCAATGGCACACATTGGCGAGGCCATGGCTCAATTTCCTCGGCAATGGGCAGCCATGGCACGCAATGGCCCAGCCATGGCACAATTTCTCGGCAATGTCCAGCAACGCCACACATTTGCTCGGCCATGGCTCAATTTTTCTCGGCAAAGTTTGTACTTGGAACACATTGGCGAGGCCATGGCTCAATTTCCTCGGCAATGGGCAGCCATGGCACGCAATGGGCCAGCCATGGCACAATTTCTAGGCAATGTCCAGCAATGCCTCACATTTGCTCGGCCATGGCTCAATTTTTCTCGGCAAAGCCCAGTAATGGCACACATTGGCGAGGCCATGGCTCAAATTTCTCGGAATTGGGCAGCCATGGCACGCAATGGCCCAGCCATGGCACAATTTCTAGGCAATGTCCAGCAATGCCACACATTTGCTCGGCCATGGCTCAATTTTTCTCGGCAAAGCCAAGCAATGGCACACATTGGCGAGGCCATGGCTTAATTTCCTCGGCAATGGGCAGCCATGGCACGCATTGCTCGGCCATGGCACAATTTTCTCGGCAATGTCCAGCAATGCCTCACATTTGCTCGGCCATGGCTCAATTTTCCTCGGCAAAGCCCAGCAATGGCACACATTGGCGAGGCCATGGCTCAATTTCCTCGGCAATGGGCAGCCATGGCACGCAATGGCACAGCCATGGCACAATTTCTCGGCAATGTCCAGCAACGCCACACATTTGCTCGGCCATGGCTCAATTTTTCTCGGCAAAGTTTGTACTTGGAACACATTGGCGAGGCCATGGCTCAATTTCCTCGGCAATGGGCAGCCATGGCACGCATTGCTCGGCCATGGCACAATTTTCTCGGCAATGTCCAGCAATGCCTCACATTTGCTCGGCCATGGCTCAATTTTCCTCGGCAAAGCCCAGCAATGGCACACATTGGCGAGGCCATGGCTTAATTTCCTCGGCAATGGGCAGCCATGGCACGCTTTGCTCGGCCATGGCACAATTTCTCGGCAATGTCCAGCAATGCCACACATTTGCTCGGCCATGGCTCAATTTTTCTCGGCAAAGCCTAGCAATGGCACACATTGGCGAGGCCATGGCTCAATTTCCTCGGCAATGGGCAGCCATGGCACGCAATGGCCCAGCCATGGCACAATTTCTCGGCAATGTCCAGCAACGCCACACATTTGCTCGGCCATGGCTCAATTTTTCTCGGCAAAGTTTGTACTTGGAACACATTGGCGAGGCCATGGCTCAATTTCCTCGGCAATGGGCAGCCATGGCACGCAATGGGCCAGCCATGGCACAATTTCTCGGCAATGTCCAGCAATGCCTCACATTTGCTCGGCCATGGCTCAATTTTTCTCGGCAAAGCCCAGTAATGGCACACATTGGCGAGGCCATGGCTCAAATTTCTCGGAATTGGGCAGCCATGGCACGCAATGGCCCAGCCATGGCACAATTTCTAGGCAATGTCCAGCAATGCCACACATTTGCTCGGCCATGGCTCAATTTTTCTCGGCAAAGCCCTGCAATGGCACACATTGGCAAGGCCATGGCTCAATTTCCTCGGCAATGGGCAGCCATGGCACGCATTGCTCGGCCATGGCACAATTTTCTCGGCAATGTCCAGCAATGCCTCACATTTGCTCGGCCATGGCTCAATTTTCCTCGGCAAAGCCCAGCAATGGCACACATTGGCGAGGCCATGGCTCAATTTCCTCGGCAATGGGCAGCCATGGCACGCAATGGCCCAGCCATGGCACAATTTCTCGGCAATGTCCAGCAACGCCACACATTTGCTCGGCCATGGCTCAATTTTTCTCGGCAAAGTTTGTACTTGGAACACA
>BRYE01000016.1:25849497-25854497 GCA_030159115.1 Actinidia arguta var. hypoleuca | reverse complement strand
CCAAGCTTTCTCTTGCAAAGAATGCCCAACAAGCCCCAAGGCAGCCCATCCGAGGCACCTGCCCCTTGCCGACCAACGCGCTCGGCAATGCCAACCTATTGCCTACCAACCCGCGCGGTAACCATGCCTGCTCGGCAATCGCCCGCCTATTTCCGACCAACATGCGCGGCAATGCGCCATGGCTGCCCATTGCCGAGAAAATGTGTGCCATTGCTGGACATTGCCGAGAAAATTGAGCCATGGCTGGGCATTGGCAACTAGCGCGGCAATGCCGACTTTTTCCGACCAACCCGCGCGGCAATGCCGACTTTTTCCGACCAACCCGAACGGCAATGCCGCGCCGTTGCCGACCCATGCACGCGGAAACCCTTGCCAATTGCCAACCAACACGCGTTGCAATGCTTGCCCAGTTTCGACCCATGCGTGAGGCGTTGCCGACCCACGCTGGGCAAGGGGAGGCCTGGGCATACACCCCCCCTTATATATGCTAAATGAGCTTTTCTCAAAATGCCAGGAGGAAACATTGCCTATGCTTGAGGAGTCATAATGGGGTTTTTTGAAAAATGATACATTATTTTTATGAAAAGTGAATTAAAAGTTGAAGATAATAAATAATAGCACAACATAAAAAAAGTTTGGAAATTTTTGAGCGCCGAAATAATTTATTTTAATTAATTACTAAAAAAATAGTTAAAAAATACTAAAAAATAGAAAAAAATAGTAAAAAATTCTAAAAAAATATGAAATATATTTCCAATGAGGTTTGTAATATATATAGTTCATATACAAGACGAAACACATAAAAAAAAAATACGATGTTTTTAAAAAAATTAGTTAAAAATAGTAATATATAATAAAAAATATGTAAAAATATTGAGAATGAAGTGAAGTGATAAATACTTAAACTAGTTTACATATAGGGGTGAGCCGCATAAAATAAGAAACAAATACGTAGTTTGGTTATCAAAATATCGAATAGAATGGGGATGTTCAAAAGGAGCAACGTGGCATTGGGGGAACTTTTTTTTTACAAGGGAAGCATGAATACGTGTTTTGAAAACGGAATTAGGTAAGGAAATGTTTTGTCTTAAGCATTCACATCGGCTTACGACTAGCCACGGGGAGGGGCCCATTAAATTTGCATGAGTCTCGATTGCCCACGAGGCCCCGCGAAACCTCATTCCGCAAAAAATGCATGTTTTTACCAAGCCCCCATTGGGCCTTGGTGTGGATGGCACGCATTTGCCCAGCCATGGCATGTCGATGGAACAGATTTTCTAAGCAACGGGGCAGCCACTGTACTCATTTTCTCGGCAATGCCCAGCAAGGGCACACATTTGCTCGGCCATGGCACACATTTTCTAGGCAACGGGCAGCAAGGGCACAGTTTTGCCCAGCCATGGCATCATTTTCTCGGCAATGCCCAGCAAGGGCACACATTTGCTCGGCCATGGCACACTTTTTCTAGGCAATGGGCAGCAAGGGCACAGCCATGGCTCAATTTTCTCGGCAATGTCCAGCAAAGGCACACTTTTGCTCGGCCATGGCTCAATTTTCCTCGGCAATGCCCAGCTATGGAACACATTGCCAAGGCCATGGCTCAATTTTTCTCGGCAATGGGCAGCCATGGCACACTTTTGCTCGGCCATGGCACAATTTTCTCGGCAATGTCCAGCAATACCACACATTTGCTCGGCCATGGCTCAATTTTTCTCGGCAAAGCCCAGCAATGGCACACATTGGCAAGGCCATGGCTCAAATTCCTGGGCAATGGGCAGCCATGGCACGCTTTGCTAGGCCATGGCACAATTTTCTCGGCAATGTCCAGCAATGCCACACATTTGCTCGGCCATGGCTCAATTTTTCTCGGCAAAGCCCAGTAATGGCACACATTGGCGAGGCCATGGCTCAAATTTCTCGGAATTGGGCAGCCATGGCACGCAATGGCCCAGCCATGGCACAATTTCTCGGCAATGTCCAGCAACGCCACACATTTGCTCGGCCATGGCTCAATTTTTCTCGGCAAAGCCCAGCAATGGAACACATTGCCGAGGCCATGGCTCAATTTCCTCGGCAATGGGCAGCCATGGCACGCATTGCTCGGCCATGGCACAATTTTCTCGGCAATGTCCAGCAATGCCTCACATTTGCTCGGCCATGGCTCAATTTTTGTCGGCAAAGCCCAGCAATGGCACACATTGGCGAGGCCATGGCTCAATTTCCTCGGCAATGGGCAGCCATGGCACGCTTTGCTCGGCCATGGCACAATTTTCTCGGCAATGTCCAGCAATGCCTCACATTTGCTCGGCCATGGCTCAATTTTCCTCGGCAAAGCCAAGCAATGGCACACATTGGCGAGGCCATGGCTTAATTTCCTCGGCAATGGGCAGCCATGGCACGCTTTGCTCGGCCATGGCACAATTTCTCGGCAATGTCCAGCAATGCCACACATTTGCTCGGCCATGGCTCAATTTTTCTCGTCAAAGCCTAGCAATGGCACACATTGGCGAGGCCATGGCTCAATTTCCTCGGCAATGGGCAGCCATGGCACGCAATGGCCCAGCCATGGCACAATTTCTCGGCAATGTCCAGCAACGCCACACATTTGCTCGGCCATGGCTCAATTTTTCTCGGCAAAGTTTGTACTTGGAACACATTGGCGAGGCCATGGCTCAATTTCCTCGGCAATGGGCAGCCATGGCACGCAATGGGCCAGCCATGGCACAATTTCTAGGCAATGTCCAGCAATGCCTCACATTTGCTCGGCCATGGCTCAATTTTTCTCGGCAAAGCCCAGTAATGGCACACATTGGCGAGGCCATGGCTCAAATTTCTCGGAATTGGGCAGCCATGGCACGCAATGGCCCAGCCATGGCACAATTTCTAGGCAATGTCCAGCAATGCCACACATTTGCTCGGCCATGGCTCAATTTTTCTCGGCAAAGCCAAGCAATGGCACACATTGGCGAGGCCATGGCTTAATTTCCTCGGCAATGGGCAGCCATGGCACGCATTGCTCGGCCATGGCACAATTTTCTCGGCAATGTCCAGCAATGCCTCACATTTGCTCGGCCATGGCTCAATTTTCCTCGGCAAAGCCCAGCAATGGCACACATTGGCGAGGCCATGGCTCAATTTCCTCGGCAATGGGCAGCCATGGCACGCAATGGCCCAGCCATGGCACAATTTCTCGGCAATGTCCAGCAACGCCACACATTTGCTCGGCCATGGCTCAATTTTTCTCGGCAAAGTTTGTACTTGGAACACATTGGCGAGGCCATGGCTCAATTTCCTCGGCAATGGGCAGCCATGGCACGCAATGGGCCAGCCATGGCACAATTTCTCGGCAATGTCCAGCAATGCCTCACATTTGCTCGGCCATGGCTCAATTTTTCTCGGCAAAGCCCAGTAATGGCACACATTGGCGAGGCCATGGCTCAAATTTCTCGGAATTGGGCAGCCATGGCACGCAATGGCCCAGCCATGGCACGCAATGGCCCAGCCATGGCACAATTTCTAGGCAATGTCCAGCAATGCCACACATTTGCTCGGCCATGGCTCAATTTTTCTCGGCAAAGCCCTGCAATGGCACACATTGGCAAGGCCATGGCTCAATTTCCTCGGCAATGGGCAGCCATGGCACGCATTGCTCGGCCATGGCACAATTTTCTCGGCAATGTCCAGCAATGCCTCACATTTGCTCGGCCATGGCTCAATTTTCCTCGGCAAAGCCCAGCAATGGCACACATTGGCGAGGCCATGGCTCAATTTCCTCGGCAATGGGCAGCCATGGCACGCAATGGCCCAGCCATGGCACAATTTCTCGGCAATGTCCAGCAACGCCACACATTTGCTCGGCCATGGCTCAATTTTTCTCGGCAAAGTTTGTACTTGGAACACATTGGCGAGGCCATGGCTCAATTTCCTCGGCAATGGGCAGCCATGGCACGCATTGCTCGGCCATGGCACAATTTTCTCGGCAATGTCCAGCAATGCCTCACATTTGCTCGGCCATGGCTCAATTTTTCTCGGCAAAGCCCTGCAATGGCACACATTGGCAAGGCCATGGCTCAATTTCCTCGGCAATGGGCAGCCATGGCACGCATTGCTCGGCCATGGCACAATTTTCTCGGCAATGTCCAGCAATGCCTCACATTTGCTCGGCCATGGCTCAATTTTTCTCGGCAAAGCCCAGCAATGGCACACATTGGCAAGGCCATGGCTCAATTTCCTCGGCAATGGGCAGCCATGGCACGCATTGCTCGGCCATGGCACAATTTTCTCGGCAATGTCCAGCAATGCCTCACATTTGCTCGGCCATGGCTCAATTTTTCTCGGCAAAGCCCAGTAATGGCACACATTGGCGAGGCCATGGCTCAAATTTCTCGGAATTGGGCAGCCATGGCAAAATTTCTAGGCAATGTCCAGCAATGCCACACATTTGCTCGGCCATGGCTCAATTTTTCTCGGCAAAGCCCTGCAATGGCACACATTGGCAAGGCCATGGCTCAATTTCCTCGGCAATGGGCAGCCATGGCACGCATTGCTCGGCCATGGCACAATTTTCTCGGCAATGTCCAGCAATGCCTCACATTTGCTCGGCCATGGCTCAATTTTTCTCGGCAAAGCCCTGCAATGGCACACATTGGCAAGGCCATGGCTCAATTTCCTCGGCAATGGGCAGCCATGGCACGCATTGCTCTGCCATGGCACAATTTTCTCGGCAATGTCCAGCGATGCCTCACATTTGCTCGGCCATGGCTCAATTTTTCTCGACAAAGCTCAGCAATGGCACACATTGGCTAGGCCATGGCTCAATTTCCTCGGCAATGGGCAGCCATGGCACGCATTGCTCGGCCATGGCACAATTTTCTCGGCAATGTCCAGCAATGCCTCACATTTGCTCGGCCATGGCTCAATTTTTCTCGGCAAAGCCCAGCAATGGCACACATTGGCAAGGCCATGGCTCAATTTCCTCGGCAATGGGCAGCCATGGCACG
>BRYE01000016.1:25836997-25839497 GCA_030159115.1 Actinidia arguta var. hypoleuca | reverse complement strand
GGGAGGGGCCCATTAAATTTGCATGAGTCTCGATTGCCCACGAGGCCCCGCGAAACCTCATTCCGCAAAAAATGCATGTTTTTACCAAGCCCCCATTGGGCCTTGGTGTGGATGGCACGCATTTGCCCAGCCATGGCATGTCGATGGAACAGATTTTCTAAGCAACGGGGCAGCCACTGTACTCATTTTCTCGGCAATGCCCAGCAAGGGCACACATTTGCTCGGCCATGGCACACATTTTCTAGGCAACGGGCAGCAAGGGCACAGTTTTGCCCAGCCATGGCATCATTTTCTCGGCAATGCCCAGCAAGGGCACACATTTGCTCGGCCATGGCACACTTTTTCTAGGCAATGGGCAGCAAGGGCACAGCCATGGCTCAATTTTCTCGGCAATGTCCAGCAAAGGCACACTTTTGCTCGGCCATGGCTCAATTTTCCTCGGCAATGCCCAGCTATGGAACACATTGCCAAGGCCATGGCTCAATTTTTCTCGGCAATGGGCAGCCATGGCACACTTTTGCTCGGCCATGGCACAATTTTCTCGGCAATGTCCAGCAATACCACACATTTGCTCGGCCATGGCTCAATTTTTCTCGGCAAAGCCCAGCAATGGCACACATTGGCAAGGCCATGGCTCAAATTCCTGGGCAATGGGCAGCCATGGCACGCTTTGCTAGGCCATGGCACAATTTTCTCGGCAATGTCCAGCAATGCCACACATTTGCTCGGCCATGGCTCAATTTTTCTCGGCAAAGCCCAGTAATGGCACACATTGGCGAGGCCATGGCTCAAATTTCTCGGAATTGGGCAGCCATGGCACGCAATGGCCCAGCCATGGCACAATTTCTCGGCAATGTCCAGCAACGCCACACATTTGCTCGGCCATGGCTCAATTTTTCTCGGCAAAGCCCAGCAATGGAACACATTGCCGAGGCCATGGCTCAATTTCCTCGGCAATGGGCAGCCATGGCACGCATTGCTCGGCCATGGCACAATTTTCTCGGCAATGTCCAGCAATGCCTCACATTTGCTCGGCCATGGCTCAATTTTTGTCGGCAAAGCCCAGCAATGGCACACATTGGCAAGGCCATGGCTCAATTTCCTCGGCAATGGGCAGCCATGGCACGCTTTGCTCGGCCATGGCACAATTTTCTCGGCAATGTCCAGCAATGCCTCACATTTGCTCGGCCATGGCTCAATTTTCCTCGGCAAAGCCAAGCAATGGCACACATTGGCGAGGCCATGGCTTAATTTCCTCGGCAATGGGCAGCCATGGCACGCTTTGCTCGGCCATGGCACAATTTCTCGGCAATGTCCAGCAATGCCACACATTTGCTCGGCCATGGCTCAATTTTTCTCGGCAAAGCCTAGCAATGGCACACATTGGCGAGGCCATGGCTCAATTTCCTCGGCAATGGGCAGCCATGGCACGCAATGGCCCAGCCATGGCACAATTTCTCGGCAATGTCCAGCAACGCCACACATTTGCTCGGCCATGGCTCAATTTTTCTCGGCAAAGTTTGTACTTGGAACACATTGGCGAGGCCATGGCTCAATTTCCTCGGCAATGGGCAGCCATGGCACGCAATGGGCCAGCCATGGCACGATTTCTAGGCAATGTCCAGCAATGCCTCACATTTGCTCGGCCATGGCTCAATTTTTCTCGGCAAAGCCCAGTAATGGCACACATTGGCGAGGCCATGGCTCAAATTTCTCGGAATTGGGCAGCCATGGCACGCAATGGCCCAGCCATGGCACAATTTCTAGGCAATGTCCAGCAATGCCACACATTTGCTCGGCCATGGCTCAATTTTTCTCGGCAAAGCCAAGCAATGGCACACATTGGCGAGGCCATGGCTTAATTTCCTCGGCAATGGGCAGCCATGGCACGCATTGCTCGGCCATGGCACAATTTTCTCGGCAATGTCCAGCAATGCCTCACATTTGCTCGGCCATGGCTCAATTTTCCTCGGCAAAGCCCAGCAATGGCACACATTGGCGAGGCCATGGCTCAATTTCCTCGGCAATGGGCAGCCATGGCACAGCCATGGCACAATTTCTCGGCAATGTCCAGCAACGCCACACATTTGCTCGGCCATGGCTCAATTTTTCTCGGCAAAGTTTGTACTTGGAACACATTGGCGAGGCCATGGCTCAATTTCCTCGGCAATGGGCAGCCATGGCACGCATTGCTCGGCCATGGC
Organism: Actinidia arguta var. hypoleuca; assembly: GCA_030159115.1. Lineage (NCBI taxonomy): Eukaryota > Viridiplantae > Streptophyta > Magnoliopsida > Ericales > Actinidiaceae > Actinidia > Actinidia arguta. The sequence goes on along the minus strand of BRYE01000016.1, from coordinate 25,837,293 downwards.
ACAATTTTCTCGGCAATGTCCAGCAATGCCTCACATTTGCTCGGCCATGGCTCAATTTTCCTCGGCAAAGCCCAGCAATGGCACACATTGGCGAGGCCATGGCTTAATTTCCTCGGCAATGGGCAGCCATGGCACGCTTTGCTCGGCCATGGCACAATTTCTCGGCAATGTCCAGCAATGCCACACATTTGCTCGGCCATGGCTCAATTTTTCTCGGCAAAGCCTAGCAATGGCACACATTGGCGAGGCCATGGCTCAATTTCCTCGGCAATGGGCAGCCATGGCACGCAATGGCC
>BRYE01000016.1:25821997-25826997 GCA_030159115.1 Actinidia arguta var. hypoleuca | reverse complement strand
CAAGGCAGCCCATCCGAGGCACCTGCCCCTTGCCGACCAACGCGCTCGGCAATGCCAACCTATTGCCTACCAACCCGCGCGGTAACCATGCCTGCTCGGCAATCGCCCGCCTATTTCCGACCAACATGCGCGGCAATGCGCCATGGCTGCCCATTGCCGAGAAAATGTGTGCCATTGCTGGACATTGCCGAGAAAATTGAGCCATGGCTGGGCATTGGCAACTAGCGCGGCAATGCCGACTTTTTCCGACCAACCCGCGCGGCAATGCCGACTTTTTCCGACCAACCCGAACGGCAATGCCGCGCCGTTGCCGACCCATGCACGCGGAAACCCTTGCCAATTGCCAACCAACACGCGTTGCAATGCTTGCCCAATTTCGACCCATGCGTGAGGCGTTGCCGACCCACGCTGGGCAAGGGGAGGCCTGGGCATACACCCCCCCTTATATATGCTAAATGAGCTTTTCTCAAAATGCCAGGAGGAAACATTGCCTATGCTTGAGGAGTCATAATGGGGTTTTTTGAAAAATGATACATTATTTTTATGAAAAGTGAATTAAAAGTTGAAGATAATAAATAATAGCACAACATAAAAAAAGTTTGGAAATTTTTGAGCGCCGAAATAATTTATTTTAATTAATTACTAAAAAAATAGTTAAAAAATACTAAAAAATAGAAAAAAATAGTAAAAAATTCTAAAAAAATATGAAATATATTTCCAATGAGGTTTGTAATATATATAGTTCATATACAAGACGAAACACATAAAAAAAAAATACGATGTTTTTAAAAAAATTAGTTAAAAATAGTAATATATAATAAAAAATATGTAAAAATATTGAGAATGAAGTGAAGTGATAAATACTTAAACTAGTTTACATATAGGGGTGAGCCGCATAAAATAAGAAACAAATACGTAGTTTGGTTATCAAAATATCGAATAGAATGGGGATGTTCAAAAGGAGCAACGTGGCATTGGGGGAACTTTTTTTTTACAAGGGAAGCATGAATACGTGTTTTGAAAACGGAATTAGGTAAGGAAATGTTTTGTCTTAAGCATTCACATCGGCTTACGACTAGCCACGGGGAGGGGCCCATTAAATTTGCATGAGTCTCGATTGCCCACGAGGCCCCGCGAAACCTCATTCCGCAAAAAATGCATGTTTTTACCAAGCCCCCATTGGGCCTTGGTGTGGATGGCACGCATTTGCCCAGCCATGGCATGTCGATGGAACAGATTTTCTAAGCAACGGGGCAGCCACTGTACTCATTTTCTCGGCAATGCCCAGCAAGGGCACACATTTGCTCGGCCATGGCACACATTTTCTAGGCAACGGGCAGCAAGGGCACAGTTTTGCCCAGCCATGGCATCATTTTCTCGGCAATGCCCAGCAAGGGCACACATTTGCTCGGCCATGGCACACTTTTTCTAGGCAATGGGCAGCAAGGGCACAGCCATGGCTCAATTTTCTCGGCAATGTCCAGCAAAGGCACACTTTTGCTCGGCCATGGCTCAATTTTCCTCGGCAATGCCCAGCTATGGAACACATTGCCAAGGCCATGGCTCAATTTTTCTCGGCAATGGGCAGCCATGGCACACTTTTGCTCGGCCATGGCACAATTTTCTCGGCAATGTCCAGCAATACCACACATTTGCTCGGCCATGGCTCAATTTTTCTCGGCAAAGCCCAGCAATGGCACACATTGGCAAGGCCATGGCTCAAATTCCTGGGCAATGGGCAGCCATGGCACGCTTTGCTAGGCCATGGCACAATTTTCTCGGCAATGTCCAGCAATGCCACACATTTGCTCGGCCATGGCTCAATTTTTCTCGGCAAAGCCCAGTAATGGCACACATTGGCGAGGCCATGGCTCAAATTTCTCGGAATTGGGCAGCCATGGCACGCAATGGCCCAGCCATGGCACAATTTCTCGGCAATGTCCAGCAACGCCACACATTTGCTCGGCCATGGCTCAATTTTTCTCGGCAAAGCCCAGCAATGGAACACATTGCCGAGGCCATGGCTCAATTTCCTCGGCAATGGGCAGCCATGGCACGCATTGCTCGGCCATGGCACAATTTTCTCGGCAATGTCCAGCAATGCCTCACATTTGCTCGGCCATGGCTCAATTTTTGTCGGCAAAGCCCAGCAATGGCACACATTGGCAAGGCCATGGCTCAATTTCCTCGGCAATGGGCAGCCATGGCACGCTTTGCTCGGCCATGGCACAATTTTCTCGGCAATGTCCAGCAATGCCTCACATTTGCTCGGCCATGGCTCAATTTTCCTCGGCAAAGCCAAGCAATGGCACACATTGGCGAGGCCATGGCTTAATTTCCTCGGCAATGGGCAGCCATGGCACGCTTTGCTCGGCCATGGCACAATTTCTCGGCAATGTCCAGCAATGCCACACATTTGCTCGGCCATGGCTCAATTTTTCTCGGCAAAGCCTAGCAATGGCACACATTGGCGAGGCCATGGCTCAATTTCCTCGGCAATGGGCAGCCATGGCACGCAATGGCCCAGCCATGGCACAATTTCTCGGCAATGTCCAGCAACGCCACACATTTGCTCGGCCATGGCTCAATTTTTCTCGGCAAAGTTTGTACTTGGAACACATTGGCGAGGCCATGGCTCAATTTCCTCGGCAATGGGCAGCCATGGCACGCAATGGGCCAGCCATGGCACAATTTCTAGGCAATGTCCAGCAATGCCTCACATTTGCTCGGCCATGGCTCAATTTTTCTCGGCAAAGCCCAGTAATGGCACACATTGGCGAGGCCATGGCTCAAATTTCTCGGAATTGGGCAGCCATGGCACGCAATGGCCCAGCCATGGCACAATTTCTAGGCAATGTCCAGCAATGCCACACATTTGCTCGGCCATGGCTCAATTTTTCTCGGCAAAGCCAAGCAATGGCACACATTGGCGAGGCCATGGCTTAATTTCCTCGGCAATGGGCAGCCATGGCACGCATTGCTCGGCCATGGCACAATTTTCTCGGCAATGTCCAGCAATGCCTCACATTTGCTCGGCCATGGCTCAATTTTCCTCGGCAAAGCCCAGCAATGGCACACATTGGCGAGGCCATGGCTCAATTTCCTCGGCAATGGGCAGCCATGGCACGCAATGGCACAGCCATGGCACAATTTCTCGGCAATGTCCAGCAACGCCACACATTTGCTCGGCCATGGCTCAATTTTTCTCGGCAAAGTTTGTACTTGGAACACATTGGCGAGGCCATGGCTCAATTTCCTCGGCAATGGGCAGCCATGGCACGCATTGCTCGGCCATGGCACAATTTTCTCGGCAATGTCCAGCAATGCCTCACATTTGCTCGGCCATGGCTCAATTTTCCTCGGCAAAGCCCAGCAATGGCACACATTGGCGAGGCCATGGCTTAATTTCCTCGGCAATGGGCAGCCATGGCACGCTTTGCTCGGCCATGGCACAATTTCTCGGCAATGTCCAGCAATGCCACACATTTGCTCGGCCATGGCTCAATTTTTCTCGGCAAAGCCTAGCAATGGCACACATTGGCGAGGCCATGGCTCAATTTCCTCGGCAATGGGCAGCCATGGCACGCAATGGCCCAGCCATGGCACAATTTCTCGGCAATGTCCAGCAACGCCACACATTTGCTCGGCCATGGCTCAATTTTTCTCGGCAAAGTTTGTACTTGGAACACATTGGCGAGGCCATGGCTCAATTTCCTCGGAAATGGGCAGCCATGGCACGCAATGGGCCAGCCATGGCACAATTTCTCGGCAATGTCCAGCAATGCCTCACATTTGCTCGGCCATGGCTCAATTTTTCTCGGCAAAGCCCAGTAATGGCACACATTGGCGAGGCCATGGCTCAAATTTCTCGGAATTGGGCAGCCATGGCACGCAATGGCCCAGCCATGGCACGCAATGGCCCAGCCATGGCACAATTTCTAGGCAATGTCCAGCAATGCCACACATTTGCTCGGCCATGGCTCAATTTTTCTCGGCAAAGCCCTGCAATGGCACACATTGGCAAGGCCATGGCTCAATTTCCTCGGCAATGGGCAGCCATGGCACGCATTGCTCGGCCATGGCACAATTTTCTCGGCAATGTCCAGCAATGCCTCACATTTGCTCGGCCATGGCTCAATTTTCCTCGGCAAAGCCCAGCAATGGCACACATTGGCGAGGCCATGGCTCAATTTCCTCGGCAATGGGCAGCCATGGCACGCAATGGCCCAGCCATGGCACAATTTCTCGGCAATGTCCAGCAACGCCACACATTTGCTCGGCCATGGCTCAATTTTTCTCGGCAAAGTTTGTACTTGGAACACATTGGCGAGGCCATGGCTCAATTTCCTCGGCAATGGGCAGCCATGGCACGCATTGCTCGGCCATGGCACAATTTTCTCGGCAATGTCCAGCAATGCCTCACATTTGCTCGGCCATGGCTCAATTTTTCTCGGCAAAGCCCTGCAATGGCACACATTGGCAAGGCCATGGCTCAATTTCCTCGGCAATGGGCAGCCATGGCACGCATTGCTCGGCCATGGCACAATTTTCTCGGCAATGTCCAGCAATGCCTCACATTTGCTCGGCCATGGCTCAATTTTTCTCGGCAAAGCCCAGCAATGGCACACATTGGCAAGGCCATGGCTCAATTTCCTCGGCAATGGGCAGCCATGGCACGCATTGCTCGGCCATGGCACAATTTTCTCGGCAATGTCCAGCAATGCCTCACATTTGCTCGGCCATGGCTCAATTTTTCTCGGCAAAGCCCAGTAATGGCACACATTGGCGAGGCCATGGCTCAAATTTCTCGGAATTGGGCAGCCATGGCACGCAATGGCCCAGCCATGGCACAATTTCTAGGCAATGTCCAGCAATGCCACACATTTGCTCGGCCATGGCTCAATTTTTCTCGGCAAAGCCCTGCAATGGCACACATTGGCAAGGCCATGGCTCAATTTCCTCGGCAATGGGCAGCCATGGCACGCATTGCTCGGCCATGG
>BRYE01000016.1:25804497-25811997 GCA_030159115.1 Actinidia arguta var. hypoleuca | reverse complement strand
CATTGCCGAGAAAATTGAGCCATGGCTGGGCATTGGCAACTAGCGCGGCAATGCCGACTTTTTCCGACCAACCCGCGCGGCAATGCCGACTTTTTCCGACCAACCCGAACGGCAATGCCGCGCCGTTGCCGACCCATGCACGCGGAAACCCTTGCCAATTGCCAACCAACACGCGTTGCAATGCTTGCCCAGTTTCGACCCATGCGTGAGGCGTTGCCGACCCACGCTGGGCAAGGGGAGGCCTGGGCATACACCCCCCCTTATATATGCTAAATGAGCTTTTCTCAAAATGCCAGGAGGAAACATTGCCTATGCTTGAGGAGTCATAATGGGGTTTTTTGAAAAATGATACATTATTTTTATGAAAAGTGAATTAAAAGTTGAAGATAATAAATAATAGCACAACATAAAAAAAGTTTGGAAATTTTTGAGCGCCGAAATAATTTATTTTAATTAATTACTAAAAAAATAGTTAAAAAATACTAAAAAATAGAAAAAAATAGTAAAAAATTCTAAAAAAATATGAAATATATTTCCAATGAGGTTTGTAATATATATAGTTCATATACAAGACGAAACACATAAAAAAAAAATACGATGTTTTTAAAAAAATTAGTTAAAAATAGTAATATATAATAAAAAATATGTAAAAATATTGAGAATGAAGTGAAGTGATAAATACTTAAACTAGTTTACATATAGGGGTGAGCCGCATAAAATAAGAAACAAATACGTAGTTTGGTTATCAAAATATCGAATAGAATGGGGATGTTCAAAAGGAGCAACGTGGCATTGGGGGAACTTTTTTTTTACAAGGGAAGCATGAATACGTGTTTTGAAAACGGAATTAGGTAAGGAAATGTTTTGTCTTAAGCATTCACATCGGCTTACGACTAGCCACGGGGAGGGGCCCATTAAATTTGCATGAGTCTCGATTGCCCACGAGGCCCCGCGAAACCTCATTCCGCAAAAAATGCATGTTTTTACCAAGCCCCCATTGGGCCTTGGTGTGGATGGCACGCATTTGCCCAGCCATGGCATGTCGATGGAACAGATTTTCTAAGCAACGGGGCAGCCACTGTACTCATTTTCTCGGCAATGCCCAGCAAGGGCACACATTTGCTCGGCCATGGCACACATTTTCTAGGCAACGGGCAGCAAGGGCACAGTTTTGCCCAGCCATGGCATCATTTTCTCGGCAATGCCCAGCAAGGGCACACATTTGCTCGGCCATGGCACACTTTTTCTAGGCAATGGGCAGCAAGGGCACAGCCATGGCTCAATTTTCTCGGCAATGTCCAGCAAAGGCACACTTTTGCTCGGCCATGGCTCAATTTTCCTCGGCAATGCCCAGCTATGGAACACATTGCCAAGGCCATGGCTCAATTTTTCTCGGCAATGGGCAGCCATGGCACACTTTTGCTCGGCCATGGCACAATTTTCTCGGCAATGTCCAGCAATACCACACATTTGCTCGGCCATGGCTCAATTTTTCTCGGCAAAGCCCAGCAATGGCACACATTGGCAAGGCCATGGCTCAAATTCCTGGGCAATGGGCAGCCATGGCACGCTTTGCTAGGCCATGGCACAATTTTCTCGGCAATGTCCAGCAATGCCACACATTTGCTCGGCCATGGCTCAATTTTTCTCGGCAAAGCCCAGTAATGGCACACATTGGCGAGGCCATGGCTCAAATTTCTCGGAATTGGGCAGCCATGGCACGCAATGGCCCAGCCATGGCACAATTTCTCGGCAATGTCCAGCAACGCCACACATTTGCTCGGCCATGGCTCAATTTTTCTCGGCAAAGCCCAGCAATGGAACACATTGCCGAGGCCATGGCTCAATTTCCTCGGCAATGGGCAGCCATGGCACGCATTGCTCGGCCATGGCACAATTTTCTCGGCAATGTCCAGCAATGCCTCACATTTGCTCGGCCATGGCTCAATTTTTGTCGGCAAAGCCCAGCAATGGCACACATTGGCAAGGCCATGGCTCAATTTCCTCGGCAATGGGCAGCCATGGCACGCTTTGCTCGGCCATGGCACAATTTTCTCGGCAATGTCCAGCAATGCCTCACATTTGCTCGGCCATGGCTCAATTTTCCTCGGCAAAGCCAAGCAATGGCACACATTGGCGAGGCCATGGCTTAATTTCCTCGGCAATGGGCAGCCATGGCACGCTTTGCTCGGCCATGGCACAATTTCTCGGCAATGTCCAGCAATGCCACACATTTGCTCGGCCATGGCTCAATTTTTCTCGGCAAAGCCTAGCAATGGCACACATTGGCGAGGCCATGGCTCAATTTCCTCGGCAATGGGCAGCCATGGCACGCAATGGCCCAGCCATGGCACAATTTCTCGGCAATGTCCAGCAACGCCACACATTTGCTCGGCCATGGCTCAATTTTTCTCGGCAAAGCCCAGCAATGGAACACATTGCCGAGGCCATGGCTCAATTTCCTCGGCAATGGGCAGCCATGGCACGCATTGCTCGGCCATGGCACAATTTTCTCGGCAATGTCCAGCAATGCCTCACATTTGCTCGGCCATGGCTCAATTTTTGTCGGCAAAGCCCAGCAATGGCACACATTGGCAAGGCCATGGCTCAATTTCCTCGGCAATGGGCAGCCATGGCACGCTTTGCTCGGCCATGGCACAATTTTCTCGGCAATGTCCAGCAATGCCTCACATTTGCTCGGCCATGGCTCAATTTTCCTCGGCAAAGCCAAGCAATGGCACACATTGGCGAGGCCATGGCTTAATTTCCTCGGCAATGGGCAGCCATGGCACGCTTTGCTCGGCCATGGCACAATTTCTCGGCAATGTCCAGCAATGCCACACATTTGCTCGGCCATGGCTCAATTTTTCTCGGCAAAGCCTAGCAATGGCACACATTGGCGAGGCCATGGCTCAATTTCCTCGGCAATGGGCAGCCATGGCACGCAATGGCCCAGCCATGGCACAATTTCTCGGCAATGTCCAGCAACGCCACACATTTGCTCGGCCATGGCTCAATTTTTCTCGGCAAAGTTTGTACTTGGAACACATTGGCGAGGCCATGGCTCAATTTCCTCGGCAATGGGCAGCCATGGCACGCAATGGGCCAGCCATGGCACAATTTCTAGGCAATGTCCAGCAATGCCTCACATTTGCTCGGCCATGGCTCAATTTTTCTCGGCAAAGCCCAGTAATGGCACACATTGGCGAGGCCATGGCTCAAATTTCTCGGAATTGGGCAGCCATGGCACGCAATGGCCCAGCCATTGCACAATTTCTAGGCAATGTCCAGCAATGCCACACATTTGCTCGGCCATGGCTCAATTTTTCTCGGCAAAGCCAAGCAATGGCACACATTGGCGAGGCCATGGCTTAATTTCCTCGGCAATGGGCAGCCATGGCACGCATTGCTCGGCCATGGCACAATTTTCTCGGCAATGTCCAGCAATGCCTCACATTTGCTCGGCCATGGCTCAATTTTCCTCGGCAAAGCCCAGCAATGGCACACATTGGCGAGGCCATGGCTCAATTTCCTCGGCAATGGGCAGCCATGGCACGCAATGGCACAGCCATGGCACAATTTCTCGGCAATGTCCAGCAATGCCTCACATTTGCTCGGCCATGGCTCAATTTTTGTCGGCAAAGCCCAGCAATGGCACACATTGGCAAGGCCATGGCTCAATTTCCTCGGCAATGGGCAGCCATGGCACGCTTTGCTCGGCCATGGCACAATTTTCTCGGCAATGTCCAGCAATGCCTCACATTTGCTCGGCCATGGCTCAATTTTCCTCGGCAAAGCCAAGCAATGGCACACATTGGCGAGGCCATGGCTTAATTTCCTCGGCAATGGGCAGCCATGGCACGCTTTGCTCGGCCATGGCACAATTTCTCGGCAATGTCCAGCAATGCCACACATTTGCTCGGCCATGGCTCAATTTTTCTCGGCAAAGCCTAGCAATGGCACACATTGGCGAGGCCATGGCTCAATTTCCTCGGCAATGGGCAGCCATGGCACGCATTGCTCGGCCATGGCACAATTTTCTCGGCAATGTCCAGCAATGCCTCACATTTGCTCGGCCATGGCTCAATTTTCCTCGGCAAAGCCCAGCAATGGCACACATTGGCGAGGCCATGGCTTAATTTCCTCGGCAATGGGCAGCCATGGCACGCTTTGCTCGGCCATGGCACAATTTCTCGGCAATGTCCAGCAATGCCACACATTTGCTCGGCCATGGCTCAATTTTTCTCGGCAAAGCCTAGCAATGGCACACATTGGCGAGGCCATGGCTCAATTTCCTCGGCAATGGGCAGCCATGGCACGCAATGGCCCAGCCATGGCACAATTTCTCGGCAATGTCCAGCAACGCCACACATTTGCTCGGCCATGGCTCAATTTTTCTCGGCAAAGTTTGTACTTGGAACACATTGGCGAGGCCATGGCTCAATTTCCTCGGCAATGGGCAGCCATGGCACGCAATGGGCCAGCCATGGCACAATTTCTCGGCAATGTCCAGCAATGCCTCACATTTGCTCGGCCATGGCTCAATTTTTCTCGGCAAAGCCCAGTAATGGCACACATTGGCGAGGCCATGGCTCAAATTTCTCGGAATTGGGCAGCCATGGCACGCAATGGCCCAGCCATGGCACGCAATGGCCCAGCCATGGCACAATTTCTAGGCAATGTCCAGCAATGCCACACATTTGCTCGGCCATGGCTCAATTTTTCTCGGCAAAGCCCTGCAATGGCACACATTGGCAAGGCCATGGCTCAATTTCCTCGGCAATGGGCAGCCATGGCACGCATTGCTCGGCCATGGCACAATTTTCTCGGCAATGTCCAGCAATGCCTCACATTTGCTCGGCCATGGCTCAATTTTCCTCGGCAAAGCCCAGCAATGGCACACATTGGCGAGGCCATGGCTCAATTTCCTCGGCAATGGGCAGCCATGGCACGCAATGGCCCAGCCATGGCACAATTTCTCGGCAATGTCCAGCAACGCCACACATTTGCTCGGCCATGGCTCAATTTTTCTCGGCAAAGTTTGTACTTGGAACACATTGGCGAGGCCATGGCTCAATTTCCTCGGCAATGGGCAGCCATGGCACGCATTGCTCGGCCATGGCACAATTTTCTCGGCAATGTCCAGCAATGCCTCACATTTGCTCGGCCATGGCTCAATTTTTCTCGGCAAAGCCCTGCAATGGCACACATTGGCAAGGCCATGGCTCAATTTCCTCGGCAATGGGCAGCCATGGCACGCATTGCTCGGCCATGGCACAATTTTCTCGGCAATGTCCAGCAATGCCTCACATTTGCTCGGCCATGGCTCAATTTTTCTCGGCAAAGCCCAGCAATGGCACACATTGGCAAGGCCATGGCTCAATTTCCTCGGCAATGGGCAGCCATGGCACGCATTGCTCGGCCATGGCACAATTTTCTCGGCAATGTCCAGCAATGCCTCACATTTGCTCGGCCATGGCTCAATTTTTCTCGGCAAAGCCCAGTAATGGCACACATTGGCGAGGCCATGGCTCAAATTTCTCAGAATTGGGCAGCCATGGCACGCAATGGCCCAGCCATGGCACAATTTCTAGGCAATGTCCAGCAATGCCACACATTTGCTCGGCCATGGCTCAATTTTTCTCGGCAAAGCCCTGCAATGGCACACATTGGCAAGGCCATGGCTCAATTTCCTCGGCAATGGGCAGCCATGGCACGCATTGCTCGGCCATGGCACAATTTTCTCGGCAATGTCCAGCAATGCCTCACATTTGCTCGGCCATGGCTCAATTTTTCTCGGCAAAGCCCTGCAATGGCACACATTGGCAAGGCCATGGCTCAATTTCCTCGGCAATGGGCAGCCATGGCACGCATTGCTCGGCCATGGCACAATTTTCTCGGCAATGTCCAGCAATGCCTCACATTTGCTCGGCCATGGCTCAATTTTTCTCGACAAAGCTCAGCAATGGCACACATTGGCTAGGCCATGGCTCAATTTCCTCGGCAATGGGCAGCCATGGCACGCATTGCTCGGCCATGGCACAATTTTCTCGGCAATGTCCAGCAATGCCTCACATTTGCTCGGCCATGGCTCAATTTTTCTCGGCAAAGCCCAGTAATGGCACACATTGGCGAGGCCATGGCTCAAATTTCTCGGAATTGGGCAGCCATGGCACGCAATGGCCCAGCCATGGCACAATTTCTAGGCAATGTCCAGCAATGCCACACATTTGCTCGGCCATGGCTCAATTTTTCTCGGCAAAGCCCTGCAATGGCACACATTGGCAAGGCCATGGCTCAATTTCCTCGGCAATGGGCAGCCATGGCACGCATTGCTCGGCCATGGCACAATTTTCTCGGCAATGTCCAGCAATGCCTCACATTTGCTCGGCCATGGCTCAATTTTTCTCGGCAAAGCCCTGCAATGGCACACATTGGCAAGGCCATGGCTCAATTTCCTCGGCAATGGGCAGCCATGGCACGCATTGCTCGGCCATGGCACAATTTTCTCGGCAATGTCCAGCAATGCCTCACATTTGCTCGGCCATGGCTCAATTTTTCTCGGCAAAGCCCAGCAATGGCACACATTGGCAAGGCCATGGCTCAATTTCCTCGGCAATGGGCAGCCATGGCACGCATTGCTCGGCCATGGCACAATTTTCTCGGCAATGTCCAGCAATGCCTCACATTTGCTCGGCCATGGCTCAATTTTTCTCGGCAAAGCCCAGTAATGGCACACATTGGCGAGGCCATGGCTCAAATTTCTCGGAATTGGGCAGCCATGGCACGCAATGGCCCAGCCATGGCACAATTTCTAGGCAATGTCCAGCAATGCCACACATTTGCTCGGCCATGGCTCAATTTTTCTCGGCAAAGCCCTGCAATGGCACACATTGGCAAGGCCATGGCTCAATTTCCTCGGCAATGGGCAGCCATGGCACGCATTGCTCGGCCATGGCACAATTTTCTCGGCAATGTCCAGCAATGCCTCACATTTGCTCGGCCATGGCTCAATTTTTCTCGGCAAAGCCCTGCAATGGCACACATTGGCAAGGCCATGGCTCAATTTCCTCGGCAATGGGCGGCCATGGCACGCATTGCTCTGCCATGGCACAATTTTCTCGGCAATGTCCAGCGATGCCTCACATTTGCTCGGCCATGGCTCAATTTTTCTCGACAAAGCTCAGCAATGGCACACATTGGCTAGGCCATGGCTCAATTTCCTCGGCAATGGGCAGCCATGGCACGCATTGCTCGGCCATGGCACAATTTTCTCGGCAATGTCCAGCAATGCCTCACATTTGCTCGGCCATGGCTCAATTTTTCTCGGCAAAGCCCAGCAATGGCACACATTGGCAAGGCCATGGCTCAATTTCCTCGGCAATGGCCAGCCATGGCACGCATTGCTCGGCCATGGCACAATTTTCTCGGCAATGTCCAGCAATGCCTCACATTTGCTCGGCCATGGCTCAATTTTTCTCGGCAAAGCCCAGTAATGGC
>BRYE01000016.1:25789497-25794497 GCA_030159115.1 Actinidia arguta var. hypoleuca | reverse complement strand
GCCTTGGTGTGGATGGCACGCATTTGCCCAGCCATGGCATGTCGATGGAACAGATTTTCTAAGCAACGGGGCAGCCACTGTACTCATTTTCTCGGCAATGCCCAGCAAGGGCACACATTTGCTCGGCCATGGCACACATTTTCTAGGCAACGGGCAGCAAGGGCACAGTTTTGCCCAGCCATGGCATCATTTTCTCGGCAATGCCCAGCAAGGGCACACATTTGCTCGGCCATGGCACACTTTTTCTAGGCAATGGGCAGCAAGGGCACAGCCATGGCTCAATTTTCTCGGCAATGTCCAGCAAAGGCACACTTTTGCTCGGCCATGGCTCAATTTTCCTCGGCAATGCCCAGCTATGGAACACATTGCCAAGGCCATGGCTCAATTTTTCTCGGCAATGGGCAGCCATGGCACACTTTTGCTCGGCCATGGCACAATTTTCTCGGCAATGTCCAGCAATACCACACATTTGCTCGGCCATGGCTCAATTTTTCTCGGCAAAGCCCAGCAATGGCACACATTGGCAAGGCCATGGCTCAAATTCCTGGGCAATGGGCAGCCATGGCACGCTTTGCTAGGCCATGGCACAATTTTCTCGGCAATGTCCAGCAATGCCACACATTTGCTCGGCCATGGCTCAATTTTTCTCGGCAAAGCCCAGTAATGGCACACATTGGCGAGGCCATGGCTCAAATTTCTCGGAATTGGGCAGCCATGGCACGCAATGGCCCAGCCATGGCACAATTTCTCGGCAATGTCCAGCAACGCCACACATTTGCTCGGCCATGGCTCAATTTTTCTCGGCAAAGCCCAGCAATGGAACACATTGCCGAGGCCAAGGCTCAATTTCCTCGGCAATGGGCAGCCATGGCACGCATTGCTCGGCCATGGCACAATTTTCTCGGCAATGTCCAGCAATGCCTCACATTTGCTCGGCCATGGCTCAATTTTTGTCGGCAAAGCCCAGCAATGGCACACATTGGCAAGGCCATGGCTCAATTTCCTCGGCAATGGGCAGCCATGGCACGCTTTGCTCGGCCATGGCACAATTTTCTCGGCAATGTCCAGCAATGCCTCACATTTGCTCGGCCATGGCTCAATTTTCCTCGGCAAAGCCAAGCAATGGCACACATTGGCGAGGCCATGGCTTAATTTCCTCGGCAATGGGCAGCCATGGCACGCTTTGCTCGGCCATGGCACAATTTCTCGGCAATGTCCAGCAATGCCACACATTTGCTCGGCCATGGCTCAATTTTTCTCGGCAAAGCCTAGCAATGGCACACATTGGCGAGGCCATGGCTCAATTTCCTCGGCAATGGGCAGCCATGGCACGCAATGGCCCAGCCATGGCACAATTTCTCGGCAATGTCCAGCAACGCCACACATTTGCTCGGCCATGGCTCAATTTTTCTCGGCAAAGTTTGTACTTGGAACACATTGGCGAGGCCATGGCTCAATTTCCTCGGCAATGGGCAGCCATGGCACGCAATGGGCCAGCCATGGCACAATTTCTAGGCAATGTCCAGCAATGCCTCACATTTGCTCGGCCATGGCTCAATTTTTCTCGGCAAAGCCCAGTAATGGCACACATTGGCGAGGCCATGGCTCAAATTTCTCGGAATTGGGCAGCCATGGCACGCAATGGCCCAGCCATGGCACAATTTCTAGGCAATGTCCAGCAATGCCACACATTTGCTCGGCCATGGCTCAATTTTTCTCGGCAAAGCCAAGCAATGGCACACATTGGCGAGGCCATGGCTTAATTTCCTCGGCAATGGGCAGCCATGGCACGCATTGCTCGGCCATGGCACAATTTTCTCGGCAATGTCCAGCAATGCCTCACATTTGCTCGGCCATGGCTCAATTTTCCTCGGCAAAGCCCAGCAATGGCACACATTGGCGAGGCCATGGCTCAATTTCCTCGGCAATGGGCAGCCATGGCACGCAATGGCACAGCCATGGCACAATTTCTCGGCAATGTCCAGCAACGCCACACATTTGCTCGGCCATGGCTCAATTTTTCTCGGCAAAGTTTGTACTTGGAACACATTGGCGAGGCCATGGCTCAATTTCCTCGGCAATGGGCAGCCATGGCACGCATTGCTCGGCCATGGCACAATTTTCTCGGCAATGTCCAGCAATGCCTCACATTTGCTCGGCCATGGCTCAATTTTCCTCGGCAAAGCCCAGCAATGGCACACATTGGCGAGGCCATGGCTTAATTTCCTCGGCAATGGGCAGCCATGGCACGCTTTGCTCGGCCATGGCACAATTTCTCGGCAATGTCCAGCAATGCCACACATTTGCTCGGCCATGGCTCAATTTTTCTCGGCAAAGCCTAGCAATGGCACACATTGGCGAGGCCATGGCTCAATTTCCTCGGCAATGGGCAGCCATGGCACGCAATGGCCCAGCCATGGCACAATTTCTCGGCAATGTCCAGCAACGCCACACATTTGCTCGGCCATGGCTCAATTTTTCTCGGCAAAGTTTGTACTTGGAACACATTGGCGAGGCCATGGCTCAATTTCCTCGGCAATGGGCAGCCATGGCACGCAATGGGCCAGCCATGGCACAATTTCTAGGCAATGTCCAGCAATGCCTCACATTTGCTCGGCCATGGCTCAATTTTTCTCGGCAAAGCCCAGTAATGGCACACATTGGCGAGGCCATGGCTCAAATTTCTCGGAATTGGGCAGCCATGGCACGCAATGGCCCAGCCATGGCACGCAATGGCCCAGCCATGGCACAATTTCTAGGCAATGTCCAGCAATGCCACACATTTGCTCGGCCATGGCTCAATTTTTCTCGGCAAAGCCCTGCAATGGCACACATTGGCAAGGCCATGGCTCAATTTCCTCGGCAATGGGCAGCCATGGCACGCATTGCTCGGCCATGGCACAATTTTCTCGGCAATGTCCAGCAATGCCTCACATTTGCTCGGCCATGGCTCAATTTTCCTCGGCAAAGCCCAGCAATGGCACACATTGGCGAGGCCATGGCTCAATTTCCTCGGCAATGGGCAGCCATGGCACGCAATGGCCCAGCCATGGCACAATTTCTCGGCAATGTCCAGCAACGCCACACATTTGCTCGGCCATGGCTCAATTTTTCTCGGCAAAGTTTGTACTTGGAACACATTGGCGAGGCCATGGCTCAATTTCCTCGGCAATGGGCAGCCATGGCACGCATTGCTCGGCCATGGCACAATTTTCTCGGCAATGTCCAGCAATGCCTCACATTTGCTCGGCCATGGCTCAATTTTTCTCGGCAAAGCCCTGCAATGGCACACATTGGCAAGGCCATGGCTCAATTTCCTCGGCAATGGGCAGCCATGGCACGCATTGCTCGGCCATGGCACAATTTTCTCGGCAATGTCCAGCAATGCCTCACATTTGCTCGGCCATGGCTCAATTTTTCTCGGCAAAGCCCAGCAATGGCACACATTGGCAAGGCCATGGCTCAATTTCCTCGGCAATGGGCAGCCATGGCACGCATTGCTCGGCCATGGCACAATTTTCTCGGCAATGTCCAGCAATGCCTCACATTTGCTCGGCCATGGCTCAATTTTTCTCGGCAAAGCCCAGTAATGGCACACATTGGCGAGGCCATGGCTCAAATTTCTCGGAATTGGGCAGCCATGGCACGCAATGGCCCAGCCATGGCACAATTTCTAGGCAATGTCCAGCAATGCCACACATTTGCTCGGCCATGGCTCAATTTTTCTCGGCAAAGCCCTGCAATGGCACACATTGGCAAGGCCATGGCTCAATTTCCTCGGCAATGGGCAGCCATGGCACGCATTGCTCGGCCATGGCACAATTTTCTCGGCAATGTCCAGCAATGCCTCACATTTGCTCGGCCATGGCTCAATTTTTCTCGGCAAAGCCCTGCAATGGCACACATTGGCAAGGCCATGGCTCAATTTCCTCGGCAATGGGCAGCCATGGCACGCATTGCTCTGCCATGGCACAATTTTCTCGGCAATGTCCAGCGATGCCTCACATTTGCTCGGCCATGGCTCAATTTTTCTCGACAAAGCTCAGCAATGGCACACATTGGCTAGGCCATGGCTCAATTTCCTCGGCAATGGGCAGCCATGGCACGCTTTGCTCGGCCATGGCACAATTTCTCGGCAATGTCCAGCAATGCCACACATTTGCTCGGCCATGGCTCAATTTTTCTCGGCAAAGCCTAGCAATGGCACACATTGGCGAGGCCATGGCTCAATTTCCTCGGCAATGGGCAGCCATGGCACGCAATGGCCCAGCCATGGCACAATTTCTCGGCAATGTCCAGCAACGCCACACATTTGCTCGGCCATGGCTCAATTTTTCTCGGCAAAGTTTGTACTTGGAACACATTGGCGAGGCCATGGCTCAATTTCCTCGGCAATGGGCAGCCATGGCACGCAATGGGCCAGCCATGGCACAATTTCTAGGCAATGTCCAGCAATGCCTCACATTTGCTCGGCCATGGCTCAATTTTTCTCGGCAAAGCCCAGTAATGGCACACATTGGCGAGGCCATGGCTCAAATTTCTCGGAATTGGGCAGCCATGGCACGCAATGGCCCAGCCATGGCACGCAATGGCCCAGCCATGGCACAATTTCTAGGCAATGTCCAGCAATGCCACACATTTGCTCGGCCATGGCTCAATTTTTCTCGGCAAAGCCCTGCAATGGCACACATTGGCAAGGCCATGGCTCAATTTCCTCGGCAATGGGCAGCCATGGCACGCATTGCTCGGCCATGGCACAATTTTCTCGGCAATGTCCAGCAATGCCTCACATTTGCTCGGCCATGGCTCAATTTTCCTCGGCAAAGCCCAGCAATGGCACACATTGGCGAGGCCATGGCTCAATTTCCTCGGCAATGGGCAGCCATGGCACGCAATGGCCCAGCCATGGCACAATTTCTCGGCAATGTCCAGCAACGCCACACATTTGCTCGGCCATGGCTCAATTTTTCTCGGCAAAGTTTGTACTTGGAACACATTGG
>BRYE01000016.1:25774497-25779497 GCA_030159115.1 Actinidia arguta var. hypoleuca | reverse complement strand
GCTTTCTCTTGCAAAGAATGCCCAACAAGCCCCAAGGCAGCCCATCCGAGGCACCTGCCCCTTGCCGACCAACGCGCTCGGCAATGCCAACCTATTGCCTACCAACCCGCGCGGTAACCATGCCTGCTCGGCAATCGCCCGCCTATTTCCGACCAACATGCGCGGCAATGCGCCATGGCTGCCCATTACCGAGAAAATGTGTGCCATTGCTGGACATTGCCGAGAAAATTGAGCCATGGCTGGGCATTGGCAACTAGCGCGGCAATGCCGACTTTTTCCGACCAACCCGCGCGGCAATGCCGACTTTTTCCGACCAACCCGAACGGCAATGCCGCGCCGTTGCCGACCCATGCACGCGGAAACCCTTGCCAATTGCCAACCAACACGCGTTGCAATGCTTGCCCAGTTTCGACCCATGCGTGAGGCGTTGCCGACCCACGCTGGGCAAGGGGAGGCCTGGGCATACACCCCCCCTTATATATGCTAAATGAGCTTTTCTCAAAATGCCAGGAGGAAACATTGCCTATGCTTGAGGAGTCATAATGGGGTTTTTTGAAAAATGATACATTATTTTTATGAAAAGTGAATTAAAAGTTGAAGATAATAAATAATAGCACAACATAAAAAAAGTTTGGAAATTTTTGAGCGCCGAAATAATTTATTTTAATTAATTACTAAAAAAATAGTTAAAAAATACTAAAAAATAGAAAAAAATAGTAAAAAATTCTAAAAAAATATGAAATATATTTCCAATGAGGTTTGTAATATATATAGTTCATATACAAGACGAAACACATAAAAAAAAAATACGATGTTTTTAAAAAAATTAGTTAAAAATAGTAATATATAATAAAAAATATGTAAAAATATTGAGAATGAAGTGAAGTGATAAATACTTAAACTAGTTTACATATAGGGGTGAGCCGCATAAAATAAGAAACAAATACGTAGTTTGGTTATCAAAATATCGAATAGAATGGGGATGTTCAAAAGGAGCAACGTGGCATTGGGGGAACTTTTTTTTTACAAGGGAAGCATGAATACGTGTTTTGAAAACGGAATTAGGTAAGGAAATGTTTTGTCTTAAGCATTCACATCGGCTTACGACTAGCCACGGGGAGGGGCCCATTAAATTTGCATGAGTCTCGATTGCCCACGAGGCCCCGCGAAACCTCATTCCGCAAAAAATGCATGTTTTTACCAAGCCCCCATTGGGCCTTGGTGTGGATGGCACGCATTTGCCCAGCCATGGCATGTCGATGGAACAGATTTTCTAAGCAACGGGGCAGCCACTGTACTCATTTTCTCGGCAATGCCCAGCAAGGGCACACATTTGCTCGGCCATGGCACACATTTTCTAGGCAACGGGCAGCAAGGGCACAGTTTTGCCCAGCCATGGCATCATTTTCTCGGCAATGCCCAGCAAGGGCACACATTTGCTCGGCCATGGCACACTTTTTCTAGGCAATGGGCAGCAAGGGCACAGCCATGGCTCAATTTTCTCGGCAATGTCCAGCAAAGGCACACTTTTGCTCGGCCATGGCTCAATTTTCCTCGGCAATGCCCAGCTATGGAACACATTGCCAAGGCCATGGCTCAATTTTTCTCGGCAATGGGCAGCCATGGCACACTTTTGCTCGGCCATGGCACAATTTTCTCGGCAATGTCCAGCAATACCACACATTTGCTCGGCCATGGCTCAATTTTTCTCGGCAAAGCCCAGCAATGGCACACATTGGCAAGGCCATGGCTCAAATTCCTGGGCAATGGGCAGCCATGGCACGCTTTGCTAGGCCATGGCACAATTTTCTCGGCAATGTCCAGCAATGCCACACATTTGCTCGGCCATGGCTCAATTTTTCTCGGCAAAGCCCAGTAATGGCACACATTGGCGAGGCCATGGCTCAAATTTCTCGGAATTGGGCAGCCATGGCACGCAATGGCCCAGCCATGGCACAATTTCTCGGCAATGTCCAGCAACGCCACACATTTGCTCGGCCATGGCTCAATTTTTCTCGGCAAAGCCCAGCAATGGAACACATTGCCGAGGCCATGGCTCAATTTCCTCGGCAATGGGCAGCCATGGCACGCATTGCTCGGCCATGGCACAATTTTCTCGGCAATGTCCAGCAATGCCTCACATTTGCTCGGCCATGGCTCAATTTTTGTCGGCAAAGCCCAGCAATGGCACACATTGGCAAGGCCATGGCTCAATTTCCTCGGCAATGGGCAGCCATGGCACGCTTTGCTCGGCCATGGCACAATTTTCTCGGCAATGTCCAGCAATGCCTCACATTTGCTCGGCCATGGCTCAATTTTCCTCGGCAAAGCCAAGCAATGGCACACATTGGCGAGGCCATGGCTTAATTTCCTCGGCAATGGGCAGCCATGGCACGCTTTGCTCGGCCATGGCACAATTTCTCGGCAATGTCCAGCAATGCCACACATTTGCTCGGCCATGGCTCAATTTTTCTCGGCAAAGCCTAGCAATGGCACACATTGGCGAGGCCATGGCTCAATTTCCTCGGCAATGGGCAGCCATGGCACGCAATGGCCCAGCCATGGCACAATTTCTCGGCAATGTCCAGCAACGCCACACATTTGCTCGGCCATGGCTCAATTTTTCTCGGCAAAGTTTGTACTTGGAACACATTGGCGAGGCCATGGCTCAATTTCCTCGGCAATGGGCAGCCATGGCACGCAATGGGCCAGCCATGGCACAATTTCTAGGCAATGTCCAGCAATGCCTCACATTTGCTCGGCCATGGCTCAATTTTTCTCGGCAAAGCCCAGTAATGGCACACATTGGCGAGGCCATGGCTCAAATTTCTCGGAATTGGGCAGCCATGGCACGCAATGGCCCAGCCATGGCACAATTTCTAGGCAATGTCCAGCAATGCCACACATTTGCTCGGCCATGGCTCAATTTTTCTCGGCAAAGCCAAGCAATGGCACACATTGGCGAGGCCATGGCTTAATTTCCTCGGCAATGGGCAGCCATGGCACGCATTGCTCGGCCATGGCACAATTTTCTCGGCAATGTCCAGCAATGCCTCACATTTGCTCGGCCATGGCTCAATTTTCCTCGGCAAAGCCCAGCAATGGCACACATTGGCGAGGCCATGGCTCAATTTCCTCGGCAATGGGCAGCCATGGCACGCAATGGCACAGCCATGGCACAATTTCTCGGCAATGTCCAGCAACGCCACACATTTGCTCGGCCATGGCTCAATTTTTCTCGGCAAAGTTTGTACTTGGAACACATTGGCGAGGCCATGGCTCAATTTCCTCGGCAATGGGCAGCCATGGCACGCATTGCTCGGCCATGGCACAATTTTCTCGGCAATGACCAGCAATGCCTCACATTTGCTCGGCCATGGCTCAATTTTCCTCGGCAAAGCCCAGCAATGGCACACATTGGCGAGGCCATGGCTTAATTTCCTCGGCAATGGGCAGCCATGGCACGCTTTGCTCGGCCATGGCACAATTTCTCGGCAATGTCCAGCAATGCCACACATTTGCTCGGCCATGGCTCAATTTTTCTCGGCAAAGCCTAGCAATGGCACACATTGGCGAGGCCATGGCTCAATTTCCTCGGCAATGGGCAGCCATGGCACGCAATGGCCCAGCCATGGCACAATTTCTCGGCAATGTCCAGCAACGCCACACATTTGCTCGGCCATGGCTCAATTTTTCTCGGCAAAGTTTGTACTTGGAACACATTGGCGAGGCCATGGCTCAATTTCCTCGGCAATGGGCAGCCATGGCACGCAATGGGCCAGCCATGGCACAATTTCTCGGCAATGTCCAGCAATGCCTCACATTTGCTCGGCCATGGCTCAATTTTTCTCGGCAAAGCCCAGTAATGGCACACATTGGCGAGGCCATGGCTCAAATTTCTCGGAATTGGGCAGCCATGGCACGCAATGGCCCAGCCATGGCACGCAATGGCCCAGCCATGGCACAATTTCTAGGCAATGTCCAGCAATGCCACACATTTGCTCGGCCATGGCTCAATTTTTCTCGGCAAAGCCCTGCAATGGCACACATTGGCAAGGCCATGGCTCAATTTCCTCGGCAATGGGCAGCCATGGCACGCATTGCTCGGCCATGGCACAATTTTCTCGGCAATGTCCAGCAATGCCTCACATTTGCTCGGCCATGGCTCAATTTTCCTCGGCAAAGCCCAGCAATGGCACACATTGGCGAGGCCATGGCTCAATTTCCTCGGCAATGGGCAGCCATGGCACGCAATGGCCCAGCCATGGCACAATTTCTCGGCAATGTCCAGCAACGCCACACATTTGCTCGGCCATGGCTCAATTTTTCTCGGCAAAGTTTGTACTTGGAACACATTGGCGAGGCCATGGCTCAATTTCCTCGGCAATGGGCAGCCATGGCAAGCATTGCTCGGCCATGGCACAATTTTCTCGGCAATGTCCAGCAATGCCTCACATTTGCTCGGCCATGGCTCAATTTTTCTCGGCAAAGCCCTGCAATGGCACACATTGGCAAGGCCATGGCTCAATTTCCTCGGCAATGGGCAGCCATGGCACGCATTGCTCGGCCATGGCAAAATTTTCTCGGCAATGTCCAGCAATGCCTCACATTTGCTCGGCCATGGCTCAATTTTTCTCGGCAAAGCCCAGCAATGGCACACATTGGCAAGGCCATGGCTCAATTTCCTCGGCAATGGGCAGCCATGGCACGCATTGCTCGGCCATGGCACAATTTTCTCGGCAATGTCCAGCAATGCCTCACATTTGCTCGGCCATGGCTCAATTTTTCTCGGCAAAGCCCAGTAATGGCACACATTGGCGAGGCCATGGCTCAAATTTCTCGGAATTGGGCAGCCATGGCACGCAATGGCCCAGCCATGGCACAATTTCTAGGCAATGTCCAGCAATGCCACACATTTGCTCGGCCATGGCTCAATTTTTCTCGGCAAAGCCCTGCAATGGCACACATTGGCAAGGCCATGGCTCAATTTCCTCGGCAAT
>BRYE01000016.1:25759497-25764497 GCA_030159115.1 Actinidia arguta var. hypoleuca | reverse complement strand
CCATTGCCGAGAAAATGTGTGCCATTGCTGGACATTGCCGAGAAAATTGAGCCATGGCTGGGCATTGGCAACTAGCGCGGCAATGCCGACTTTTTCCGACCAACCCGCGCGGCAATGCCGACTTTTTCCGACCAACCCGAACGGCAATGCCGCGCCGTTGCCGACCCATGCACGCGGAAACCCTTGCCAATTGCCAACCAACACGCGTTGCAATGCTTGCCCAGTTTCGACCCATGCGTGAGGCGTTGCCGACCCACGCTGGGCAAGGGGAGGCCTGGGCATACACCCCCCCTTATATATGCTAAATGAGCTTTTCTCAAAATGCCAGGAGGAAACATTGCCTATGCTTGAGGAGTCATAATGGGGTTTTTTGAAAAATGATACATTATTTTTATGAAAAGTGAATTAAAAGTTGAAGATAATAAATAATAGCACAACATAAAAAAAGTTTGGAAATTTTTGAGCGCCGAAATAATTTATTTTAATTAATTACTAAAAAAATAGTTAAAAAATACTAAAAAATAGAAAAAAATAGTAAAAAATTCTAAAAAAATATGAAATATATTTCCAATGAGGTTTGTAATATATATAGTTCATATACAAGACGAAACACATAAAAAAAAAATACGATGTTTTTAAAAAAATTAGTTAAAAATAGTAATATATAATAAAAAATATGTAAAAATATTGAGAATGAAGTGAAGTGATAAATACTTAAACTAGTTTACATATAGGGGTGAGCCGCATAAAATAAGAAACAAATACGTAGTTTGGTTATCAAAATATCGAATAGAATGGGGATGTTCAAAAGGAGCAACGTGGCATTGGGGGAACTTTTTTTTTACAAGGGAAGCATGAATACGTGTTTTGAAAACGGAATTAGGTAAGGAAATGTTTTGTCTTAAGCATTCACATCGGCTTACGACTAGCCACGGGGAGGGGCCCATTAAATTTGCATGAGTCTCGATTGCCCACGAGGCCCCGCGAAACCTCATTCCGCAAAAAATGCATGTTTTTACCAAGCCCCCATTGGGCCTTGGTGTGGATGGCACGCATTTGCCCAGCCATGGCATGTCGATGGAACAGATTTTCTAAGCAACGGGGCAGCCACTGTACTCATTTTCTCGGCAATGCCCAGCAAGGGCACACATTTGCTCGGCCATGGCACACATTTTCTAGGCAACGGGCAGCAAGGGCACAGTTTTGCCCAGCCATGGCATCATTTTCTCGGCAATGCCCAGCAAGGGCACACATTTGCTCGGCCATGGCACACTTTTTCTAGGCAATGGGCAGCAAGGGCACAGCCATGGCTCAATTTTCTCGGCAATGTCCAGCAAAGGCACACTTTTGCTCGGCCATGGCTCAATTTTCCTCGGCAATGCCCAGCTATGGAACACATTGCCAAGGCCATGGCTCAATTTTTCTCGGCAATGGGCAGCCATGGCACACTTTTGCTCGGCCATGGCACAATTTTCTCGGCAATGTCCAGCAATACCACACATTTGCTCGGCCATGGCTCAATTTTTCTCGGCAAAGCCCAGCAATGGCACACATTGGCAAGGCCATGGCTCAAATTCCTGGGCAATGGGCAGCCATGGCACGCTTTGCTAGGCCATGGCACAATTTTCTCGGCAATGTCCAGCAATGCCACACATTTGCTCGGCCATGGCTCAATTTTTCTCGGCAAAGCCCAGTAATGGCACACATTGGCGAGGCCATGGCTCAAATTTCTCGGAATTGGGCAGCCATGGCACGCAATGGCCCAGCCATGGCACAATTTCTCGGCAATGTCCAGCAACGCCACACATTTGCTCGGCCATGGCTCAATTTTTCTCGGCAAAGCCCAGCAATGGAACACATTGCCGAGGCCATGGCTCAATTTCCTCGGCAATGGGCAGCCATGGCACGCATTGCTCGGCCATGGCACAATTTTCTCGGCAATGTCCAGCAATGCCTCACATTTGCTCGGCCATGGCTCAATTTTTGTCGGCAAAGCCCAGCAATGGCACACATTGGCAAGGCCATGGCTCAATTTCCTCGGCAATGGGCAGCCATGGCACGCTTTGCTCGGCCATGGCACAATTTTCTCGGCAATGTCCAGCAATGCCTCACATTTGCTCGGCCATGGCTCAATTTTCCTCGGCAAAGCCAAGCAATGGCACACATTGGCGAGGCCATGGCTTAATTTCCTCGGCAATGGGCAGCCATGGCACGCTTTGCTCGGCCATGGCACAATTTCTCGGCAATGTCCAGCAATGCCACACATTTGCTCGGCCATGGCTCAATTTTTCTCGGCAAAGCCTAGCAATGGCACACATTGGCGAGGCCATGGCTCAATTTCCTCGGAAATGGGCAGCCATGGCACGCAATGGCCCAGCCATGGCACAATTTCTCGGCAATGTCCAGCAACGCCACACATTTGCTCGGCCATGGCTCAATTTTTCTCGGCAAAGTTTGTACTTGGAACACATTGGCGAGGCCATGGCTCAATTTCCTCGGCAATGGGCAGCCATGGCACGCAATGGGCCAGCCATGGCACAATTTCTAGGCAATGTCCAGCAATGCCTCACATTTGCTCGGCCATGGCTCAATTTTTCTCGGCAAAGCCCAGTAATGGCACACATTGGCGAGGCCATGGCTCAAATTTCTCGGAATTGGGCAGCCATGGCACAATTTCTAGGCAATGTCCAGCAATGCCACACATTTGCTCGGCCATGGCTCAATTTTTCTCGGCAAAGCCAAGCAATGGCACACATTGGCGAGGCCATGGCTTAATTTCCTCGGCAATGGGCAGCCATGGCACGCATTGCTCGGCCATGGCACAATTTTCTCGGCAATGTCCAGCAATGCCTCACATTTGCTCGGCCATGGCTCAATTTTCCTCGGCAAAGCCCAGCAATGGCACACATTGGCGAGGCCGTGGCTCAATTTCCTCGGCAATGGGCAGCCATGGCACAATTTCTCGGCAATGTCCAGCAACGCCACACATTTGCTCGGCCATGGCTCAATTTTTCTCGGCAAAGTTTGTACTTGGAACACATTGGCGAGGCCATGGCTCAATTTCCTCGGCAATGGGCAGCCATGGCACGCATTGCTCGGCCATGGCACAATTTTCTCGGCAATGTCCAGCAATGCCTCACATTTGCTCGGCCATGGCTCAATTTTCCTCGGCAAAGCCCAGCAATGGCACACATTGGCGAGGCCATGGCTTAATTTCCTCGGCAATGGGCAGCCATGGCACGCTTTGCTCGGCCATGGCACAATTTCTCGGCAATGTCCAGCAATGCCACACATTTGCTCGGCCATGGCTCAATTTTT
Source organism: Actinidia arguta var. hypoleuca (assembly GCA_030159115.1). Taxonomy (NCBI): domain Eukaryota; kingdom Viridiplantae; phylum Streptophyta; class Magnoliopsida; order Ericales; family Actinidiaceae; genus Actinidia; species Actinidia arguta. The sequence continues at coordinate 25,761,179 of BRYE01000016.1, read as the reverse complement.
CTCGGCAAAGCCTAGCAATGGCACACATTGGCGAGGCCATGGCTCAATTTCCTCGGCAATGGGCAGCCATGGCACGCAATGGCCCAGCCATGGCACAATTTCTCGGCAATGTCCAGCAACGCCACACATTTGCTCGGCCATGGCTCAATTTTTCTCGGCAAAGTTTGTACTTGGAACACATTGGCGAGGCCATGGCTCAATTTCCTCGGCAATGGGCAGCCATGGCACGCAATGGGCCAGCCATGGCACAATTTCTCGGCAATGTCCAGCAATGCCTCACATTTGCTCGGCCATGGCTCAATTTTTCTCGGCAAAGCCCAGTAATGGCACACATTGGCGAGGCCATGGCTCAAATTTCTCGGAATTGGGCAGCCATGGCACGCAATGGCCCAGCCATGGCACGCAATGGCCCAGCCATGGCACAATTTCTAGGCAATGTCCAGCAATGCCACACATTTGCTCGGCCATGGCTCAATTTTTCTCGGCAAAGCCCTGCAATGGCACACATTGGCAAGGCCATGGCTCAATTTCCTCGGCAATGGGCAGCCATGGCACGCATTGCTCGGCCATGGCACAATTTTCTCGGCAATGTCCAGCAATGCCTCACATTTGCTCGGCCATGGCTCAATTTTCCTCGGCAAAGCCCAGCAATGGCACACATTGGCGAGGCCATGGCTCAATTTCCTCGGCAATGGGCAGCCATGGCACGCAATGGCCCAGCCATGGCACAATTTCTCGGCAATGTCCAGCAACGCCACACATTTGCTCGGCCATGGCTCAATTTTTCTCGGCAAAGTTTGTACTTGGAACACATTGGCGAGGCCATGGCTCAATTTCCTCGGCAATGGGCAGCCATGGCACGCATTGCTCGGCCATGGCACAATTTTCTCGGCAATGTCCAGCAATGCCTCACATTTGCTCGGCCATGGCTCAATTTTTCTCGGCAAAGCCCTGCAATGGCACACATTGGCGAGGCCATGGCTTAATTTCCTCGGCAATGGGCAGCCATGGCACGCATTGCTCGGCCATGGCACAATTTTCTCGGCAATGTCCAGCAATGCCTCACATTTGCTCGGCCATGGCTCAATTTTCCTCGGCAAAGCCCAGCAATGGCACACATTGGCGAGGCCGTGGCTCAATTTCCTCGGCAATGGGCAGCCATGGCACGCAATGGCACAGCCATGGCACAATTTCTCGGCAATGTCCAGCAACGCCACACATTTGCTCGGCCATGGCTCAATTTTTCTCGGCAAAGTTTGTACTTGGAACACATTGGCGAGGCCATGGCTCAATTTCCTCGGCAATGGGCAGCCATGGCACGCATTGCTCGGCCATGGCACAATTTTCTCGGCAATGTCCAGCAATGCCTCACATTTGCTCGGCCATGGCTCAATTTTCCTCGGCAAAGCCCAGCAATGGCACACATTGGCGAGGCCATGGCTTAATTTCCTCGGCAATGGGCAGCCATGGCACGCTTTGCTCGGCCATGGCACAATTTCTCGGCAATGTCCAGCAATGCCACACATTTGCTCGGCCATGGCTCAATTTTTCTCGGCAAAGCCTAGCAATGGCACACATTGGCGAGGCCATGGCTCAATTTCCTCGGCAATGGGCAGCCATGGCACGCAATGGCCCAGCCATGGCACAATTTCTCGGCAATGTCCAGCAACGCCACACATTTG
>BRYE01000016.1:25744497-25746997 GCA_030159115.1 Actinidia arguta var. hypoleuca | reverse complement strand
AATTGGGCAGCCATGGCACGCAATGGCCCAGCCATGGCACAATTTCTCGGCAATGTCCAGCAACGCCACACATTTGCTCGGCCATGGCTCAATTTTTCTCGGCAAAGCCCAGCAATGGAACACATTGCCGAGGCCATGGCTCAATTTCCTCGGCAATGGGCAGCCATGGCACGCATTGCTCGGCCATGGCACAATTTTCTCGGCAATGTCCAGCAATGCCTCACATTTGCTCGGCCATGGCTCAATTTTTGTCGGCAAAGCCCAGCAATGGCACACATTGGCAAGGCCATGGCTCAATTTCCTCGGCAATGGGCAGCCATGGCACGCTTTGCTCGGCCATGGCACAATTTTCTCGGCAATGTCCAGCAATGCCTCACATTTGCTCGGCCATGGCTCAATTTTCCTCGGCAAAGCCAAGCAATGGCACACATTGGCGAGGCCATGGCTTAATTTCCTCGGCAATGGGCAGCCATGGCACGCTTTGCTCGGCCATGGCACAATTTCTCGGCAATGTCCAGCAATGCCACACATTTGCTCGGCCATGGCTCAATTTTTCTCGGCAAAGCCTAGCAATGGCACACATTGGCGAGGCCATGGCGCAATTTCCTCGGCAATGGGCAGCCATGGCACGCAATGGCCCAGCCATGGCACAATTTCTCGGCAATGTCCAGCAACGCCACACATTTGCTCGGCCATGGCTCAATTTTTCTCGGCAAAGTTTGTACTTGGAACACATTGGCGAGGCCATGGCTCAATTTCCTCGGCAATGGGCAGCCATGGCACGCAATGGGCCAGCCATGGCACAATTTCTAGGCAATGTCCAGCAATGCCTCACATTTGCTCGGCCATGGCTCAATTTTTCTCGGCAAAGCCCAGTAATGGCACACATTGGCGAGGCCATGGCTCAAATTTCTCGGAATTGGGCAGCCATGGCACGCAATGGCCCAGCCATGGCACAATTTCTAGGCAATGTCCAGCAATGCCACACATTTGCTCGGCCATGGCTCAATTTTTCTCGGCAAAGCCAAGCAATGGCACACATTGGCGAGGCCATGGCTTAATTTCCTCGGCAATGGGCAGCCATGGCACGCATTGCTCGGCCATGGCACAATTTTCTCGGCAATGTCCAGCAATGCCTCACATTTGCTCGGCCATGGCTCAATTTTCCTCGGCAAAGCCCAGCAATGGCACACATTGGCGAGGCCATGGCTTAATTTCCTCGGCAATGGGCAGCCATGGCACGCTTTGCTCGGCCATGGCACAATTTCTCGGCAATGTCCAGCAACGCCACACATTTGCTCGGCCATGGCTCAATTTTTCTCGGCAAAGTTTGTACTTGGAACACATTGGCGAGGCCATGGCTCAATTTCCTCGGCAATGGGCAGCCATGGCACGCATTGCTCGGCCATGGCACAATTTTCTCGGCAATGTCCAGCAATGCCTCACATTTGCTCGGCCATGGCTCAATTTTCCTCGGCAAAGCCCAGCAATGGCACACATTGGCGAGGTCATGGCTTAATTTCCTCGGCAATGGGCAGCCATGGCACGCTTTGCTCGGCCATGGCACAATTTCTCGGCAATGTCCAGCAATGCCACACATTTGCTCGGCCATGGCTCAATTTTTCTCGGCAAAGCCTAGCAATGGCACACATTGGCGAGGCCATGGCTCAATTTCCTCGGCAATGGGCAGCCATGGCACGCAATGGCCCAGCCATGGCACAATTTCTCGGCAATGTCCAGCAACGCCACACATTTGCTCGGCCATGGCTCAATTTTTCTCGGCAAAGTTTGTACTTGGAACACATTGGCGAGGCCATGGCTCAATTTCCTCGGCAATGGGCAGCCATGGCACGCAATGGGCCAGCCATGGCACAATTTCTCGGCAATGTCCAGCAATGCCTCACATTTGCTCGGCCATGGCTCAATTTTTCTCGGCAAAGCCCAGTAATGGCACACATTGGCGAGGCCATGGCTCAAATTTCTCGGAATTGGGCAGCCATGGCACGCAATGGCCCAGCCATGGCACGCAATGGCCCAGCCATGGCACAATTTCTAGGCAATGTCCAGCAATGCCACACATTTGCTCGGCCATGGCTCAATTTTTCTCGGCAAAGCCCTGCAATGGCACACATTGGCAAGGCCATGGCTCAATTTCCTCGGCAATGGGCAGCCATGGCACGCATTGCTCGGCCATGGCACAATTTTCTCGGCAATGTCCAGCAATGCCTCACATTTGCTCGGCCATGGCTCAATTTTCCTCGGCAAAGCCCAGCAATGGCACACATTGGCGAGGCCATGGCTCAATTTCCTCGGCAATGGGCAGCCATGGCACGCAATGGCCCAGCCATGGCACAATTTCTCGGCAATGTCCAGCAACGCCACACATTTGCTCGGCCATGGCTCAATTTTTCTCGGCAAAGTTTGTACTTGGAACACATTGGCGAGGCCATGGCTCAATTTCCTCGGCAATGGGCAGCCATGGCACGCATTGCTCGGCCAT
>BRYE01000016.1:25729497-25734497 GCA_030159115.1 Actinidia arguta var. hypoleuca | reverse complement strand
CAACACGCGTTGCAATGCTTGCCCAGTTTCGACCCATGCGTGAGGCGTTGCCGACCCACGCTGGGCAAGGGGAGGCCTGGGCATACACCCCCCCTTATATATGCTAAATGAGCTTTTCTCAAAATGCCAGGAGGAAACATTGCCTATGCTTGAGGAGTCATAATGGGGTTTTTTGAAAAATGATACATTATTTTTATGAAAAGTGAATTAAAAGTTGAAGATAATAAATAATAGCACAACATAAAAAAAGTTTGGAAATTTTTGAGCGCCGAAATAATTTATTTTAATTAATTACTAAAAAAATAGTTAAAAAATACTAAAAAATAGAAAAAAATAGTAAAAAATTCTAAAAAAATATGAAATATATTTCCAATGAGGTTTGTAATATATATAGTTCATATACAAGACGAAACACATAAAAAAAAAATACGATGTTTTTAAAAAAATTAGTTAAAAATAGTAATATATAATAAAAAATATGTAAAAATATTGAGAATGAAGTGAAGTGATAAATACTTAAACTAGTTTACATATAGGGGTGAGCCGCATAAAATAAGAAACAAATACGTAGTTTGGTTATCAAAATATCGAATAGAATGGGGATGTTCAAAAGGAGCAACGTGGCATTGGGGGAACTTTTTTTTTACAAGGGAAGCATGAATACGTGTTTTGAAAACGGAATTAGGTAAGGAAATGTTTTGTCTTAAGCATTCACATCGGCTTACGACTAGCCACGGGGAGGGGCCCATTAAATTTGCATGAGTCTCGATTGCCCACGAGGCCCCGCGAAACCTCATTCCGCAAAAAATGCATGTTTTTACCAAGCCCCCATTGGGCCTTGGTGTGGATGGCACGCATTTGCCCAGCCATGGCATGTCGATGGAACAGATTTTCTAAGCAACGGGGCAGCCACTGTACTCATTTTCTCGGCAATGCCCAGCAAGGGCACACATTTGCTCGGCCATGGCACACATTTTCTAGGCAACGGGCAGCAAGGGCACAGTTTTGCCCAGCCATGGCATCATTTTCTCGGCAATGCCCAGCAAGGGCACACATTTGCTCGGCCATGGCACACTTTTTCTAGGCAATGGGCAGCAAGGGCACAGCCATGGCTCAATTTTCTCGGCAATGTCCAGCAAAGGCACACTTTTGCTCGGCCATGGCTCAATTTTCCTCGGCAATGCCCAGCTATGGAACACATTGCCAAGGCCATGGCTCAATTTTTCTCGGCAATGGGCAGCCATGGCACACTTTTGCTCGGCCATGGCACAATTTTCTCGGCAATGTCCAGCAATACCACACATTTGCTCGGCCATGGCTCAATTTTTCTCGGCAAAGCCCAGCAATGGCACACATTGGCAAGGCCATGGCTCAAATTCCTGGGCAATGGGCAGCCATGGCACGCTTTGCTAGGCCATGGCACAATTTTCTCGGCAATGTCCAGCAATGCCACACATTTGCTCGGCCATGGCTCAATTTTTCTCGGCAAAGCCCAGTAATGGCACACATTGGCGAGGCCATGGCTCAAATTTCTCGGAATTGGGCAGCCATGGCACGCAATGGCCCAGCCATGGCACAATTTCTCGGCAATGTCCAGCAACGCCACACATTTGCTCGGCCATGGCTCAATTTTTCTCGGCAAAGCCCAGCAATGGAACACATTGCCGAGGCCATGGCTCAATTTCCTCGGCAATGGGCAGCCATGGCACGCATTGCTCGGCCATGGCACAATTTTCTCGGCAATGTCCAGCAATGCCTCACATTTGCTCGGCCATGGCTCAATTTTTGTCGGCAAAGCCCAGCAATGGCACACATTGGCAAGGCCATGGCTCAATTTCCTCGGCAATGGGCAGCCATGGCACGCTTTGCTCGGCCATGGCACAATTTTCTCGGCAATGTCCAGCAATGCCTCACATTTGCTCGGCCATGGCTCAATTTTCCTCGGCAAAGCCAAGCAATGGCACACATTGGCGAGGCCATGGCTTAATTTCCTCGGCAATGGGCAGCCATGGCACGCTTTGCTCGGCCATGGCACAATTTCTCGGCAATGTCCAGCAATGCCACACATTTGCTCGGCCATGGCTCAATTTTTCTCGGCAAAGCCTAGCAATGGCACACATTGGCGAGGCCATGGCTCAATTTCCTCGGCAATGGGCAGCCATGGCACGCAATGGCCCAGCCATGGCACAATTTCTCGGCAATGTCCAGCAACGCCACACATTTGCTCGGCCATGGCTCAATTTTTCTCGGCAAAGTTTGTACTTGGAACACATTGGCGAGGCCATGGCTCAATTTCCTCGGCAATGGGCAGCCATGGCACGCAATGGGCCAGCCATGGCACAATTTCTAGGCAATGTCCAGCAATGCCTCACATTTGCTCGGCCATGGCTCAATTTTTCTCGGCAAAGCCCAGTAATGGCACACATTGGCGAGGCCATGGCTCAAATTTCTCGGAATTGGGCAGCCATGGCACGCAATGGCCCAGCCATGGCACAATTTCTAGGCAATGTCCAGCAATGCCACACATTTGCTCGGCCATGGCTCAATTTTTCTCGGCAAAGCCAAGCAATGGCACACATTGGCGAGGCCATGGCTTAATTTCCTCGGCAATGGGCAGCCATGGCACGCATTGCTCGGCCATGGCACAATTTTCTCGGCAATGTCCAGCAATGCCTCACATTTGCTCGGCCATGGCTCAATTTTCCTCGGCAAAGCCCAGCAATGGCACACATTGGCGAGGCCATGGCTCAATTTCCTCGGCAATGGGCAGCCATGGCACGCTTTGCTCGGCCATGGCACAATTTCTCGGCAATGTCCAGCAATGCCACACATTTGCTCGGCCATGGCTCAATTTTTCTCGGCAAAGCCCGGCAATGGCACACATTGGCAAGGCCATGGCTCAATTTCCTCGGCAATGGGCAGCCATGGCACGCATTGCTCTGCCATGGCACAATTTTCTCGGCAATGTCCAGCAATGCCTCACATTTGCTCGGCCATGGCTCAATTTTTCTCGGCAAAGCCCGGCAATGGCACACATTGGCAAGGCCATGGCTCAATTTCCTCGGCAATGGGCAGCCATGGCACGCATTGCTCGGCCATGGCACAATTTTCTCGGCAATGTCCAGCAATGCCTCACATTTGCTCGGCCATGGCTTAATTTTTCTCGGCAAAGCCCAGCAATGGCACACATTGGCGAGGCCATGGCTCAAATTTCTCGGCAATGGGCAGCCATGGCACGCAATGGCCCAGCCATGGCACAATTTCTCGGCAATGTCCAGCAAAGCCACACATTTCCTCGGCCATGACTCAATTTTTCTCGGCAAAGCCCTGCAATGGCGCACATTGGCGAGGCCATGGCTCAATTTTGCTCGGCAATGTGCAGCCATGGCACGCATTGCTCGGCCAAGGCTCAATTTTTCTCGGCAAAGCCCGGCAATGGCACACATTGGCAAGGCCATGGCTCAATTTCCTCGGCAATGGGCAGCCATGGCACGCTTTGCTCGGCCATGGCACAATTTTCTCGGCAATGTCCAGCAATATCTCACATTTGCTCGGCCATGGCTTAATTTTTCTCGGCAAAGCCCAGCAATGGCACACATTGGCGAGGCCATGGCTCAAATTTCTCGGCAATGGGCAGCCATGGCACGCAATGGCCCAGCCGTGGCACAATTTCTCGGCAATGTCCAGCAATGCCACACATTTGCTCGGCCATGGCTCAATTTTTCTCGGCAAAGCCCAGCAATGGCACACATTGGCGAGGCCATGGCTCAAATTTCTCGGAATTGGGCAGCCATGGCACGCAATGGCCCAGCCATGGCACAATTTCTCGGCAATGTCCAGCAACGCCACACATTTGCTCGGCCATGACTCAATTTTTCTCGGCAAAGCCCTGCAATGGCGCACATTGGCGAGGCCATGGCTCAATTTTGCTCGGCAATGTGCAGCCATGGCACGCATTGCTCGGCCATGGCACAATTTTCTCGGCAATGTCCAGCAATGCCTCACATTTGCTCGGCCATGGCTCAATTTTTCTCGGCAAAGCCCAGCAATGGCACACATTGGCAAGGCCATGGCTCAATTTCCTCGGCAATGTGCAGCCATGGCACGCATTGCTCGGCCATGGCACAATTTTCTCGGCAATGTCCAGCAATGCCTCACATTTGCTCGGCCATGGCTCAATTTTTCTCGGCAAAGCCCGGCAATGGCACACATTGGCAAGGCCATGGCTCAATTTCCTCGGCAATGGGCAGCCATGGCACGCATTGCTCGGCCATGGCACAATTTTCTCGGCAATGTCCAGCAATGCCTCACATTTGCTCGGCCATGGCTTAATTTTTCTCGGCAAAGCCCAGCAATGGCACACATTGGCGAGGCCATGGCTCAAATTTCTCGGCAATGGGCAGCCATGGCACGCAATGGCCCAGCCGTGGCACAATTTCTCGGCAATGTCCAGCAATGCCACACATTTGCTCGGCCATGGTTCAATTTTTCTCGGCAAAGCCCTGCAATGGCACACATTGGCAAGGCCATGGCTCAAATTCCTGGGCAATGTGCAGCCATGGCACGCATTGCTCGGCCATGGCACAATTTTCTCGGCAATGTCCAGCAATGCCTCACATTTGCTCGGCCATGGCTCAATTTTTCTCGGCAAAGCCCGGCAATGGCACACATTGGCAAGGACATGGCTCAATTTCCTCGGGAATGGGCAGCCATGGCACGCATTGCTCGGCCATGGCACAATTTTCTCGGCAATGTCCAGCAATACCTCACATTTGCTCGGCCATGGCTTAATTTTTCTCGGCAAAGCCCAGCAATGGCACACATTGGCGAGGCCATGGCTCAAATTTCTCGGCAATGGGCAGCCATGGCACGCAATGGCCCAGCCATGGCACAATTTCTCGGCAATTTCCAGCAATGCCTCACATTTGCTCGGCCATGGCTTAATTTTTCTCGGCAAAGCCCAGCAATGGCACACATTGGCGAGGCCATGACTCAAATTT
>BRYE01000016.1:25706997-25719497 GCA_030159115.1 Actinidia arguta var. hypoleuca | reverse complement strand
CTTTTTCCGACCAACCCGAACGGCAATGCCGCGCCGTTGCCGACCCATGCACGCGGAAACCCTTGCCAATTGCCAACCAACACGCGTTGCAATGCTTGCCCAGTTTCGACCCATGCGTGAGGCGTTGCCGACCCACGCTGGGCAAGGGGAGGCCTGGGCATACACCCCCCCTTATATATGCTAAATGAGCTTTTCTCAAAATGCCAGGAGGAAACATTGCCTATGCTTGAGGAGTCATAATGGGTTTTTTTGAAAAATGATACATTATTTTTATGAAAAGTGAATTAAAAGTTGAAGATAATAAATAATAGCACAACATAAAAAAAGTTTGGAAATTTTTGAGCGCCGAAATAATTTATTTTAATTAATTACTAAAAAAATAGTTAAAAAATACTAAAAAATAGAAAAAAATAGTAAAAAATTCTAAAAAAATATGGAATATATTTCCAATGAGGTTTGTAATATACATAGTTCATATACAAGACGAAACACATAAAAAAAAAATACGATGTTTTTAAAAAAATTAGTTAAAAATAGTAATATATAATAAAAAATATGTAAAAATATTGAGAATGAAGTGAAGTGATAAATACTTAAACTAGTTTACATATAGGGGTGAGCCGCATAAAATAAGAAACAAATACGTAGGTTGGTTATCAAAATATCGAATAGAATGGGGATGTTCAAAAGGAGCAACGTGGCATTGCATTGGGGGGACTTTTTTTTTAAAAGGGAAGCATGAATACGTGTTTTGAAAACGGAATTAGGTAAGGAAATGTTTTGTCTTAAGCATTCACATCGGCTTACGACTAGCCACGGGGAGGGGCCCATTAAATTTGCATGAGTCTCGATTGCCCACGAGGCCCCGCGAAACCTCATTCCGCAAAAAATGCATGTTTTTACCAAGCCCCCATTGGGCCTTGGTGTGGATGGCACGCATTTGCCCAGCCATGGCATGTCGATGGAACAGATTTTCTAAGCAACGGGGCAGCCACGGTACTCATTTTCTCGGCAATGCCCAGCAAGGGCACACATTTGCTCGGCCATGGCACACTTTTTCTAGGCAACGGGCAGCAAGGGCACAGTTTTGCCCAGCCATGGAATCATTTTCTCGGCAATGCCCAGCAAGGGCACACATTTGCTCGGCCATGGCACACTTTTTCTAGGCAATGGGCAGCAAGGGCACAGCCATGGCTCAATTTTCTCGGCAATGTCCAGCAAAGGCACACTTTTGCTCGGCCATGGCTCAATTTTCCTCGGCAATGCCCAGCTATGGAACACATTGCCGAGGCCATGGCTCAATTTTTCTCGGCAATGGGCAGCCATGGCACACATTTGCTCGGCCATGGCTCAATTTTCTCGGCAATGTCCAGAAATACCACACATTTGCTCGGCCATGGCTCAATTTTTCTCGGCAAAGCCCAGCAATGGCACACATTGGCAAGGCCATGGCTCAAATTCCTGGGCAATGGGCAGCCATGGCACGCTTTGCTCGGCCATGGCACAATTTTCTCGGCAATGTCCAGAAATGCCACACATTTGCTCGGCCATGGCTCAATTTTTCTCGGCAAAGCCCAGCAATGGCACACATTGGCGAGGCCATGGCTCAATTTCCTCGGCAATGGGCAGCTATGGCACGCAATGGGCCAGCCATGGCACAATTTCTCGGCAATGTCCAGCAATGCCTCACATTTGCTCGGCCACGGCTCAATTTTTCTCGGCAAAGCCCGGCAATGGCACACATTGGCAAGGCCATGGCTCAATTTCCTCGGCAATGGGCAGCCATGGCACGCATTGCTCGGCCATGGCACAATTTTCTCGGCAATGTCCAGCAATGCCTCACATTTGCTCGGCCAAGGCTCAATTTTTCTCGGCAAAGCCCTGCAATGGCACACATTGGCAAGGCCATGGCTCAATTTCCTCGGCAATGGGAAGCCATGGCACGCATTGCTCGGCCATGGCACAATTTTCTCGGCAATGTCCAGCAATGCCTCACATTTGCTCGGCCATGGCTCAATTTTTCTCGGCAAAGCCCAGCAATGGCACACATTGGCAAGGCCATGGCTCAATTTCCTCGGCAATGGGCAGCCATGGCACGCATTGCTCGGCCATGGCACAATTTTCTCGGCAATGTCCAGCAATGCCTCACATTTGCTCGGCCATGGCTTAATTTTTCTCGGCAAAGCCCAGCAATGGCACACATTGGCGAGGCCATGGCTCAAATTTCTCGGCAATGGGCAGCCATGGCACGCAATGGCCCAGCCATGGCACAATTTCTCGGCAATGTCCAGCAAAGCCACACATTTGCTCGGCCATGGCTCAATTTTTCTCGGCAAAGCCCTGCAATGGCACACATTGGCAAGGCCATGGCTCAATTTCCTCGGCAATGAGCAGCCATGGCACGCATTGCTCGGCCATGGCACAATTTTCTCGGCAATGTCCAGCAACGCCACACATTTGCTCGGCCATGGCTCAATTTTTCTCGGCAAAGCCCAGCAATGGCACACATTGGCGAGGCCATGGCTCAATTTCCTCGGCAATGGGCAGCTATGGCACGCAATGGGCCAGCCATGGCACAATTTCTCGGCAATGTCCAGCAATGCCTCACATTTGCTCGGCCAAGGCTCAATTTTTCTCGGCAAAGCCCGGCAATGGCACACATTGGCAAGGCCATGGCTAAATTTCCTCGGCAATGGGCAGCCATGGCACGCTTTGCTCGGCCATGGCACAATTTTCTCGGCAATGTCCAGCAATACCTCACATTTGCTCGGCCACGGCTTAATTTTTCTCGGCAAAGCCCAGCAATGGCACACATTGGCGAGGCCATGGCTCAAATTTCTCGGCAATGGGCAGCCATGGCACGCAATGCTCGGCCATGGCACAATTTTCTCGGCAGTGTCCAGCAACGCCACACATTTGCTCGGCCATGGCTCAATTTTTCTCGGCAAAGCCCAGCAATGGCACACATTGGCGAGGCCATGGCTCAATTTCCTCGGCAATGGGCAGCTATGGCACGCAATGGGCCAGCCATGGCACAATTTCTCGGCAATGTCCAGCAATGCCTCACATTTGCTCGGCCAAGGCTCAATTTTTCTCGGCAAAGCCCGGCAATGGCACACATTGGCAAGGCCATGGCTCAATTTCCTCGGCAATGGGCAGCCATGGCACGCTTTGCTCGGCCATGGCACAATTTTCTCGGCAATGTCCAGCAATACCTCACATTTGCTCGGCCATGGCTTAATTTTTCTCGGCAAAGCCCAGCAATGGCACACATTGGCGAGGCCATGGCTCAAATTTCTCGGCAATGGGCAGCCATGGCACGCAATGGCCCAGCCGTGGCACAATTTCTCGGCAATGTCCAGCAATGCCACACATTTGCTCGGCCATGGCTCAATTTTTCTCGGCAAAGCCCAGCAATGGCACACATTGGCGAGGCCATGGCTCAAATTTCTCGGAATTGGGCAGCAATGGCACGCAATGGCCCAGCCATGGCACAATTTCTCGGCAATGTCCAGCAACGCCAAACATTTGCTCGGCCATGACTCAATTTTTCTCGGCAAAGCCCAGCAATGGAACACATTGGCGAGGCCATGGCTCAATTTCCTCGGCAATGGGCAGCTATGGCACGCAATGGGCCAGCCATGGCACAATTTCTCGGCAATGTCCAGCAATGCCTCACATTTGCTCGGCCAAGGCTCAATTTTTCTCGGCAAAGCCCGGCAATGGCACACATTGGCAAGGCCATGGCTCAATTTCCTCGGCAATGGGCAGCCATGGCACGCATTGCTCGGCCATGGCACAATTTTCTCGGCAATGTCCAGCAATGCCTCACATTTGCTCGGCCAAGGCTCAATTTTTCTCGGCAAAGCCCTGCAATGGCACACATTGGCAAGGCCATGGCTCAATTTCCTCGGCAATGGGAAGCCATGGCACGCATTGCTCGGCCATGGCACAATTTTCTCGGCAATGTCCAGCAATGCCTCACATTTGCTCGGCCATGGCTCAATTTTTCTCGGCAAAGCCCAGCAATGGCACACATTGGCAAGGCCATGGCTCAATTTCCTCGGCAATGGGCAGCCATGGCACGCATTGCTCGGCCATGGCACAATTTTCTCGGCAATGTCCAGCAATGCCTCACATTTCCTCGGCCATGGCTTAATTTTTCTCGGCAAAGCCCAGCAATGGCACACATTGGCGAGGCCATGGCTCAAATTTCTCGGCAATGGGCAGCCATGGCACGCAATGGCCCAGCCATGGCACAATTTCTCGGCAATGTCCAGCAAAGCCACACATTTGCTCGGCCATGGCTCAATTTTTCTCGGCAAAGCCCTGCAATGGCACACATTGGCAAGGCCATGGCTCAATTTCCTCGGCAATGAGCAGCCATGGCACGCATTGCTCGGCCATGGCACAATTTTCTCGGCAATGTCCAGCAACGCCACACATTTGCTCGGCCATGGCTCAATTTTTCTCGGCAAAGCCCAGCAATGGCACACATTGGCGAGGCCATGGCTCAATTTCCTCGGCAATGGGCAGCTATGGCACGCAATGGGCCAGCCATGGCACAATTTCTCGGCAATGTCCAGCAATGCCTCACATTTGCTCGGCCAAGGCTCAATTTTTCTCGGCAAAGCCCGGCAATGGCACACATTGGCAAGGCCATGGCTAAATTTCCTCGGCAATGGGCAGCCATGGCACGCTTTGCTCGGCCATGGCACAATTTTCTCGGCAATGTCCAGCAATACCTCACATTTGCTCGGCCACGGCTTAATTTTTCTCGGCAAAGCCCAGCAATGGCACACATTGGCGAGGCCATGGCTCAAATTTCTCGGCAATGGGCAGCCATGGCACGCAATGCTCGGCCATGGCACAATTTTCTCGGCAGTGTCCAGCAACGCCACACATTTGCTCGGCCATGGCTCAATTTTTCTCGGCAAAGCCCAGCAATGGCACACATTGGCGAGGCCATGGCTCAATTTCCTCGGCAATGGGCAGCTATGGCATGCAATGGGCCAGCCATGGCACAATTTCTCGGCAATGTCCAGCAATGCCTCACATTTGCTCGGCCAAGGCTCAATTTTTCTCGGCAAAGCCCGGCAATGGCACACATTGGCAAGGCCATGGCTCAATTTCCTCGGCAATGGGCAGCCATGGCACGCATTGCTCGGCCATGGCACAATTTTCTCGGCAATGTCCAGCAATGCCTCACATTTGCTCGGCCAAGGCTCAATTTTTCTCGGCAAAGCCCTGCAATGGCACACATTGGCAAGGCCATGGCTCAATTTCCTCGGCAATGGGAAGCCATGGCACGCATTGCTCGGCCATGGCACAATTTTCTCGGCAATGTCCAGCAATGCATCACATTTGCTCGGCCATGGCTCAATTTTTCTCGGCAAAGCCCAGCAATGGCACACATTGGCAAGGCCATGGCTCAATTTCCTCGGCAATGGGCAGCCATGGCACGCATTGCTCGGCCATGGCACAATTTTCTCGGCAATGTCCAGCAATGCCTCACATTTGCTCGGCCATGGCTTAATTTTTCTCGGCAAAGCCCAGCAATGGCACACATTGGCGAGGCCATGGCTCAAATTTCTCGGCAATGGGCAGCCATGGCACGCAATGGCCCAGCCATGGCACAATTTCTCGGCAATGTCCAGCAAAGCCACACATTTGCTCGGCCATGGCTCAATTTTTCTCGGCAAAGCCCTGCAATGGCACACATTGGCAAGGCCATGGCTCAATTTCCTCGGCAATGAGCAGCCATGGCACGCATTGCTCGGCCATGGCACAATTTTCTCGGCAATGTCCAGCAACGCCACACATTTGCTCGGCCATGGCTCAATTTTTCTCGGCAAAGCCCAGCAATGGCACACATTGGCGAGGCCATGGCTCAATTTCCTCGGCAATGGGCAGCTATGGCACGCAATGGGCCAGCCATGGCACAATTTCTCGGCAATGTCCAGCAATGCCTC
Source organism: Actinidia arguta var. hypoleuca (assembly GCA_030159115.1). NCBI lineage: Eukaryota > Viridiplantae > Streptophyta > Magnoliopsida > Ericales > Actinidiaceae > Actinidia > Actinidia arguta. The sequence continues at coordinate 25,713,525 of BRYE01000016.1, read as the reverse complement.
ACATTTGCTCGGCCAAGGCTCAATTTTTCTCGGCAAAGCCCGGCAATGGCACACATTGGCAAGGCCATGGCTAAATTTCCTCGGCAATGGGCAGCCATGGCACGCTTTGCTCGGCCATGGCACAATTTTCTCGGCAATGTCCAGCAATACCTCACATTTGCTCGGCCACGGCTTAATTTTTCTCGGCAAAGCCCAGCAATGGCACACATTGGCGAGGCCATGGCTCAAATTTCTCGGCAATGGGCAGCCATGGCACGCAATGCTCGGCCATGGCACAATTTTCTCGGCAGTGTCCAGCAACGCCACACATTTGCTCGGCCATGGCTCAATTTTTCTCGGCAAAGCCCAGCAATGGCACACATTGGCGAGGCCATGGCTCAATTTCCTCGGCAATGGGCAGCTATGGCATGCAATGGGCCAGCCATGGCACAATTTCTCGGCAATGTCCAGCAATGCCTCACATTTGCTCGGCCAAGGCTCAATTTTTCTCGGCAAAGCCCGGCAATGGCACACATTGGCAAGGCCATGGCTCAATTTCCTCGGCAATGGGCAGCCATGGCACGCTTTGCTCGGCCATGGCACAATTTTCTCGGCAATGTCCAGCAATACCTCACATTTGCTCGGCCATGGCTTAATTTTTCTCGGCAAAGCCCAGCAATGGCACACATTGGCGAGGCCATGGCTCAAATTTCTCGGCAATGGGCAGCCATGGCACGCAATGGCCCAGCCGTGGCACAATTTCTCGGCAATGTCCAGCAATGCCACACATTTGCTCGGCCATGGCTCAATTTTTCTCGGCAAAGCCCAGCAATGGCACACATTGGCGAGGCCATGGCTCAAATTTCTCGGAATTGGGCAGCCATGGCACGCAATGGCCCAGCCATGGCACAATTTCTCGGCAATGTCCAGCAACGCCACACATTTGCTCGGCCATGACTCAATTTTTCTCGGCAAAGCCCTGCAATGGCGCACATTGGCGAGGCCATGGCTCAATTTTGCTCGGCAATGTGCAGCCATGGCACGCATTGCTCGGCCAAGGCTCAATTTTTCTCGGCAAAGCCCGGCAATGGCACACATTGGCAAGGCCATGGCTAAATTTCCTCGGCAATGGGCAGCCATGGCACGCTTTGCTCGGCCATGGCACAATTTTCTCGGCAATGTCCAGCAATACCTCACATTTGCTCGGCCATGGCTTAATTTTTCTCGGCAAAGCCCAGCAATGGCACACATTGGCGAGGCCATGGCTCAAATTTCTCGGCAATGGGCAGCCATGGCACGCAATGCTCGGCCATGGCACAATTTTCTCGGCAGTGTCCAGCAACGCCACACATTTGCTCGGCCATGGCTCAATTTTTCTCGGCAAAGCCCAGCAATGGCACACATTGGCGAGGCCATGGCTCAATTTCCTCGGCAATGGGCAGCTATGGCACGCAATGGGCCAGCCATGGCACAATTTCTCGGCAATGTCCAGCAATGCCTCACATTTGCTCGGCCAAGGCTCAATTTTTCTCGGCAAAGCCGGGCAATGGCACACATTGGCAAGGCCATGGCTCAATTTCCTCGGCAATGGGCAGCCATGGCACGCTTTGCTCGGCCATGGCACAATTTTCTCGGCAATGTCCAGCAATACCTCACATTTGCTCGGCCATGGCTTAATTTTTCTCGGCAAAGCCCAGCAATGGCACACATTGGCGAGGCCATGGCTCAAATTTCTCGGCAATGGGCAGCCATGGTACGCAATGGCCCAGCCGTGGCACAATTTCTCGGCAATGTCCAGCAATGCCACACATTTGCTCGGCCATGGCTCAATTTTTCTCGGCAAAGCCCAGCAATGGCACACATTGGCGAGGCCATGGCTCAAATTTCTCGGAATTGGGCAGCCATGGCACGCAATGGCCCAGCCATGGCACAATTTCTCGGCAATGTCCAGCAACGCCACACATTTGCTCGGCCATGACTCAATTTTTCTCGGCAAAGCCCTGCAATGGCGCACATTGGCGAGGCCATGGCTCAATTTTGCTCGGCAATGTGCAGCCATGGCACGCATTGCTCGGCCAAGGCTCAATTTTTCTCGGCAAAGCCCGGCAATGGCACACATTGGCAAGGCCATGGCTAAATTTCCTCGGCAATGGGCAGCCATGGCACGCTTTGCTCGGCCATGGCACAATTTTCTCGGCAATGTCCAGCAATACCTCACATTTGCTCGGCCATGGCTTAATTTTTCTCGGCAAAGCCCAGCAATGGCACACATTGGCGAGGCCATGGCTCAAATTTCTCGGCAATGGGCAGCCATGGCACGCAATGCTCGGCCATGGCACAATTTTCTCGGCAGTGTCCAGCAACGCCACACATTTGCTCGGCCATGGCTCAATTTTTCTCGGCAAAGCCCAGCAATGGCACACATTGGCGAGGCCATGGCTCAATTTCCTCGGCAATGGGCAGCTATGGCACGCAATGGGCCAGCCATGGCACAATTTCTCGGCAATGTCCAGCAATGCCTCACATTTGCTCGGCCAAGGCTCAATTTTTCTCGGCAAAGCCGGGCAATGGCACACATTGGCAAGGCCATGGCTCAATTTCCTCGGCAATGGGCAGCCATGGCACGCTTTGCTCGGCCATGGCACAATTTTCTCGGCAATGTCCAGCAATACCTCACATTTGCTCGGCCATGGCTTAATTTTTCTCGGCAAAGCCCAGCAATGGCACACATTGGCGAGGCCATGGCTCAAATTTCTCGGCAATGGGCAGCCATGGTACGCAATGGCCCAGCCGTGGCACAATTTCTCGGCAATGTCCAGCAATGCCACACATTTGCTCGGCCATGGCTCAATTTTTCTCGGCAAAGCCCAGCAATGGCACACATTGGCGAGGCCATGGCTCAAATTTCTCGGAATTGGGCAGCCATGGCACGCAATGGCCCAGCCATGGCACAATTTCTCGGCAATGTCCAGCAACGCCACACATTTGCTCGGCCATGACTCAATTTTTCTCGGCAAAGCCCTGCAATGGCGCACATTGGCGAGGCCATGGCTCAATTTTGCTCGGCAATGTGCAGCCATGGCACGCATTGCTCGGCCATGGCACAATTTTCTCGGCAATGTCCAGCAATGCCTCACATTTGCTCGGCCATGGCTCAATTTTTCTCGGCAAAGCCCAGCAATGGCACACATTGGCAAGGCCATGGCTCAATTTCCTCGGCAATGTGCAGCCATGGCACGCATTGCTCGGCCATGGCACAATTTTCTCGGCAATGTCCAGCAATGCCTCACATTTGCTCGGCCATGGCTCAATTTTTCTCGGCAAAGCCCGGCAATGGCACACATTGGCAAGGCCATGGCTCAATTTCCTCGGCAATGGGCAGCCATGGCACGCATTGCTCGGCCATGGCACAATTTTCTCGGCAATGTCCAGCAATGCCTCACATTTGCTCGGCCATGGCTTAATTTTGCTCGGCAAAGCCCAGCAATGGCACACATTGGCGAGGCCATGGCTCAAATTTCTCGGCAATGGGCAGCCATGGCACGCAATGGCCCAGCCGTGGCACAATTTCTCGGCAATGTCCAGCAATGCCACACATTTGCTCGGCCATGGCTCAATTTTTCTCGGCAACGCCCTGCAATGGCACACATTGGCAAGGCCATGGCTCAAATTCCTGGGCAATGTGCAGCCATGGCACGCATTGCTCGGCCATGGCACAATTTTCTCGGCAATGTCCAGCAATGCCTCACATTTGCTCGGCCATGGCTCAATTTTTCTCGGCAAAGCCCGGCAATGGCACACATTGGCAAGGCCATGGCTCAATTTCCTCGGGAATGGGCAGCCATGGCACGCATTGCTCGGCCATGGCACAATTTTCTCGGCAATGTCCAGCAATACCTCACATTTGCTCGGCCATGGCTTAATTTTTCTCGGCAAAGCCCAGCAATGGCACACATTGGCGAGGCCATGGCTCAAATTTCTCGGCAATGGGCAGCCATGGCACGCAATGGCCCAGCCATGGCACAATTTCTCGGCAATTTCCAGCAATGCCTCACATTTGCTCGGCCATGGCTTAATTTTTCTCGGCAAAGCCCAGCAATGGCACACATTGGCGAGGCCATGACTCAAATTTCTCGGCAATGGGAAGCCATGGCACGCAATGGCCCAGCCATGGCACAATTTCTCGGCAATGTCCAGCAACGCCACACATTTGCTCGGCCATGACTCAATTTTTCTCGGCAAAGCCCTGCAATGGCGCACATTGGCGAGGCCATGGCTCAATTTTGCTCGCAATGTGCAGCCATGGCACGCATTGCTCGGCCATGGCACAATTTTCTCGGCAATGTCCAGCAATGCCTCACATTTGCTCGGCCATGGCTCAATTTTTCTCGGCAAAGCCCAGCAATGGCACACATTGGCAAGGCCATGGCTCAATTTCCTCGGCAATGTGCAGCCATGGCACGCATTGCTCGGCCATGGCACAAATTTCTCGGCAATGTCCAGCAATGCCTCACATTTGCTCGGCCATGGCTCAATTTTTCTCGGCAAAGCCCGGCAATGGCACACATTGGCAAGGCCATGGCTCAATTTCCTCGGCAATGGGCAGCCATGGCACGCATTGCTCGGCTATGGCACAATTTTCTCGGCAATGTCCAGCAATGCCTCACATTTGCTCGGCCATGGCTTAATTTTTCTCGGCAAAGCCCAGCAATGGCACACATTGGCGAGGCCATGGCTCAAATTTCTCGGCAATGGGCAGCCATGGCACGCAATGGCCCAGCCGTGGCACAATTTCTCGGCAATGTCCAGCAATGCCACACATTTGCTCGGCCATGGCTCAATTTTTCTCGGCAAAGCCCTGCAATGGCACACATTGGCAAGGCCATGGCTCAAATTCCTGGGCAATGTGCAGCCATGGCACGCATTGCTCGGCCATGGCACAATTTTCTCGGCAATGTCCAGCAATGCCTCACATTTGCTCGGCCATGGCTCAATTTTTCTCGGCAAAGCCCGGCAATGGCACACATTGGCAAGGCCATGGCTCAATTTCCTCGGGAATGGGCAGCCATGGCACGCATTGCTCGGCCATGGCACAATTTTCTCGGCAATGTCCAGCAATGCCTCACATTTGCTCGGCCATGGCTCAATTTTTCTCGGCAAAGCCCGGCAATGGCACACATTGGCAAGGCCATGGCTCAATTTCCTCGGCAATGGGCAGCCATGGCACGCATTGCTCGGCCATGGCACAATTTTCTCGGCAATGTCCAGCAATGCCTCACATTTGCTCGGCCATGGCTCAATTTTTCTCGGCAAAGCCCTGCAATGGCACACATTGGCAAGGCCATGGCTCAATTTCCTCGGCAATGTGCAGCCATGGCACGCATTGCTCTGCCATGGCACAATTTTCCTGGCAATGTCCAGCAATGCCTCACATTTGCTCGGCCATGGCTCAATTTTTCTCGACAAAGCTCAGCAATGGCACACATTGGCTAGGCCATGGCTCAATTTCCTTGGCAATGGGCAGCCATGGCACGCATTGCTCGGCCATGGCACAATTTTCTCGGCAATGTCCAGCAATGCCTCACATTTGCTCGGCCATGGCTCAATTTTTCTCGGCAAAGCCCAGCAATGGCACACATTGGCAAGGCCATGGCTCAATTTCCTCGGCAATGTGCAGCCATGGCACGCATTGCTCGGCCATGGCACAATTTTCTCGGCAATGTCCAGCAATGCCTCACATTTGCTCGGCCATGGCTCAATTTTTCTCGGCAAAGCCCAGCAATGGCACACATTGGCAAGGCCATGGCTCAATTTCCTCGGCAATGTGCAGCCATGGCACGCATTGCTCGGCCATGGCACAATTTTCTCGGCAATGTCCAGCAATGCCTCACATTTGCTCGGCCATGGCTCAATTTTTCTCGGCAAAGCCCGGCAATGGCACACATTGGCAAGGCCATGGCCCAATTTCCTCGGGAATGGGCAGCCATGGCACGCATTGCTCGGCCATGGCACAATTTTCTCGGCAATGTCCAGCAATACCTCACATTTGCTCGGCCATGGCTTAATTTTTCTCGGCAAAGCCCAGCAATGGCACACATTGGCGAGGCCATGGCTCAAATTTCTCGGCAATGGGCAGCCATGGCACGCAATGGCCCAGCCATGGCACAATTTCTCGGCAATTTCCAGCAATGCCTCACATTTGCTCGGCCATGGCTTAATTTTTCTCGGCAAAGCCTAGCAATGGCACACATTGGCGAGGCCATGACTCAAATTTCTCGGCAATGGGCAGCCATGGCACGCAATGGCCCAGCCATGGCACAATTTCTCGGCAATGTCCAGCAACGCCACACATTTGCTCGGCCATGACTCAATTTTTCTCGGCAAAGCCCTGCAATGGCACACATTGGCGAGGCCATGGCTCAATTTCCTCGGCAATGGGTAGCCATGGCACGCATTGCTCGGCCATGGCACAATTTTCTCGGCAATGTCCAGCAATGCCTCACATTTGCTCGGCCATGGCTCAATTTTTCTCGGCAAAGCCCGGCAATG